>JANVCL010000001.1:5363899-5375115 GCA_026546855.1 Erythroxylum incrassatum
ATAGAGGTCGGGATCAGTTCGTGTCTGCATTAGTGTCGCATAATTGTATTCTGAAATTTCTGTAAAGGATGCTTGTAATTGTAATGAGCCCAATTTGGTTATGGCTTTTTGTTCATTAAATGATTGTAATAATTGAAAACGTTTATTTATGAAACTGAAACTGTTTATTTC
This sequence comes from Erythroxylum incrassatum, assembly GCA_026546855.1. Taxonomy (NCBI): domain Eukaryota; kingdom Viridiplantae; phylum Streptophyta; class Magnoliopsida; order Malpighiales; family Erythroxylaceae; genus Erythroxylum; species Erythroxylum incrassatum. The sequence goes on from JANVCL010000001.1 coordinate 5,364,071, forward strand.
TGAACGTGGGCTCAGATGTTTACTGCCTATTCCGCGCGAATGAATGTTTTAAAACAAAAAAATGTCATACTGAGTTTCGATTGACTGATGTAATACGCCACCCTCACGGTGCACGGACTCGAATATCACCAACGATGTCGGGTTCGAGTCACATGGGAGTAGGGTGTTACACCTATAGTCATTAAATCAAAACTAGATAACACGGTCATAATCCTATGAAACCCAAAACACTTAAGCACTTTTCCAATAGGGAATTCAAATATATAATCAGTTCGTTTTATACCCATCTACACTCTTCACGTAATCCTACTAGGATGTCTAGCTTCGATTGTTTAATTCCTTTGCTCAATCACTTTTGTCGGGTACACATGCTTCTTCTTTGAATCACCCAATATCGTTCTTTCGATTTCACTCGAATATTTAGACTCATTATGGGACTCATCACTTTGACTCCTGAACTCTTAAACTTTCTTGCTCAAAATTTACCTCTGTCCAGCAAAACCAAATCTAAAAAAACTTTAATGCTCTAGTAACACTTCATTGTACCCCATATTCTACTTGATATTTTGCCTTCTTCATTGTCCTAGCTTCGAAAACCCCAATATCTGCAATTGGTCTGTGCCTTTCAAATTTGTCTGTTCACTATGTGAGACTACACTTCCCCTTTACCAATATAGTATTCATTTGTGTATGCCGTTCAACCTCCATAATTTTCTCAAGTTACATGATGTATCCTTTATAGGAATGCCATGTCATATCAAAAGGGAGGAGACAATATGTGAGAACGGTATAATATGAATTGAGTTGATTTTGATAAATGGTATTGGTGCTATGATTGAAATTGTTTAAAGCCTTAGAGACCTTAGATATGCCACCCTCACGGGGCAAAAACTTAGATATCACCAACGATGTCGGGTTCGGGTCACGCGGGAGTGGGGTGCTACAATGTCTATGTTGAATCCCCAAAGCACATTGCCTACGAGATTAGCATCATGCTTTAACACGAAGTCTTACTCATAAACATATTGTGTTCCTTGATCTATTTGAAAAATTCATTAGAAAGAAATTCCTTTCGTCTACTCTTGTCCTAATAGAGCTGCATGTTTCTTTCCTTTCAAACTTCTTAAATAACTTCTTCAAATGTGAGCTTGAATTCCAAGTAATTCTGACTAGAGCTCCATTTCTTAAGCATGATCAAATCTAGGGTAACTTGTTAGTGAATAGAATAATGAATAGATTGAAGATGAGTGAGCAAACCCACCCCTCCTTTAAATGATCAATATATTCACATTAAAAGTATAAATGATCAAGTGATTCAGTAGAATTTTAGCATACAACACAATTGCTATTACTTGAGTAATATTTTAATCTATCCTTACCAAAGAAATTTCCTTAAATAGCCAACTATAGGATAAAGGAGATATTAGGAATGACTTAAGGAAATAAAAGCCGAATTAAACCATAAGACCCTTAAATTGTTTACCCAAATAGTATCTATACTTGTTTGTAAAAAAGGGAAATCGATCTGTCCGTCTTGCCTCTCGAGTTTTCTCTCAACAAACTGCAAGTTTTTGGTCATGCCTTGAGTGTGCATGGTGAGATCTGAGAGTCTTTTCTAACAGTCTGTTGTCTTTGTTCTTCATCTCGGCAATATGGAATCCGATTTGCAGAAACTGTCTATTCGAGAGAAGGAAAAAGTTGAGTTTGTGATCCCTACAAAAGACATTCAAAAGGAGGAGATCAACTATGAGCTTTGTTTGTTAGGAAAATTGGTTGGCGAAAGAGCAATTAACGCAAAGGCATTAGAAAGAAAGACGTTGAATCTATGGGGTCCTATGCGGGGTGCGTACATCAAACCGATGGAAGAAAACAACCTTTACATAATCCAGTTTTACCACCATTTCGACATGAAGAAGATGTTAGCCAGAGGGCCGTGGTCGTTTAACAAGTGCATTTTATTAGTTCATCAATGGAAGGAAGGGGAGAATCCAGCGGACGTTGATTTCTTTAACACTAATGTTTGGGTACAATTTCATGGTCTCCCTTTGGGTTTTGCGTTGGAGGCGTTAGCTAAAAACATTGGAAACTTGATGGGAACCTTCATGGAGTATAATGCCGAACATAGACGCAGCTCCTGGAATAGTCATATGAGAATTCGGGTTAGGATAAACGTGGAAGAACCGCTCATGAGGAAGAAGAATATAAGAAAGCAGGGAGCGATTCCGATGGAAATTACTTTCAGCTATGAACGTCTCCCTATTATCTGTTACCTTTGTGGTATTATTGGGCATAGCGAAACCAGCTGCCCCAATTTATTTGACAGGTCGGAGGAGGAACTCCGTCGAGAATGGCCGGAGGAAATCCATGCTAAAGTCCGGGCAAGGATGGCAAGACAGACGGTTGAGTGGAAACGAGATCTCGGGAGTGAGATTGGTGCTGATTTCGCTGCACGAAATCAGGAGTCCAGATTTTCACAATATGCAAAGAAGAATCTACATAGGATCAGCAATCATTTTGCTTTCTATCCGAAGAAGATCACGCTAAAATCTGCTGGTGGATCTCCTTCTAATATGGTCCAGATTGTTTCTGACAAAAATGGAAATACAACGGATAGGAGAGCTACCACTATGATTGGGCCAAATGATAAAGAAGCCTCGGTTATGGATATGGATGAACCCAAAAAATGCCCCAGACAAGGAACTTCAGGGATTTCTGTTGTAGATGAGATGAACACCGAAGATATGCTTGTGTCAACCACCCCACATTATTTACCAGCGGCCGGTCTTGCTCAGCAGACCCGCCGAGAGCCATGAGTTACATAGCTTGGAACTGTCATAGATTAGGCAACCACCAGATAGTTTGTGCTCTGAAGGACCTAGTTAGGTTCAATAAGCCTTGCATATTATTTTTAAGTGAAACTATTGCTTTTTCTAATAAGATCGAAGAAATAAAAAATAAGTTGAAGTATGATTTCTGTTTCTGTGTTGACCAGCTTGGTCGTAGTGGCGGTCTGGCCATGTTTTGGACGAATGATATTTCAACTACTATTACAAACTATTCTAACAACCATATCGATCTGATTATTGATGATTCGAGCAATCCTAAATGGTGTCTAACTAGTTTTTATGGCTTTCCCGATTATGATAGAAAACGCATTAGTTGGGAGCTCCTTCGTTCTCTTTCCCGCCTACATACCATGCCTTGGGTTTGTTTCGAAGATTTTAATAATCTTCTATCAGTTAATGATAAACTTGGCGGAGGGGATTATCCTAGCTCTTTGATGGGAGGATTTCGTCAATGTATCTCGGAATGCAACCTTGTAGAAATTCCTCTTCTTGGATATGGTTATACTTTGGAAAGAGGGAGAGATTCCAACTCACGTGTCTTGGAGAGGCTAGACCGTGCCTTTGTAAAAAAGGATTGGATGGATAATTTTCCCTTTCATAAACTCTACAATTTGGTGAGTCCCACGTCTGATCATAACCCCATCATGTTGGTGGCTGCACGTCGGTTTCCAATGAAAAGGTTCAGACTTTTCAGATTTGAGAACAAATGGCTTGCTGAGGAGGATTTCCTTGAGACTGTTTCGTATTTTTGGGAGGCCAATGTCGGTATGAACATTCTGTCTAGAATTAAAGAGTGTGGATATAGCTTGACAAAATGGCAGAAATATATCGGGTCTAATTTCTCTATACGCATCAAGTTTATCAAGAGGCAAATGGAGATAGCTCGTAGCAACCACCGGTATGCGTCCCTCCATAATCTCAAAGATGATCTTAATTGTCTTCTTGTTCCAGAAGATATTTATTGGAAGCAACGGTCAAAATTTTTTTGGATGCAATATGGGGAGGCTAATTCGAAATATTTTCACGCTCAGGCTTCAAAGAGGAAACGTTTGAATCAAATCACTTCGTTAGTGGAAGATAATGGGTTGAACGTGGTGGACGATGAAGGTGCAGGCAAGATCATCCTCGACTATTTTAATCAGCTCTTTTCAGTTTCGGGCGGTATTGATTTCAGACATTTTGCCTCGGTTAAGTCGGTTGTGAATCAAGAGGATAATAATTTCTTTCTAGCTCTTGTGCGAATTGACGAGGTCAAGACGACAATGTTCGACATGCACCCGGACAAGGCTCCTGGCCCGAATGGTATGAACCTAGCATTTTTTCAGAAATGTTGGTCTATTTTGGGAACTGACATCTTTGATAACTGCCAAAACTGGATGGAGCAATGTGAGTTTCCGGATACATTAAATGATACAGTTATTGTTCTGATCCCTAAAAAAGATAATCCTACATGCATGAAAGATCTTCAGCCCATAGCTTTGTGCAATGTCCTATACAAACTTTTAGCTAAAGTGATTGCGAATCGTCTCAAAACCTTGCTCCCGTGGATCATTTCTCATATGCAATCGGCTTTCATCCCAGGTCGGCTCATCACTGACAATATAATGGTGGCTTTCGAGATCATACACTATTTGAAGAACAACGGGAAAGGGAAACATGGGGAGGCTGCCCTTAAAATTGACATCAGCAAAGCCTGTGATAGAGTAGACTGGGATTATCTCCGTTTTATCTTGTTGAAGCTGGGGTTTGATAGCAAGTGGGTGGAGTTTGTTATGGTGTGTGTTACTACTGTGCGTTATTCGGTGGCGTTTAACGGTTCTGAAGTTGGTCCTATCATCCCGAAGTGTGGTCTGAGGCAAGGAGATCCTTTGTCTCCGTATCTCTTCATTCTTTGCGCTGAAGGATTGTCTGCTTTGTTACGGGAGAGTGAGGCAAGAGGGGATATACATGGGGTGACTATTTGTCCTGGCAGTCCTAGTGTCTCGCATCTCTTTTTCGCTGATGATAGTTTCCTTTTCTTTCATGCGAATAGTTCTGAGAGGCAAAATATCAAAAGGACACTCGCCATCTATGAAGCAGCGTCAGGGTAGGTAATTAATTTTCAAAAGTCAAGCATTATGTTCATTTCGAATACAAAACCTTCTGCAATATGAGAAATGGAAACCATCTTAGGGGTAAACATGTCTATCGACCATGGGAGATATTTAGGCCTTCCTTCTCTTATTGGGAGGAAGAAGAAACAGGTCTTTGATTTCATAAAAGATAGACTTAGTAATCGTATTTTGAGCTGGAAGAATAAGTTTCTCTCAAAACCAGGGAAAGAGATTGTTATTAAGACAGTTGCACAAGCTTTGCCGGCTTATTGTATGAGTGTATTTCTTATCCCCCAAGGCACCTGTGATGAAATTCAGAAAATGATGAATGCTTTTTGGTGGGGATCGGCCAAGGATAACCGAAAGAAAATTCATTGGGCGAGTTGGGATCGTTTATGTGTTCTGAAGAAATATGGGGGTATGGGTTTTTGGGACCTTCATTATTTTAACCTAGCCATGCTTGATAAACAAGGCTGGCGATTTATGGCTTTTCCTGATTCACTGCCGAGTAAACTTTTCAAAGCACGATACTTCCCTTCGTGCAGTTTCCTGGAGGCCAAAGATCGCCCCAATTCAAGTTTTATTTGGAAGAGTATATTTGCGGCCAAGGATATCCTACTTAAAGGTGTACGATGGAGACTGGGGATGGCTCCTCTATTAATGTTTTTGCCGATCCTTGGATCAATGAAGCAAACAATTTCTTTGTCACCTCTCCATTCATTCAGGAGTTTGGTGATCTCAAGGTGTGTGATTTGTTTAATGAGGCGGGATCAGGGTGGGATGTACAATTACTAGAAGGATTGCTTACGCCTTATGATGTTGGGCGTGTTTCCAAGATCCCTATAGCTCGTTCTAAACTGCCAGATCAACTTATTTGGCATCATAGTCCGAATGGTGCTTACACCGTCAAAACAGGGTATAAGTTGGCCCTCCCCATGTACACTAACATCGGAAACTCTTTTGTTGAGGGTCCTTGGAACAGGCTTTGAAATCTGGCTATACCTCCTAAGCTCAAAGATTTTGCTTGGCGTTGTCTTCGCGATTTTATCCCCTGCAAGGATCGTTTGCGTCGAAAGGGTGTTTTGCTCAATACAGATTGCGACATTTGTGGTAATTTAGAAGATCTATACCATGTCCTTGTGGGTTGCCCAAAAGCTCACGATGTCTGAGCGTTGATAGGTGGGCATTTCCTAAGTCAAGGGATGGATTTGTTCTTAACGCAACTTATACAAACATTGTCGCCCTCCATCATTAAACGCCAGCTTGCCATGCTGTGGAGTATTTGGTATCATCGAAACTTAAGAGTATGGCAAGGTAAGCACGTTTCCCCTCTTATAATAGTTAATTTCACAAATAACTTTATTAAAGATTGGCAGGCTTCTAGGGAGATTTTTAAAAGGGTCACTGGTACGACTGAGGAGGTTAGAGCTATCAACTCTAGATGGACTAGACCACCAGGGGGTTTTCTGAAATGTAATGTTGACGCTGCTGTTTTTCATAATAAGAAGGTTACAGGGTTTGCGGCTGTTCTCAGGGATGATAGAGGTCATTTTGTTGCTGCTATCTCTGGACATTATCCTTTTCTACTTGACCCAGTTCTTGCTGAGCTTATGTCGATAAAGGAAGCTCTATCCTGGCTAAAAGAAAAACAATTTGATCGTGTCATTGTGGAGTCTGATTGTTTGATGGCTGTTCAAGCTATTTTAGCTCCGTTTTCGAACAATTCAGAGACTGGAATTTTGTCTCTTGACTGTCTCTCACTCAAGCGACATTTCCTTCACTTGTCCTACCTTTGGACGCGTAGGATTGCCAATAAGGCGGCTCACACACTCTCCAGGGTAGCCTTATTACACGCAAACCTTCATCATTGGAGTGTTAATCCTTCTTGTTTAGATTCTATTTTAATTTCCGATATTTCTGTTTGTTCAAACAATGATGGTGAAAGGCTAGTAGGATCTGGTTGTACGGGGTAAGCCTGTTGGCTTGGGTTAGTTTTGCCTTGCTTTCATTGTCTTTGTCTTCGTGTACTATTTTTACCTAAAAAAAAGTATCTCTACATGACTTATTAATAAAGGAACCATAAGGATTAGTCATTCATATTGTGTTATCCCTGAAATCGGCATAATTCAGAAGTCTATGAGCTAGATCTAAAAGTCTTTTCATTCTTGTGGATTGACATTGAAATTATTTACAGGAAAATCATCCTTGATAGTTGTCTACAAAGATATTGTAGTCCTTAGATGAGAAAAAGAGTCATTTTTAATCAAAGGACTTAAAGGGCACTAAAGATCTATCGAGAACCTTGTTTTGGATCCATCTCCTAGATTGTTTCCAAATCAACTTCAAACTTGGCCTCATAGTTTGACGATATATAGCATTGTTATGAGACATCAAGCGTAGAACTGTAAGATAAGAAGTCATAATAGTTCATGTAATGGAAAGGGATCCACTTGACCCATAAAGATTCCTTGTCAGTAAGTAATCTCCATATCATTTTAACCAAGAGAACTGTATTACTAAGTTTTAGGGAGACAACCCCCTACCTTCTTCAATCTTAGGGAGACACACAATTTTCCAGGAAACTTTAGCAAAACAGGGAGTGTTAGAAGTGCCAACCTATAGAAAACTAGTGAACATGAAGAGAGTTCAAGACAGTATTAATTAACCGGACTCCGTCTATAAAAGACAAGGAACTATTACAACATTTGGTAATTATTTGCTTGACTAAAGAAATTAAAGGTAGGAAATCAGAGGTTGGTGGTCTCTTATGAGATATTAAGAGTCCAAAGTAGGAAAATGAAAGTTAATTTTCCTTGAGGCTAGTTATGGTAGAGATCTAGGATGATAAATGAGTTGGTGGGGAGGAAAGAAAGAAGTGGATTTTGGGCTTATTAATAGATAAGCATGAAATGAGTTTGAATGTTTCAATTGTTGTCTTCAAGGCTTTTTGTAGTGATATTCTTCTTTAGGGAGTAAAAGTAAGTCATCTATAAATGCCAAGTTGTAAATCTTTAATCTCTTTTACTTATTGTGTGATATTTGAAGTTTCTCTCTAAGCTAATAGTGTGCTTAGTGAGCCTTAACATAACTTCCATGCATAATGCAAATAAGTAAGGGAATAGGGGATCTCCTTACCTTATCCCCTATCTCTTTTAAATAGTTTTGTCAAGATCCCATTGAATAAGATATTATACGATTAATAGTTGTTAGGAAAGGTATAAGAACAACAATTCAATAAAATATGTCTAATTGGGTATAGGTTGAGATTGAACCAAAGAATTGGGTTCCTAACAACTTTGCACTTTCATCATTTTTACATGTTTTCTTTAATGTTTTCATTAGCTTAGTTTCAATTTTATTTTATTATTTCAAACCAAACGTACCCCCTCTCCCATAACCTAATCACTAACTATTGTCATAACAAAAAAAAACTAAATACTCTTTGTGGGATCGACCTAGACTCACCACTGCTACAATTGTAAGTCTAGTTTATTTTGCATAGCGTTACGATGCACTACGTTATTTTTGGTATTAGGTTTGACCCTAATCTAGATGATTTAAGTCGGCTTATTTCTAGGTTTGCATGCAACTCCTTCCAATTATGATAAATTTATTCATACAAAAATATTTTTCAATCTCAATTATATGAAATCAAATCATGCACTAATATTGATACAACTAGCCTTCGCAATGGACTGCCACGTCTTACACATCAGCCTGACAAACTACACATGCCAAGTGGTCCAATTACAACGCAACAGGCTTTAAGGCTTAAACAAGCTATGCAAGTTTTTGTTCAAGTCCAAATCACAAGTCATGTCCATGAGGCCGCCGAAACATCCATGGAGGAACACCAAGGCACACCCAAGCTTGTGATTTTGCTAGAGGAGGCATTGGAAGAGGCTAGTAATTAGTCATTTTGGGAAACAAGCTTAAGTTTTGTTTGGGGCACATTTTTTTATAATTTAGGCTTGTTATTTATTATCTCTTATTTTAGGCCCAAAGACTTGTTTATAGGTTGTTCTTTTAGTTAGTAGTATGTGCTTTGTTTGTTTGGGTTATTTTGAGACTTATTAGTTTTAATGTGTTTAGCCCATTCCAAAAAGGATTTGGATAAGATTATGTTCAATGGGCTAGATACTTCTAGATTTGTTAGAATTAGCCTAGTTTTCATTAAATGGGCTTGCAAACCCATTCCTATTAAGGTTAGGACTTGGTCAAGAGTATTTATGCTTTATGATATCCTTGTAACCTAGATTAGATGATGAATAAAATTTCAGAATTGAATTCTTCAAATGAGGCATGAATGTCTTCATGATTACTTCAAGAAATTGATTTGCATCAATAAATGAGTACTTGCAACATAAATCGATTTATGATTTCTTTGGAATTGGGTCTCAAACTTATGATTTGGGGTTTGATCTAGCATGTTTAATTGAATAAAAAGCTAGGGGTTTGATCAATATGATTAGATGGGTTTCAAGAACCTTGATTTTCATGGGGTTTCCGTATCAAATATTATGGATATATTAGAACAAGAATAAAATACATAATTGAATTGTAATAAATCAATCAATATAACTGCATTGAATAAAAGATTAAATCATATTATTATCACAAATTAAAGTTCATCACATCTAGACACTAGACAACTTTAGTTACTTATAGAAAACGAAATTAATAACAAATATTTCTTAAAACTAATAGAAAACAAAGAAATCATAATTGTAAATCTCCCTTTTTCTTTTATTGGGTCTTCTTACAAGTTTGGATTATATATAGCTTTCTATCGAATCTCTTGATGTATTCTTTGTGTTTTCCTCTTCCTTTGATCAAAACTATCGCCCTTGAATGTGTCTCTTGCCTCTACTCATGTCCTTTTATAGTAAAAAAAAGGTTTATGGTATATACACAGGCATATAGGAGATCGTGTATAATAATAAAACACCTGAAATCATGATTTCACACGGGCATAGAGATTTACACAGGCAACATACATGAACGTGTATATCATCATATATTGGCATATAACTCCACACGACTAAAATTAAAATTCTTCAATCTTCATATAATGACAGAAACTTACAAAGTCACTGTACACAATTGTATAGGTTCTTAGTTACTTCAAATCTTCATTTTATCTTACGATTCATCTGAATTCTATAGATTGTGGTTAGGTTATAGCAATAGAAAAAGCAAGACCATTTATTTTTTTATTCTCATGGAATTGATTATTATAAATGTAATATGAACTTTTGAGTTATATTGGTGGCATTTCAATCTATGTGGGATAACATATTATGATATATCATGCTTAAGGAGTAATTCTTAGTACAAAAAGCAAATAGCTTTAACTAGAAAAAGGGTTAAAACAATAAGCTATTTGGTTATCTATCATATACCCCTAATATTTCATTTTTTATTTTACTCATACTCCCTAACATCATTCTCTATTAGGTTTCTAATGTAAAATGGGCAAGTGGTTTGATTAGATGTTATATGATGTAGCAATTGTCATATTTATGCCATTTAACATATGACTTTGTGTTGTTTAGAAGACATAATGCCCAAATCAGTTTAGTACACATATAGTCAATGTCATGACTTTGGGAGACAATAGCAACTAATATCCTATGTTATATGGAACAGTTATGACTTATGCTATGTCATGTAATAACTACTAAAGCTACATGATGTTGTTCATGTATGTTTCATTAGGTTTTCTAACAAGAAATTACGTTAGGGGGTGTGAAATAAAAATAAACTTTAAAGAGACTTATGATAGTTTTCAAAAAGTATAGAACAAGGTGAAAAAGCGCAAATCAAAAGGGGTCCAATGTAATTAACTCTAGAAAAAATAATAAAATAACTGATAGAGATTAGGTAAGAACCTATGTATCATCCCACCTCCGCAAGACTCGAACCCGACATCGACGGTGATATCCGAGTCCGTGCCCGCGAAGGTAGCATGTTAAACCAGTCAATCACTCACATATCGGTATAAATTTTTTTTAAAAGACTAACATTGTAGAAATCCATTTTTAGTTTGGGCCTAATAAAGTTAAAAGTCGATAGTACATTGTTTTCAATGCAGTACAATCAAAAC
>JANVCL010000001.1:5400576-5411302 GCA_026546855.1 Erythroxylum incrassatum
TCAACGAGTGAAAAAGAGCCTCGAGCTCGAAGGGAAGTAGTGCATACCCAGAGGGCTCTCCTACCCCTAAGACGCGTGTAACGCTTAATGAGCCCTATATGGAATAGTTCAGGCACTCGGTCACAACAAAGTAACAATTGGAAAAGTGAATTTCATATGCATTTGATTGAATATCTGAATTGGGTAAAAGGCATAACGCCTTATACTTGTGTGATAGCAACCATGTGGTATTTCTGAATGTGCTAATGTGAACTAATATATGAACTGAATCATGTGGGTTCAGGTTCTGCGGGAGTGAGGTGCTACAGATAATCCTACCAAATCATTGAGGAATTTAAACGACAATGTTGGGTTCGATATAGTCGCTGTGATGATAAACTGTATTAATAATAACAACTAGGAATCTAATAAAGTTACAAGCTTAGTAATGTCTTGAAATTCTAACCCCATAAAAATTTATTTCTTTAGCTAAACTTGTTGTTAATATTAAACAGAAAATTAGGTCATTGAATGTACAAAAAGATGACTTTGCTATGGGTGAAAGTGGATGAGAGTTATATTTGTGTTATTTCTTACATTGAGAATAATATCGTTAAGAAGTGTGCTTACTCGTTAAATTTTTTTATGCTTCTTCATTGCCAACGATGATCACTATAAATGTTGAAGGTGGTGATGAGGTAAGGGAGTTGTAGAATAATGATTTCTTGAGTTTCTATAATTTAGAAAGGAAACTTTGCTCAATTTTTAGATTGGGCATAAATAAGATTAGTGAATTAGACTTGATTGTATTTGAGATAAATCGATTTGGGAATTTATGGTAATTAGGCATTTTTAGGCTTAGAAGTGTTTAGTTAGAGTAAAATTATATTATTTATGTCAGTGTATGTTTATTAGTTTTAAATAAGATTTAGTAAATACAATTAGAATTAAAAAATGAATTTAAGTTTAATTAAACTTATAAGTCCTGCATTGCACATGATGTACACGTGATATATTGGAATCTGTATGTATAATAAATAAATAAATTTATGTCATGCTAACTCAGGCAGAAATTAATTCCGTTTAAATATTTATCCATTTAGAGTTTAATTTGAATAAATTGCAAGTGTCAAGATTTATTTTGAATGCTATAAAATGTCAAGGTTTAACTTATATTTTAGTTAAAATATCAAGGTTAATTTTCACTTTTTCCTTTAAAGTAAATGAGGATTTTTTAGGTAGCTAGTAAGTGTTAGTTATTAGTGGCTATAAGTTTTTCTAATTAATGAAAAATTTTAAAGAATAGTTTGTAATTTGATATTGTAAAAAGTAAATGAGTATTTTACCCAACTGTAAAAAAGAATGAAAACAAATACAACTCTGAGATTGCTTCTAACTCATTCAGACCACTAAATAGGAAGATAGTAAGTGTAAACTAGTCAGGATATTAAGAATTCAGAGTTGTATTGAATCAATAACTCAACAACTCATCCATATATACAAAAAGTGTATCTCCACTCTTCCTCTCTCTATGGAGTTTCTATGTTAATATATTTTCTTTCCAACAAATTTGTAGACATGCATTTAATGGTGTCATGGATCATCAACATGTTAAAATTGACTGAGCAGATAAAGATTGCAGTAGGGAACAAACACATGTTAGTTTTTTTTAATGGTATTAGGTTTATGTTCGTACCGTTTTTCCTAGTTTAATGGGAAGTTATTTATAAATTTCCTTTGTATTCATGGTATTTGTTATGTTAGAGTTTTGATATTTCGTTTAGTGTGGTTGACATTAATTTTTTATTCTCAAAATTCTAAAAAAAAAACTATGTTAAGTCGTTAAATTGCATTTATTTTGGACTTATTTATTGTTAAGGAGTTGAAATTGTTATTCGGAATTGATGGAATTACCTTATAATTGTTTACAGATGATTTTTAACATTTTAGGGACGAAATGGAATAAAAAAGATGCAAAAGAAGGAAGAAAATCTGAAATTCTCAAATTGACAGAAATTTAGTGATTAAGCGTGAGCACGCCTAAGGATGGAATAAATTTGCAGATAAAATTCCAGAAGTCATTTTCAAACAAAACACAATCTTTAAAGATTATCTTGCCATCTTTCAAGGGAGTTACCTACCAAAATTAGAAGAGTGCCTTATCTGGACAGAATCAAGAAAAGATAACGAAGAGATTAACAAAAAAAAGGAGATTGGTTGATTAACACATATATATATTAGCTTTTAGAATAGGGTTTCAGATGTTGTTGGGGGCTGCTGCACTTTTCTGTTTTCTTGTTCTTTTCGTTTCTGCATATTTTCAATTAGTGTTTCCGTATTTTTCATCAAAGGATCAAGGATGGAGATGTGTTGCTTTGTTAATTCTTTTGTTTTCAATTCGATTATGAGTAGCTAAATCTTCTATCTTGATTGAAGGGATCCATGTTATATGCTATTATGGTGAGATGTTTCGGATACTATTTATATTGTTAATAAATATTGGATATCTTCAGATCTATTCTTTCTAATTGAATTCGCTGATTTCTAAGTGCGCAACTAGGGATTAATTGGTTCAATCGCTAGATTACCGGAATATGACGTTCAGTTTTGATGATCATAAGTAGCAATTAGGATTAACTTCTCTACGTTAGAGTTGGAAATTCTAAGAAGATATTCAATTGATTGATCGTATGTTGTACATATATTTTGCTTGCTCATTGGTTCTTGATTCTTAATGCTATTATTCAATTATACTTATGATCGTATCTAGGTTGTTGTTTAATAAGAATGCTAGGATACATGTTTCTAGTCATTACACTTAAGAGAAACTTCCCTAATAAATGTTTATTAATGATTGCAATTTTATGTCAAGGATCTATAATAGCATGATAACATCGGTGACCTGAAACTAAGGTTTTTCTCATTGATTTTTTAGATTTAATTACTGCTTTCGATTTGTGATTTTTCTCTTTATTTTCTAATATTGTTGTGACCAAACCCCTCTTTTTATATTCGTTATTTGTGCTGTTTGAATTCGCAATTCTATTACCATAAAGATTCCTCATGAGAACGATATCCACTCACCGCTACTACATTAATTTGTTTTAACGGAAGGGATTTCTTTTATATTTGGTTGCAGGCGACAGCATCACCAAGCTATTATTAAATCATCGTTTCCTCCATAAGAAAGAGATATTAATGTCACAAAGGAGACTTGAATTTGTAGTTCTGAGATAACGTTGCCATTGGTTGCATAAGTTATTAAAGTGACAATATAAAGAACAAGTTATGAAATTTGGACCAATTTAAACTAAAATACTAAATTTTGGTTATAAAGTATGTATGTATTTATATGTTGACTATATTTTATTTATATTATCATCAAATTCAATATTTTTTGAAAAAGACAAACAAATTGATACAAAGCCTACCTCTTAAGCAACTGTAATCCATCACCACCATGGGATTTTGTAAACTCAAAAAGAAGGAGAGGTTTAGGGTGACCTCTACTACTGGTTGTGTCTTTTTTTCTGTCCAGTCAAGCTTTCATTGAAAGCTAAGGATGATCAAATTGAGGAGATTTGTGGGATAGTATGGCATGGATCATAAGGTTCTGAGGAGAATGAAATGAGTATACATAAATGCAAATAAGGCTAAAGTATTGAGGCTTAAGGAGGAGTGTAAAGTCAAAGATCACCAAATGGTGATTAAGTGCACAATTAAGAAAGTTAGGTTATGCAAACTCTAAAGATAAAACCTTAAAATCCAACATACTCGATTCGTAATAAAGCCTAGTAGAAGCTAAAATTAGATTAAAGATAGAACCTTAACCTAATGATTATATAAAATCATGAACCAAATATATAAAAGAATCTTGAATCATTATAAATAACTAAAACTAAGATTATAATATGATTTGAACGCTATAAGTAAATAACATGATAAATTTAATTTTTTATTTAAAGAAACAAAGAAAAAACTCTCACAATTGTATTAATGACCAAATATGTCTACAACTAAAAAGAAACAACCTTTAAATACTAAAATAAAAACTAAGGTTCCAATATTTAAAAAAATTAAGGTTTTAATTAAACATGGTTTGAACCACGATGATGAAATAGATTGTGTTGACTATGAACATTTTGACATTATTAGAAATAATCTAGAACACACTCATGTCTGAAATTGTAGATCCTTCTGCATCCTCGCAAGCTAGGCATGGTTTATGGTACACTTGGGTTGGAAACTATGGATAGCCTTATGGACTTGTGAATTAAGACGCGTTATAGGCTATAATTATGTTTAGAGACCATGAATCTCACTATAATTTTACAAATTAGCACGTAATATAGGCTATGCTTATATTGGTGGTCGTGCCTTAACATTAAGTTGCCCAACAAAGTACAAGGACTCATACATAGCTATGTAGGATGTCATGTTCACATCTAAGTCTTCTCTAACATTTTTTTAATCAAGTTAAGCAATATTCATCCTTTAGTTTGGCTTAATTATACACATGTAACCATTTCTCTCACTAACCTATTAAGCACATTTTGAAGCCTCTTCTTATTTATTTGCATAATTGTTACAATTGGCAAATAAAAAAAGATCAAAGGTAACTTGATTCTTATCATTCCTTCTTTCTTTAAAAATATTTATCCTTAAATCATTGTCTTCGCTAAAAGGAATTAAATTAGAAACGTTAAATATTGTGGTTACATTATATTCACTTAGAAAATCTAATTAATAAGCGTTATCGTTGCTCTATTTAACAAATTGAAATAGACCATCTTCCCTTAAGTGCAACATTGATCTTCTTTAGAAACCTCTCATTTCTCATATATACCCACCCCTAATTTCCTAGTTCAAGGTAATTTTCTTTTTTCCTTTGTTAGCCTTGGATACATATTCTTCATTCTTCCTTTCAATGAGTCATTGAACATTTTCATATAGTTATTCACCATTTGAACTTTCTTTTTATCATCTAAGCTGGTCCTTTTATGAATAGGAAAAGGAACCAAATTAAATGATGTTGCTAGATTGAAGCCACTAATAAACTTAAAAGGTGAATAAGTAATAGTACTATGAACAACTTAATCATATACAAATTCAATTAACAATAAATAATATTCTCAAATTTTCAAATTCTTTTGATTGATAACATACAACAAATTAGTCAAAGTCTTATTTAATATCTCGATTTGGAAGTTCTTCTAAGGTTGAAAATTGATCGAGAAAAAAAATTTAGTTATTAACTTATCCTGTAAAACCTTTCAAAAGTAGCTAAGAACCTTAACATCTCTATCTGACACAATACTTTTAGGAACACTATAGACTCATACTGTCACCTTAAAAAAGATATCAACTATATTGGACATATCATCATTTTTACTTCTTACAATAAAATATGTTATCATAGAAAATACGTTAACAAAAATATAGATGGAGTCTTTAACCCTTTTGGACTTAGGTAAACTCAAAATAAAATCTATAAAAATGTCACCTAAGGTTCAATAGGGATTGACAAATAAGTATACAACCTATGTGGTGTAACCTTAAACTTATCTTGTCTACATATAATGCAATTAGCACAAATTCTTTCAACATTATAATATATATTAGGCCAAAATAAATGTCTAAGAAAAATATGATCTTTTTAGTGCCAAAATGATTAATCCTTCCCTAAAGGCCTTTGATATGTGCTAATTGTAGTATATTTTTTAATGATTTGAAGGATATTTAGCCTGTGTTTTGAGTATTTTTATACGACTTAGTACTTAATTTAGCTTATATTTTCTTATAGGATTTATTTGAGCTTTCTAGAAAAGAAGGAATGAATTTAGGCAAGTTTGTGTTAAGTTAAAATTTTATGATGATTTTATAGGAAGGAATTAGAACATGACATAAAAAGGGACATTTGTTACTAACATGTGAGAAACATAGCCATGTTACTGAACATGGAACCTACGTTTAGCAACAACAGGCAACACGAGACAAATAAAGACTTATGTTCAACCCGTGTTCAATAACACAAAACCAACAAAGACTTATGTTTAACTCATGTTCCATGTTGTTTCATTTTATTTCTTCTTATTTTTGACCAAAAGGAACATAAGACCAGCACAAGACTATGATAGACTAGTGTTGTCAACACTTTTCATACAAAAGAAGGTAAGAGGGGTGTTAAGCAATATGAGGACCAAAACGATCCTATGTTTGACCTATATTTGACTAAGTTTGTTTCATGATAAAAAGATGAAAAAGAGAAAAGGAAAAGAAGAGAGTTGTTTAAGAGGACCATAAACTAGTCCAAAGGCTAAGGAGACTTAAGAGCATATCAAGGAGAACCAATCATAGAGAAAAACAAGATTCTATTAAGATTAATAAAGAAGCATTAATATTTAAGAACAATGATCTCATTTTTACTTCTTAGTTATTTATATTTATCTCTTAGTTTTCTTTATTTTATTATAAAATAAATTGGGATATAGATTTATATGACATGAACCCTAGAGTTTATGTTTTGAATTGATTTATGTGATTAAATAAAAGATCCTTGTTTTCATTAGAAATGCTCACGTTTATATATTGTATTATTGAAAGAATGAGAGTTGAATCTTTAATAATTAGATCCGTATTATTAAGATCGAGAGATGATATATATGAATAGATCACAATATGAATAATAAGGGTTTTATAGGTTGCTAGAAATAGAACTACATGATCTTGCTAAGTTAGGGAGAAACCTATCATGGGAATTAATAAAGTGAGTTAATAGATCCTTAGTTTTTCCTAATTAGAAAGAGATTTTGGTCAACCAACTAGAGGATATGGACTTTATTACTTAAGAGAGAATAGAGTTATAACGTAAGAATTCTGTTGATCTAAGAAACTAAGATTAATCATTAAATTAGGATAAACTCATATTAAATTTCTAGGGGATTACACTTTTAAATCTATTATATGTATTGCTTTTTATTCTTATCCATTGTCTTAGATTATTAACTTTATTTATTTTTATTTTTTATTTTTCATTCTAATCCAATTACTCATTTTGTTATATTAAATAATAAAAAGATGGTTGACACTAGTCATTATAGTTCTTTTGAGTTTAGCACTCGACTCACCTAAAATATATGATAAAAATGACAGATCCACTTGTTTTAATGATTCTTTATTTTTTTCATTTCAATTGCTTCACATTAAATTTTTGGTGTCGTTTCTAAGGTTTGTAATACTAAGAAAGCCTTATTTTAATTAATATATTCATTTTACCTTTTATTTGTGCTTTGTTTTATTTGTAATAACTTGGATTGGTTTTGCTTCGTTTCTTTTCTTTTTTTCTTTTTATAATTCTCTTTGTTGATCATGTTTTTGTAACTTATTTCTAGAATTTGGATATTTATTGTTACAATTACTAAAGAAAGTGAAAGGATGAAGAGGACAGTATACTATAAGGGATAATGCTTTGTCATCACTTATGTTGGCATTGGATGTTTAGAACGAGAGGCAAGATAATATGTATTAGTCATATTAAATGATGCCAATGGGGTGCTGAGGTATTTGTGGTGTACCCATCTTAATCATGAATTTTAGGTGCTTACAACATATGGCAATAGAGCAAGCAATATTATTTCAAAGGGAATTAGCCTCAAAACATCCCTTATGACGATACTTACAATATGGGATAGAGAGACTTTCTCACCTTTGAATGGAATGATGAAGCCCTACCTACATTTCTATAACGTAAGTAGCAAGACAAGGATCAAAGTTTTGAGGAGCTCATTATGAAACCCATTACAACAATTGAGGCTTGCCTCTAAAGAGTTGAAGAGCTTTTTCAAAACTAATAAGCCCCCATCCATAACATAGAAATTTATATTAGACAACTTGTTAAGCCTATCTATAAAGATTAGCGAGGTGCTTTGCTTGGCAACTCCAATCCAAAACCATGAATGCAATAATTTATAAAGGTGATGAGGAGTTGCAAGTTAAAGAAAAGGAAGAAAGGCTTTATTTTAAGAAGAAAAAGAAGAGGAGAAAGTAAAAGATGAAGAGTAGGGGCTAAAGAAGAAGGTTGTAAACAACTTTCGACAGTCCTTATAGGAATCGAATATATTACTATAGTCAATCGAATATATAAGCATTTTTTATTATTCTTTAATATATTGGTAGTTTGTTAATAAAAAGGTTAGTAGTAGATCTATTTATTATTGTTAATTTGATTCCAATCGATTTTGTTCTACTACAACATATGGCATATCTAAAGGCTAATGAGCCTTTTATAAGAAGGCGAGGGAAGCAAACCATTAATTATAGATCCATGTTGAGTGAAGAGCTTGTGGAGGCAATCCAATATTTAGCTTTTTTTCAATTTAGTAGCTTATAGAATTATTAAAAGTAGCTTACTTTAATAATTATAAACTTTTGGTTTTAATTTATCTTAATGTTTGTTAACTCTTACTTGAGATAAGATTGATGGAGTTTAATAAGTTATAGCGGCAACATTACCCTGAAGCTATAGAGTAGAGAAGATCTCACAAGCACTAGATATATTTTAATGACATTTGATGAGGCCAGAAATCTTTCATTTCCATTCAAGTACCAATTATCTTTAACTCCTCCTAATGTTTTCTATTATTTTTCTTTGCTTTTGCATGTTTTGTACATTGAGAATGATGCATAACTTAAGTGTAGGAGGATGGACTTAACAGCTAGGCTTATTAATTTTTTATATTTAACTTAATAATCAAAATTTCAAGAATTTTTTATTTTTAAAAGAATTGATCATAATGATTCATTATAATTTTGATTATCACTATAAGTTAATTTGTTTAGGTAAATGATTATAAGTTTTGATGAATAAGTAGATTTCAATTTGGTTCAATAATTTCAGAATGAGTTTTGATGAATAAGTTGATTTCAATTTGGTTCATTAATTTGAGAATGGGTTCTTATATTGCATCATGATACTTTACATATAATTTGTACGCACATTAAGTTAAACATAAACTCTTTCAAAGAAATTTTCATTATCCCTCACATAAGAAAAAAATAAAAAGAAAAAATGCTGGAATAAGTGAGCATAGAATAAATTCACTCCATTGACTTTAAATCAAGAAAAAAGGTTGAAGTTAAATAGTGATACTAGTGACCATTTGAAACATTGACTTAATTGAGTAAACGCAAGTATTTATGAAAAGACATCTTGCGTCAAAAGGTTAGGTGAATTTTCAAATAAGATTTAAATGCTCTTGTGTTATTCAAATTTTACTTTAATTTATTTTATTTAAGGGGAATGAAAAAATTTGAATGTTATAGCATTTCTCTTATGCTTATTCATCTTATGCATTAGGTTGAATTTTATGGATTGAGTTGAAGTTTAAAGGATTGTAGAGTGAATTGAATTGGTCTGTAATTCGATGTAAGTAGCTAAATTCCTATCAATTATATGAAATCTATAATTGAGTGAATGATGGAGAATCTTGATTGATGTTTTTCTTAAATGCTTCTTTAGAGTTGCTTCCTATTTAAGTTAAAAGAGTAATGGATTTGATTTTCTTGAAGAAAGAGAATGATTAAGTGTAGGAGAATTTTATATGTGTTAATTTTAATATATTTTTAGCATGATGATGAGAACATTTAGCTTATGTTTTAAGGTTTTTTTGTATGAATTTGTACTTACCTTAGTTAAATTTTATTTGTAGGCCTTATTTTAGCTCTCCAATGAAGAAGGATTAAATTTGGGCAAGTTTGAGTTGAGTTGGAGTGAATTTAGAATGAGTTTAGAAGAAGTAATTATAGTATGACACCAATTAGAACCCGTGTTGCTAAACATATGGAAACAAATAACCATGTTGTCGAATATGGAAGCAACATGGAGCCAAGAGCGATCTATGTTCAGGAATAGGAGGCAACATACGACAATCAAGGACCAGTATTTAACCTGTTTTCAGGAACACAAGACTAACATAAACTTTTGTTTGACCTATATTTTATTTTGTTTCATTTTGTCTCTTCCTATTTTTGGCTAAAAGTAACTTAGTACTAGCAAAGGACCATGTTAAACCCATATTGGTGATAATTCTTATTAAAAAGAAGTTGAGAGGGTGAAAGTAAGATAAAGATCTATATAGCCTTACGCTTAACCCTTGTTTGATTAAAATCTTTAGGTTTTTATAATAAAGGTGGGGTGAAAGACGAAAAGAGCCAAATAAGAGTCATCTAGAAGGACCAAAAATCAGTCCAACAGCTAAGGATACTCAAAAGCATGTTAATTATTGTTATTATTATTATTATTATTATAAAATTTAAACTTATTATTGTTATTAATTATTATTATTATTTATTATAAATTTTAAACTTATTCTTCTTCTTCTTGTTGTTGTTGTTGTTGTTGTTATTATTATTATTATTATTATTATTATTATTATTATTATTATTATTATTATACGAAATTAATTATCTTATTATTATTATTATTATTTATTGTTATTGTTATTATTAATTGTTTTTTTAATTATTATTATTTATTATAAATTTTAAACTTATTATTATTGTTATTATTCTTATTATTATTGTTATTGTTATTATTATTATTATACGAAATTAATTATCTTATTATTATTAATTATTGTTATTATTATTATTATTTATAAATTTTAAACTTATTCTTCTTCTTCTTCTTCTTCTTCTTATTATTATTATTATTATTATTATTATTATTATTATTATTATTATTATTATT
>JANVCL010000001.1:5471926-5482912 GCA_026546855.1 Erythroxylum incrassatum
TGTGACCAACCCGATTTTGGTCGCTATAACTTTTAACGACCATTTTCTTACTTTTAGCAACCATTAATAATAGTTGCATAAACTAATTTTTCTTATAGTGTAATATTTGGTTGGGTATTATATTATTGTACTTGGAGGTGATCCAATAGGTATTGATGTTCCTATCTAACTTAGAAGAAGATTGTAAAAGGGCTCATTTTTACTAAGAAAGATTGTACAAAGGTTATTGATAAGTATTAATTTAGTCATATTGTTAGGCTAATATTTAGTGCATTTTGTTTATTTTTTGAGTAATTTTATTATTTATGGCATTTAATTTTTTTCTTCATATTTTAGGTCTAATTTACACATTTGGACAAAAGGAACAAATTCAAACAAGTTTAGAGTAATTTAAAGTAGTTTTGACTAAGTTATGGAGTTCATGACAAGTTATAGATGTGTTTGAAGTGTTTATAGGCACGTTGATTGATTTTTACTGAACACACTTATGTTGATTATGAACACACCTATATTAAGAAATGAGTAGCTTGTATTGACATTATATAACTGTGATTGTGCACATGTTGGCTCCAAAAACTACCATATGTCTGGTTAAAGTAAATAGCCATCAACATGCTCATGTTGATGCCCGTATATCTCCCAAAAATTGAATTTAAAACTTAAAACGAAAATTTAATTGGTAAAAGAAGGAGGAATTTTGAGAAACACAATTAGAAGCCCTATAATGGTAGAAAGAAGGAAGAATAATTAAGAAAACTCCTTTGGAGTGGATTTTCATTGATCTAGAGTAAAGTTCTTAAAGATTAAAGGGACTTCATCATTTTATCCTTAATTTTTTGTTTTCTCTTTAGCTTTGACGTTATGTTAGATATGATTAGTATATAAACTCTTTATGGTATTTAGATTAGATGAACCTCGAGATGGATCTTATAATGATTTTATTTCATTTTAATTTATTCTTTAGTTTCACTGAGATTTAATTATGTCTTATTTATTATTCTTGGATTAATATTGCCAATGCGTTAATTCAATTGTGATTTCATGCAATTGAGATTAAAAAACCCTTTGTATTAATAGATCTAGCATAATTAAAAAGAGTTACGTATAAATCTACAGATAAATCAACATAAATATTACATATTAGGGTCAAACCTAATAAAAAATTTAAATTGATCAATGCAATTCTAGGGGTTTTAGTTAGAAAAAGATTTCAATTAATCAATTCATTATTAGTTATTAATAATCTTGAGAAAGATATTAGTAAAATTAGGAAATTTCTACGGTCTAATGAACTTTAGATTAAATTGATAAGGGAAGTTATGGTTACATGAGAAGTTCTAGGAGATTCAAATTTTAGATACCATTATTTCATTGGTTGATTCTTAATCCAATTGTTATTCTAGTTTATCAATTGTATTGATTTATTTTAGTTTATTATTTGAATTTGATTTAGATAAATCACTATCCCCAATATTTTTCATTTAGATAATAGGAAAAGAGTTATTACTAGTACTTATAGTTCGTATAGGATTGACTCGTATTTACACTGTTATCCATAGCTACACTTTGCATTTGTAGTAAAAACAATAATCAAATTAGTTATTCTTCCCCTTAAAAGAAGAATTATAGTGAAATTTTAAGATGAGTATTTCAAGTAGATGTAGACAAGGGTTGCTTGTCATACCACTAAGTTTTATTTCTTTCTCCCCTATCTTCTTTAAACTAATTTAATTGATTAATTAATTTATATTAAATAATTTCCTCACCCTTATTTATATTGATGGTATATTATTTAAAAGGTTAAATTTTATAATCACCCAATTCACTCCTTCCTCTTGGGTTCCATTAGAGACAAACATAATTTAGTTTGATATTTGAAAGAACTTGAGAAGGTTTTGAAGACTTATTTCAAAAAATTTGGTCGACCAAATTGGTGATTTAGGTTACCAAAGATCAAATCAAATTATGTTAGTCGCTAATTAAAGCCAAGAGGCAGACACCCAAATCACCAATTTGGTTAACTGATTGACCAGTGTAGCATTACGATCAACCATTGTCTTTTAAGAATGTGTTCTACGAGTCTATGACCATATTACTTAAACCAATGTGCTTGTGTGTCGAATGGTTAACCAATGCCACTATTTTTTAACTATTATAATGACTGATTTTTGATGTGTCAAATGGTTAACCAATATCACTATTATTAACTATTATAATGACTGTTTTTTTATAATTACTATTTATATAATTTTAAATATACTACATATAAGTTATTGGAAGAAGCTTAGGTAGAATAAAGGATTGTTAAGAGAGTTAGAGAGGTTAAAGAATGCATGATTGCATTTTATAATACATATTGACGCTTTACTCATTGGTGTGAGTAAAAGAAGAAGTTTCTGAGTGGTATACTTATTGTAATTTAGGAAATTGTTCTAGATACACTTTGTGAGAGTTGCTCTTAACCTTATAAAAATTTCTTCTTCATATATGAAAAAGAAGGTGTTATATGGAGTGTGGCTCTATATCAATTGAAAGAGAAAGATAGTGAGTTTCCAAGTAGAGTTTGGCTAGTGGTTATAAGCTAAGAGTTATTTAGTTAAATAATAATAATTTTTTTTAATTACATAAAATAAATTCTTTATCCTTTTCCCTGTTCTATTTTAATTATTGTTATACTTTATAATTATTATTTTTCTTAGTTTGTGTATTTATTTTCTTATTTTATCTTGTATTATTAATTGTTACCATGTTCTATACGTAATGTACTAAATATTTTATATGTTTAGTTATATGTATTTATTTGTATTTTGTATTATTATTAATTTGCACTATATGTCATGGTATAAAAAATAGTCACTCTATGTAAAATTGCGTATTATTGGACTTCTTAAGGCCTTACATTTTAGTAAGACTATCACTAAATGTTGTTATTGTTAATTTAAGATTATCATATATCAATTTTCATAATAAATCATAATAGGCAATTTATTATTTAGTTTAAAAATAAGGTAAAAAGTAAAAATAAACAATGCACTCCATCTCTCGTGTGACATCTAAAACCAATATATTTAATGATGAATGAATTTTGTATATAAAAGAATTAAATAAAGAATATATATATATAATTTTACAAATGTAATGTTATACTTATAATTTATATATCTTTTAGTTCAACAAATAAATAAATAAATTGTCTCATCAATTTCAATTAATTATTTATTAAGAAAATTAGAGCTACTTAATTTAGGATATGTCACTTATCGTAATTAAAAAGTGCAATACATTATAATATGAATCTTATTTTCATATATGTATATTTATTATTATATTCTTTTTAATGGTACAGATGAATGTTAAGAGAATTGAACTAAATAGGACTATAAGGTGATGTTATGAATAATGTATTAATACTAAAATTGAATTTAAACCAGCGAGGGGATTAGTCACTAGATCCGCCGGTGGATATTCTGGTCTAAGACAAAAAAAAGAATTTAGTTCTGGTATAGTACATTATCTATATTGGTTAACATTAAGTACTTTTTCAGGTGATATTTAAAACTATAAAATAGCCCCTAATTTTTTAAAATTACAATATATGCCTTCTCTAATTTGAGATAAATATCTTCTCTCTAACTTTTTGGTTTTTATTTTATGAAAGCTTCTACTATGGCTCAATATGGATTACTATATATGTATATATAAAAATATATATATGCCATAATTATAATAAATCAAAATTAGAGAAAAAAATATAATTTTTAGTAGAAAATGATGAAAATTTCAAACCTAAAAATTAAAAGTAATTTTTACAAACTATAATTACAAGTCTACAACACAAACATACTACCCAAAAAAATAAACATAAAAAATAAAAGCTTTAAGCTGGACAGAAGGAAAATAAGTTTTCAACCCTGAAACATCTTTACTAACCTACTACCCACTGCCAGGATTCAGTTTAGGAGAGAATGACACATTATTCCATCTACTACCGCGTTTACAATTCAAACATTTAATTTATAAGTTTTGTCAAGCCATCGTTTCACTTAGCCACTTTCTCAAAATTGATAGATCTATGTTGAGTGTTCCAGGCGACTTGTATGTTGTTTGATTGAAGAAGTAGCGGCAAGCCAACATTTGAAAAGCAAAAACAAGCCAAAAGCGACATCAGGGAGAAGCTCAGAAGCAACAGGTTCTGCCAAAGCAGATGGAGTGACGGATGAAGAAGCGACGCACCAATAAAGGCACGACAGCAAGATAGAGGAAGGTATTCTAAAACTTGATCAATTTACTGTTCATTCCAAGATATTCAAAAATTATCCACTAAGTTGTCATATATTCATGAAATTAATTAATTAATTATATAATTAAAATGACAATAAGAGTTCATTCATATATTTTGTGAAATGTAAATCACATATTTGAACTAATTTTAATTACATCATTGTAAACTAAAGAAAAATTATATTTATATTTGATTAACTTTTAGCATTCCCTATAAAATTCATAAATGTATAAGATTTAAACATTCTCTAAGATTTTTTTACTTCATTTTAATTATGATATTAAATCTATTTCAAATGGGTTGAATTTGATTCTATTTGTTAGATCTTAAGTTTTTATAATTTTAATTCATTATTTCAGTTTGATTTTGTATATAATTTTTTTCACTGATATCTTAAATAAAATTGAACTTATTATACTTCAATTTTATAAATACATTCATATAAAATTTTATATTTGATATTGATTTATAATGGAATGGTTAAACTGAGAATGTATCTTAATTTTATGAATGTATTTATTTAGTATTATTTATATTGTATCCCAAACTTTAAATTTTTTTGAAATAAATATAAATCTAAGAAATAGAATTCATTATATTATGAGTGTTATTCAGCTTATTTATTTTCTACTTATTGTTAGATCTTTTTGTGAAAATATATTTAATCTAGCTTGGACTTTATAGATATATTTAATTTTATAGTTTTATGAATTCTTATAAACATCAATTTAGGATAAATCTAAAGTAGAAAGTATTTTCATCATGAGAAACAACCATATCAAAAGTTCAAGGATCAGTGTTCGAGGACCAGTGAGCCAAGTCAGCGGTCAAAACAATGGGCTACCTAGTACCAACTGTAGGTTTACGTCATTACAAGTTGAGAAGTTTCATAAACTTGCGCTCCAGCCGTACGCTGTAAACGACCCATCAGAGATCACCACGTCCTTGGGTTATCCGCAGTGTGGATTAACTCACCAACCACCCTGACGTTACTTGACTACACTTTTTAGTTTTCCTATGTATCCTAATTCCTACAGCTTGTTTTTTAGGACTTTCGAGTACATTCTATCGGAGGAGGTCATTCAGCTTATAAAGTTTCCATCTTTTATCTTCACCCGAGACTTCCAGCGTTTTTCTCAAGGAAATGGCTTCAATCCAAAATGAATTTCCAATCCTCTCATATCTTCTATCACAGGTTGATCCCAACTGCAACTCATCACTCCCACAAGATGTTTATCAGAGTCTGTTTGCTCAATTTCCTTACTTGAGCAACCCAAAGTTGCTATCGTTATTAACTCAAGCGATTCCGGCCACCGCCGTCCAGGCTCACTCCCTCGTCAAAACTCTTGGATGCCGGCCAGACCCTTCTGCCGTGTCTGTCGCCCGGTCCAAGATGATCCAACTGGGTGAAGAGAAGAAGAATAACGAGATTGAGATATACAAGGCAGTGATAAGACTGGAGGAGATGCATGAACAGTGCCATAAGCAGCTAAGGGAAGCGGAGGAGAGGCTTGTCGGGGTTTATAAAGAAGTTGTGAGAGAGTTAGACGATGGTCAGGTTAATGAGGAGGTGGCTGCTATACTTAGAGAAGCAGAGAGTGGTGGGGTTGTGGAAAGAGTGGATCTTTCAGGGCGTCAGTTGAGTTTGGTTCCTGAGAAATTCGGTAATCTTCATCAGCTGATTTGGCTCGATCTTTCTCGCAATCAAATACAGGTATGTATGGTATAATTGTTTCAGGCCTTTGATCCCGTTTTCAACTTAATCTGGGCTTTTCAGTTCTTGATTTATCTTATTAAATAAAATTTGTAATTGAATGTTTTGTTTGCAGAAAGTGTTTATTATGTGGTGGTATGCTAAGCCTTGGTTAGAAATGGTACTTGGCAGACCTCCTACACCTGTCATATTACATGTTTCACCCACCTTGACTGAATGTTGTTCTTCTGTCTGTCTGTCTGTATGTTATGTATAGTTTCAACTTGAGAAGTTCCTTGCATGTTCTTGCTAACTAGATGTCGGCTTTGTTGTGTTTGTTGTTGGATAATGCTATGGACGGAGCATATAATGGAGTGCATGTCGAAGGACATAATTATTAGAATTTTGATACTTGTCATTAAGTTTGAAGACGAACCAAAGTATACTTATTGCTTTGAGTCCTAAATGCTGGCTTATAAGTTGTGTTTTCTCGCTGTTGGTTTCATTCTTTTGTAAAAACAGGTCCTCCCTGATTCCATATCTGGACTTCAAAAGCTTGAACAGCTTGATGTTTCTTCCAATCTCTTGGATTCCCTGCCAGACTCCATCGGATTATTGTCATCTCTGAAGATTCTAAATGTCTCTGGAAACAAGTTGCAGGCCCTCCCGGAGAGCATAGCCCTTTGCAGGTAATTAGTTTTGCCTGATTGCTCTCCCTTGAGTAACTCTCTCATACGGTGCTTTTGCTACTTCTGTTTGTTTACGTTAAATATTAATTTTAACTTTGTTTTAGATCGCTGGTGGAGTTAGATGCAAGCTTTAACAATTTAATGACTTTGCCAAAAAATATTGGGTACGGATTAGTGAATCTCGAGAAGCTGTCAATCCAGCTGAATAAGATCCGGTTCCTGCCTACATCAATATGTGACATGAAATCTCTCAAATATTTGGATGTTCACTTTAATGAGCTCTGTGGTCTGCCGCATGCTATTGGGAGATTAACAAATCTTGAGGTCCTGAACCTGAGCAGTAACTTCAGTGACTTGACTGAGCTTCCTGAAACAGTTGGTGATTTAACCAACCTAAGGGAGCTTGATCTGAGCAACAACCAAATACGAGCCCTTCCTGATACATTTGGCAGGCTAGGAAAACTAATTAAACTCAACTTGGAAGAAAATCCAATTGTCATTCCTCCGAAGGATGTTGTTTGTAAAGGGGTAGAAGCTGTCAGGGAGTTTATGGTAAGGCGGTGGCAAGTTATGATAGCTGAGGAACAACAGAGGAGTATTCCTGAGGGAAACCAACAAGAAGCACAGTCTGGATGGCTTGCATGGGGCACCTCCTTGTTGAACAACATGGTAACAGGGGTTTCTCAAAGCATTTCAGGACATTCAGGAGGAGGAAAAGCTCCAAGAGACCCATATTTGGACCAGCTGCTTTGAATTTCATTGAACTCAAATGCTTTTACTTTCTGTATACTTATCTCTGACATGTATATTGTATCTATGGACGTTCCGTTTATTTGAACTCGTTCGTTGTACATATGTTTTATGCTTGTTCTGTTCACGAGATAGTAACTTTCGGCATTTTTGATCTTCATCTCCATGTTCTGTCTGTTGTACTTTTAATACGGTAAACTAGAGCCTTAGAGCCTAATTTAAGGGATTGTTCTGTTTTTTGTTTTTTTGTTTTCTTGTCAGTAGTTTTATTTTTTATTTATATTTTTTTTAAAAACTTGTTTTTATTGTTAACATTATCCTCAAGTTACTCCAAGACATTGGCTGGAGGAGTATCATTCTCTTAGCGGTACCTTAAATTACCGAAGACATCTGCACTAAGTGCAACATAAAAGAAATTCATTCCTACGTTTAGGAAGTGGTTATGGCCAAAGTCTGCATTGCTCTGTCTCTCCTCGTAATACAGCCCAAGGGACCCGTGTAATCGACGTTAATTGGCCGAAACTACGAGAGGTTGGGTCAGTTTAAACACTAATGGCTATTCTAAGGGAAACTTAGGCTTGGTTACAGTTGGGGGCCTGATCAGAGATGCTAGTAGGTGCTGGCTGGTGGGCTTTGGTGCTCACTTGGGGTTCTGCACGTCTTGGTAGGTGAAATTATGGGCAGTTTATTACAAATTGCACCTCGCATGGCTCCATGGTTATTCCAGAGTAGATATGTCTATAGATTCAACCTTGGTGGTATCTTTCCTTTCTAATGAGCAGCCTCAGATGGTCAATACTATGGTGTCGGTCATCAAAGAACTTTATCCGAACGAGGAGGTCCGAGTATTCTATGTCTTTCGAGAGGGCAATCGTTGCATGGATTGGTTAGCTAATTATAGTTATAAATTGCTACTTGGGGTGCAATAGTTTTCCAAAGTCATGGATAGAATTTTGCCCTTACTGTTAGCTGACTCCGTTGGAGTCGCTCTCTCTCAGGTAACACGCATGTAGTTGTTTTTTGGGCTTAGGCCCCGTTACATATATTTTAAAAAAATCTTTGTTAGGCAAATGGAACGGACGATGGGAGCTGCTCAGTGCCCTGGACTAGATCTCATAGATATTAAAAAGATAAAGAGTATAATATATTACAAATGAAATAAATGTAAATAAAAAATATATAAGAGAAATATAAAAAGAACTTGTTCTTTTCTTTTCTTTAACAAGATTGAAACAAAATCATTGGACTGCCGAAGTGAAGTCTTATTTTACTCTATTTAATAAATCTTGAAATTTAGAATAAGAAACTCAACAACAAATTTTTTCTTTTCAGTTTTTATAAGATAAATTCCTAAAAAAAACTTTTTTGGTATATATTAACATCTTGAAACAAATTTATCGATTTATTACTTTCACCATTTTCAATAAATAGATTTATTAATTTTTAATAATCTCTTTTAATAAATGGGTCCTTATAAATTTGGACCTGGGTATGACTGCTATTGATCTTAATCTAAAAAAATGTTTTGAATAAGATTCTCCATTCAAATTACACTAAGATCTTGATTGTTATTTGATTTGACCCTTACATATAAATCCATGAAGATTGCGCGAGTGCTATAAGGGAAGAGAGTGTGAGTTCGAAAGATGGTAAAAGTTATTTGAGTTAAATAGGAGAGAAGTGTTAATTATTACAAGGGAAACATACGAGGGAGTGTTAGTTACGGTATAATATTTATAAAAATAAAAATTACCAGCTCTGGGAGGTTTTAAACCTCGGAAGAAATTCAACGAATGAAAGAACGATGGTAAAAAAAAAAGATTTGTTCGGTTCTTCAAAAAGTCTTCACATTGACAGAAGCCTACTTGATGGTATCTTGTTGGTTAGTACCGACCAATATTTGAAATACTAGAATTTTTTGGGGACTAAACAACAATTTTAAAAAGTTTTGGACCAAATTGCAAAAAAGAAATCATAAACCTAAGGACAATAGCCTTCTTCACTTCACACACACGTCACTCTTCTTCTTTTTTTATAAAATGTAAATAGTATATTTTATCAAAAGGTATATACATCAATCTGTGAGGCATACCCTAGTCAAGAGTGAGTTAACATCAAAGTCCCCAAGTGTCCTGATACATCCAAAGTGAGGAGAAGTATCCTCATCTACCCCATTACATTTAAAGGGGAACAAGACAAAAATAATACAGCTTGAAGCCAAAATAACTGAAGTATTAAACAGATAAGCTTAGGGAGATACAAACTATACACGACATAACCACCTTTACCCCCAAAAGAAGGCTAGTGGCAAAATTTCAACATGTGGCCACTCAAAACTGAGGTGACAAAGATGCAGTCCACCTTCTGCACCTTCGGACAAGTAACAACATAATGCCCAGAACAATCAAATTCTCCACAAAGAGGCAAGTCTCACATCCCCCCAATACATCCACATCTGCCTAGAGTCAAGCTTCCAGCGAGATTCCACATGCATCCGGAAACTCAGAGGATCAAACCATAGGCAATCGAAAATGCATTCAATCCTGCAGCACACACGCTGCTAGAAATTGCATGCGTCCGAAAACTCATAAGGTAACACTGTGGGTAGTCCAAGGGAATGCCTTCAAACTTGCAGTAAACACCGGGGACCCCAGTATAACCAAGGGGGAGGTTAGCTATAAGCTATCCTCTATACATCACAACAAGGACCAATACAAAATAAAGCAAGATAGTAATCACTAGGAAGACATCTAAGTAGAATACCCAGTACCCCAATACAATCAAAGCTACCTACTGTGCATCCTAAACATGACAATGCACTGAAAGTATTAAACATAACCAAAACAACCAAGTGAAGAGTATCCCATATCCTTGTATAACTGAAGTGAGGTAAGCTATGAACTATCCCTGTGCATCTAAAGGGAAGCAATGCAAAGTAAAGCAACAAGTTACAGCACAACCAAAGCATAAAAAAGGAATTAGTTCCTTAGGATATAATCTGTACAAGATCTTATATATTATAATTTTAATCTTTGAAACTACATCGGATCTTATAAAGGAGGCCACATCCATCTGAATCGCATTCTGGGTCTTCTAGATCAGATACATGGTGCAAAGGAGGGCAAGTTGTATGGCTTTACATCTAAGTAGTGCTTCTAGATGATCAAAGCGAATCCACTTAATGGCACTCGACAATGTGATCATGGCACGTGTTAGACCCAACCAGTCTCTGATTGCATTCCAAACATCACTTGTAAAAGAACATTTAAAATATTGGTGGTCAACAAATTCAGGTTCAATGTCACACAACTTGCAAATTGGATTCAGTTCCAAGAATAACAAATTGTCTTTTGGGCAACCGATTCCTCAGACTCAACCAGGTAATAAAAGAGTATTTTTGTTGGACCCCACACCCCACCCGAAGGTGTTTGCGGGTTATACCGCGACGTGTGTTTGCAGGTTATACTGCGGCGTGTGTTTACGGGTTATACCGCGGCATCCAACATTAATCAGTATTGTCCTCTTTGGTCATGGGTGGAATCCACGATTGGAACCCATGACCTCAAGGTTTT
>JANVCL010000001.1:5483012-5545869 GCA_026546855.1 Erythroxylum incrassatum
GCAATCCGTTATTTCGTTTCGACTTTCGATTATGTTTCCTTCGTTTTAAGGAATCTGTGTAAGTAGTTGGATTTCGGTAATGAGTTCCAACAATTTTGGTGGGATTTTTTTCCAAATAAAGGACATCTAAGGCCGTCGAACATACTTGAGTCGCATCACCTCATAGACCCTGTGGGATGATAGAACTCTATCCACACAAAGGTGCTAAAAGTCGAGGACCACCTCACTGCGCCCTCCCATCTTGTCTACCACGGTGTCCCGAATCAGTGCTAGCCTCTTGATAAGGGGAGAGTCCCAGTTATGTGGCACCCATTCCCATATTGGTACCCCCCAGATAAATCTCATGGATCCACCGCACCTACAGAGAGTTCGCTTCAACATGTATATTCCACAACGCTTTAGCCAGTAATGCAGCATTCCAAACTTTGCAAATTTTTAGTCCCAAGTCACCCTCTTCTTTTAGTGCACAGATGTGGTCCTAAGCCACCCTAAAATGCTAAAAGTCTACAAATAGATGATATCTTCTCTAAGATAACGACAGGAGTAAGGAATGTTTGAAGCCAAAATGCCAATACACCCTGGATAACCGAGTTCACTAGTTCAATTCTCCTCACATAAGACAGACTCTTACCATTCCAAGTATTAATGTAGGTTTCCACAGATGCAAGCAAAACTGAGAATTAAGTAACCGATTTCATAGGGGAAAACAGAACCCCCAAATAATAGACTGAGAAGTCTCTCATAAGGAACTCAACCATTTGCAGGATTTCTTCTCTCTCCCATCCCCACACACCCCAAGGTAGATGTTGGATTTTGAGGGATTAACCCTCAGCCCTGCTACCTCGCGAAGTTCCCTCAACCCATCCACTAGTACTCAGATTGAGGTGGAGTCTCCTCTCGAAAAGAGCCCAAGGTCATCAGCAAAGGCTAAATGGGTAATAGCCAATGACTTACACTTTGGGAGGAAATTAAAGTGTGGGCTAGCCGTTCTCATTTTTAAAACTCGTGAAAGATATTCCAAGCAAAGGAGGAATAGTGGGTGACATAGGGTCTCCTTGCCTGAGTCCTTTTCTACCCTAGAATAGACCATGTACGGTACCATTAATCGAGATCGAATAGGAGGTTGTTGTAACACATTCAATAACCTAACCCTAACAACATCTCTTTTAAAAATTCCCACGAAACTGTGTCATAGGCTTTGGTAGTATCAATTTTAAGTACACATCGCAGGGATATGCATTTCCAGCTATAACCCCTGACAAGCTCTTGCGCTAAAAATATGTTATCGTACATACTCCTTCTCGAGACAAAAGCATATTGAGTCTGGTCTACTAATTTCCCCATAACCATAGTCATACGCTCCATCAAAATCTTTATGATCACCTTATACACCACATTCAAACAGGCAATTGGTCGAAAATCTGTGACCCTTAGTGTGGATAAGAGTGAGGATTGTGTGATTAAATTGTTTGAGCAATCTACCATTGCCAAAGAATTCATGCACGGCTTCTCGAACACTTGGTCCAATCTTGTCCCATTGTTTTTTTAAGAAGGCAGCTGTATACCCGTCTAGCCCCGGTGCTTTATCATCCCTAATGTCAAACATGGCTCGCCTTATTTTGGCATCCATGATTGGGGCAATCAGGATATTCTACATCTCAGGGTCCAACACCGCTCCATTTTTTATCACCTGTAAATTTGCACATATCCGGGAGGTGGAGGGGGGAGGGGACCTAAGTTGTGTCTTGTAATAACTTACTACACATTCAATCTCTTCATCCATGGAAGAGGTTTCGGAGCCATCCTCCTTAAGAAGGGGGGGTGATAAGATTTTGTCGACTCCTCTTCCTAGCCACTGTATTAAAATACTTTGTATTCCTATCGGCCTCCATCAAGTGGGTGCACTTAACCTTTTGTTGGTAGAAAAGTCTTTTGGCATCTTACATAAATTTCACATACTTCTATTGGGTATTCACCTGATTTTTCAGTTCATCATCCTAGGGGTCTCTTAGGAAGGATTGGTAGACATTTTGGAACTCTTCCTAAGCTAGTTGAACTTTACTCGTGATGTGCCCATAAGTTTCTTTATTTAAGGTTCTTAAGGGGGACTTAAGAGCCTTCAACTTGGCACAAAGAGTGTATTGTGCAGTTCCCTCAAGGTATTGGGTCTAGATGTTATCCACAATATCGGGAAAGCGGGGGTGGTTGATCCACATGTTGAAGAATTTGAAGGGTTTATTCCCTCAAAATTTTGGTCGACTGAAGTCCACTATCACTGGACAATGATCCAAGTCCACCCTCATAGGTAAGAATCTAGCTGAACAATGCAGGCCTCGTGTACCCCATGCCTAGTTGAGAAGAACTCTGTCAAGTTTGATCTAATGTTAGTTTTTCTGCCAAGTAAAGAACTCGCCACTAAATGATGCATCCTCCACCCCAAAGTTCAGTCGAAATTCTTGCAAGTCTTTCAGGAGGTAGGCAGATGGGGCTTGGCTCCCATGCCTTTCGTTAGCCAAACAAACATAATTGAAGTCCCATAGAACCAACTATGGTATCGAAGAGTCTGTAGCTAGCCCACTCAACTTCAACCATAATTCCTTCCGTTTAGTAACACTATACAACCCATACATGCAACTCACCAGAAAGGCTACCTTGGTGGTTCGACACAACATGCTACAGTGGATGAATTGCTCACTTTTATCCAAAACCTGACAATGATAATAAGAGGGGTCCCAAGTAATGGCCATTTGGCCTCCTGTGATGTCTTCAAAGTTGTGTCTAAAGTGTCATCCGAGGAACTTATTATTTATCAAATTCACCAAGCCAGTAATAATAAGTTTAGTCTCCAACAAAAAAACAAATCTGCAGTTGTGTTGCCTAGTAAGGTTGACAACACTCAGTTGTTGCGAGGACTTATTAAATTCTTGGACATTCCAACATAAAAACGTCACTTCTCTATTTGAAAGGGTCCCCCTCCCCCTTCCATACTTCAATTATCAAAGACAATGTAGTTGGCCCTCTTAACAGTACCCAACTTCAGAGTAATCCCTTCAGTAGGTCTTCTAAAAGGAGGAATCACCGCCTTCCCCTTGTTGGTATTTTATGGTACTGCATTTTCTGCCAATCACTTCCATTAGTAGGTTTACCCTCTTCAGTTTACACCTTGACTTCGGTTGTGATCTCCTTGTTGTTTACGGATTCTTCCTATTGTCTCATTCCCGGGTCAAGGCTGGTGTTGGTGTGGTTACCTATATTCCCTCTTGGGCTGTCTAATGTTCCAGCTTCTAGCCTTTGGTTAGTCAGATTCCTGATACTGTCACCCCCATTAGCTTCCCTTTGGTGTTGTGAGGTTAGGAAAGGACCAACATTTGGACCCCCTTGGTTGTACTCTCCTTTTCGTAGCTTCTTGAGCATTCGGTTGGAAGTTTTACATTCAAACGGGTTATGGTCGAACTGTTTACAGTAACAACAGTAACTTGGGAACGTTTTATAGACCACCGACTGAGTATAGCCAATATTCCCTGGCATTATAACTTCAAAACTGGTGATTGGCTTCTTCAACACATCCACCTCAACCAATATCCTCACATCCCAATTCCGGTGCGCTAACTTGTGATTTTATCGGTGCATATAGGTTTACCAACTTGGGATCCTAGCTTGGACAAGCCTTTTTCAGTCCATAGTTCCAGTGGCATATTAAAAAATTGAATCCATAATGGCACCTCTATAAAATCTTAGTAGTTGAAGGAAAAATCGTGGGACAATTTCTTCAGTAGCAAGGTTTTCCCAAACAAGATGTAGGGGCCTCCGACCAGTACACTGGTTTGTGCTTCCTCTGCTGTAAATTGAAACACAATCCATCCCTTACCATGTGGAAAAATCTTGCAAGGCACACCCCAGTAAGGCCTTCAAGGGCTTTCATGCTCGGGAATCACCCGATGAAACAACTAACAGGGCAATACCCCCATTCCTGCTTAAGTTGCATTATGTCATCCGACTCCATTGTGACTGCATCCTCAACTTGCAAGTAGTCCAATTAGAGGACTTGCTTGAGATATCAATTGTTGCAGAAAAGGCTGACAAAGGAAGGTTTGTTTGGATTGCCTTAGTCGTTGCAAAACCACGAGTCAACTTGTTATCCAGCACATTCTTGGCAGAAACATACCCCTTAAGACTGTTAGCCTCATTTTGCATTTATTCATCCTCCTTCTGAGAGTCTGAAGTTAACTGCGGCCTTTTTTCAAACAGCTTTAAGACAGACTCAACCCCTTCTGATTCCTCCGTATCAGTTAAATCCTCACTGCCCAATTCAATATCCTCTTCCATTGTGGATGCTTCCTCATCCCCTAGCTAAAGGCTCAACACACTAGTACATAATTTTCCAGTGTTCCAAGACATACCTAGTTTGGACACAGAAGCTACCTGCTCATAGGGCAACACATTAGTATTCAGCATACCTGGTCTATCCACCGAAGTTCCCTGCTCCCGGGGTTTGCCTTATGGTACCAGTCGATGTTCCCCTGCACTGTAAGTGATCAAGCCTTCGGTTCCTACCTTCGACGTCATAGTCTTATTCCCCTCACTGTTCTTGGTGGTGGCAAGTTTGTTGGGCTGGCTGTGCACTGCCCCTAATGCTTGTGTTTCACTGTCCCTATGTTCCAAGTTGGCCATGTGTAATTTTCTAAATGTTGTCACTTGAGGCCCTATGCATTCAGCAGTAATGTCCTTCCCCTTAAGTTTTTTCTTGCCCATAGCTCATACCCAAGACCCCTGGTTACTATGAGCAACACCCTTTATGGTCGTCTAGGCTAGGGCTGACGGAAACCCTAGTCACGCGATGTACAGAGCCGTCGACTCCCACCTAACCTTGTACTTGTAGCCCACCGAAAATAAGTAGCAAAGCCTCGTCCAAATCCATAACACACACCAGATGACTCAGAAATGGATCTGAAGACGATGACACTAAGGGCGGAACCAGAAGGGCACCCCCAAATAGGACCTTCGGAACCCACCAAAGCTGCTACGGAAACTTATTAATTGCTCAATGAAGTACAATTGAATGTTTAAGATCTCCAACAAAACATACCAAGTCTGCTGGAATCAATCTCAGGCGTTATAGTATAGTGTACGTGACTTTGGTGGAAAAATCGCCAAGTGAGAGACACTCTCATCTGAACACACTGATAGCTTTTTCTTACATTTCACTCTTCTTCACCAGACTCTATGTCGTCGTCCTCTGCTTCCACTCCCAAACACCCACTGACCCACACACAGTCACCTCTCTATGACATCTTCACTATCTTCTTCAATGTCTATCTTCACGCTTCCTCCATCGCGGTATTGTTGGTGATGCTGTCGCCTGCAACCAAATATAAAAGAAATCATTCCGTTAAAACAAATTAATGTAGTAGTGGTAAGTGGATATCGTTCCTACGAGGAATCTTTAACGGTAAAGGTTAGCGAGTTCAAACGGGAAAAATAACGAAAATAAAGAGGGGGTTTTGTTTAATCACGACAATAATAGAAAATTAAAAGGAAAAATCATAAATTAAAAGCAATAGTTTAATCTGACAAATCAATGAGAAAATACCTTGGTTTCGGGTGACCAATGTTATCATGTTATTATGGATCCTCGACATAAAATTGCAATCATTAATAAACATTCATTGGGGGAATTTCTCTTAAATGTAATGACTAGAAACATGTATCCTAACATTCTTATTAAACAATAACCTAGATACGATCATAGGTATACTTGAATAATAGCATTAAGAATCAAGAACCAATGAGCAAGTGAAATACACGTACGACATGCAATCAATTAAGTGAATATCTTCCTAGAATTTTCTAACTTTAATGTAGAGAAGTTAATCCTAATTGCTACTTATGATTATCAAAACTGAACGTCATATTCCGGTAATCTAGCGATTGAACCAATTAATCTCTAGTTGCGCAGTTAGAAACCAATAAATCCATTCAGAAAGAATAGATATGAAGATTCTCAATGTTTGTTAACAATGTAAAAAGTATCCGAAATATCTTACCATAACAACATATAACATGGATTCCCTCAACCAAGATAAGAAATTTAGCTACTCATAATCAAATTGAAAACAAAGGAAATAACAAAGTAATAAGTCTCCATCCCTGGTTCTTTAATGAAAGAAACGAAAATCCTAATTGAATTATATAGAAATGTAAAAACAAGAAAACCAAAAAAGTGCTGAAACGAAAATCCTATTCTAAACCTAAGCTAGCTTACGTCAATCACCAACTCTCCCCCCTTTTATGCTTATTTCTTCGTTATCTTCTCTTGATTCTATCCAGATAAGGCTCTCTTCTATTTTCGGTAGGCAACTCCTTGAAAAGATGGCAAGATAATCTTTAAAGATTGTGTTTTGTTTGAAATAAACTTATTGAAATTTATCTGTAGATTTCAGATTCCGTCCTTAGACGTGCCCATGTTTAATCACTGAATTGCTGCCAAATTAGAAATTTCAGATTTTCTTCCTTCTTTTGCATCTTTTTGATCCTATTTCGTCCCTAAGGTGTTGAAAACTATCTGTAAACAATTATAAGATTAGTCCATTAATTTTGGATAATAATTTCCACACCTTAACAATAATTACTTCCAAAATAAGTGCAATTTAATGACTTAACAACTGTCTTTGCTCATTCACTGTTGCTGCCTAGCTAGGGCTAGACTAGACTATCGCTGCTCGTTCATTCATATCCATCACTTGCTAGCCAATGCTTATCTCAACAATTACTACTCACTGTTGCCGCTGCTTGTCTCCATTGTCATGTAGATTGCAGAATCCAAAATCCAAAATCCTAGATTCATTTGCATTTGGTTGAAGTTGAACTCACCCAACCTAATCTGATCTATTCTAACCTAACCTAAATTAACTTGTATGCAAACTTGCAATTTGTCTAACTTTTTTGTGTTTTAGGTTGCTTGTTTTATTCCAGATGCAATTGCATTGTGTTTTGGTTGTTTCATCTGCGTATTGTGGATGGTTTATATAATATGCGTTGGGCATTTATTATGTTTTGGTTGTTTCATCTGTGTATTGTGGATGGTTTATAAAATATGTGTTGGGAAATTTGACTTGAAATTAGAATTAGTCGTGAGAATTGTGTATAGTTAAACAACATTTATATATTTGAATTCTCAAAAAAATTAGAACAAAATAATATTGTGTATGAATTATGGAAGAGCATTTAGTTATTGTAAATTATGTATAATTCAAAAACATATCTTATTATTTGTTATTTAAAAAATCATCAAAATGAGATCAAAATTAATTTATTAAACTGTTAATTTTAATTAATTTATATAAAATATGCAATTTACTAATTACTTTTTGTATATAAAAGTTATTTTACATATGATTAATTATTTAAATATAAGATTTAATATATAATTAAATCATTTAATATATGTAATTAAATTAAGAAAATTAAATGTTTGCATTTTCATATTGTTCATTATTGTCATCAGGAAATAATATTACAAATATTAATCTTATCTTATGAGTAGCTGTGTAGCAAATACACATTCATCATTTTATATTATGAGTTTTTAAATATATAGTAAAAAATATTATGTGAATTTATGAGAGAATACTTGTTACTCAACATAATGTGAAATTGTAAGTGTTTAAATCATTTTTGCTATCAGTATTATCATAAAGAAAAGTCGTTTTTGCAATGTGTGTTATTATAAAGAAAGATGTAAGCTAAAGTCTATCTAAAATCTGAATATGCTTATAATTGAAATTTGAATTTTTATAGTTTTGTAATTATAAAGTATATTTTTGAATATGAATTTATTAATTTAATTTTAACAAATTTCTTCATTTATTATTTTTAGAAAAATGGAGGAGATTTTAAGCACTCATAATAATTTAGCCATTTCGGAAATATTTGATGATTCAACTTAGGCTAATGCTAGATTGATTCTTGGAATGAAAAATCATACCATTTGTGTGTATTACAACAAGCATTTCAAATGTGGGGTAATAATCAAGTTAAAGAAGCATTTAGCTAGGATCAAAGGTGAAGTAAAGTCTTGTGAAAAAGTGAGTCATGATATGAAATCACAAATGAAGACTTTACTTGAAGAGTATTGACATAAAAAAGATAGAAGATAAAGGCTAAACTATGAAATTAGTTATAGAAGTTCTTTTTTTGATGGTCAGAATGATAATGGGGATGTTGAAGGTGGTGATCCTGCCCAACAAGAAGGGATGTTACAACTCTGTTATTTCTTAAAAAAATATGCTCATAATTTTACTTCCATAGTTATCAATTGAAGTAGCCTTATATCCTGGATTGTAAGAGGCAATAGCATCCACCATAAATTGGTAATAATAAGACTCGACAACATTGAATGATACGCCTGAATCATGCCACCATCTAGCCATTGTCATGTCTACATTTTGAGTTGCTTCTTTAGATTGTAAGGCACTGCGGATTAAAGACTGAGCTTTAAGAGTTGTTCATGGTCCAAAAAAGTAAGACACTTGATGGGCAGGATCACCACCTTCCCATACTCTATTTACGAAATAAAGAGATAATTGGATGATAGAAGGATGACTTGGGCAACTTATAGATGTTTAATCATGAGTGTTATTTGGAAAAATAGAAGATATGAACCTATTATCAATTTTTTAGTTAT
This sequence comes from Erythroxylum incrassatum, assembly GCA_026546855.1. Taxonomy (NCBI): domain Eukaryota; kingdom Viridiplantae; phylum Streptophyta; class Magnoliopsida; order Malpighiales; family Erythroxylaceae; genus Erythroxylum; species Erythroxylum incrassatum. The sequence goes on from JANVCL010000001.1 coordinate 5,491,696, forward strand.
TCTACTAAGGGGACAATGTTTTTGAAGTCTATTGATGCATCTGGCCTTGTTAGAAATGTTGATACTCTGTTTCATATATTTGATTAACTTGTAAATGAAGTTAGTCTAGAAAATATTGTACAGTTCATTATTGATAGTGATTATGCTTACAAAGCAATTAGGAAAGGATTGCAAAGAAGGAATAATTCTTTTTGTTGGACTCCTTGTGTTGCACATTGCATTAACCTGATGTTAGAAATACATAAGATGTTAGTTATTTTTTTATCATGAGACCATATAGAAAGTAAAGAAAGCGACCAAGTTTATTTATAATCTTGCATGGGTAATAAATTTGATGAGGAAGGATTTCAACAATGATAGGAATTTGTATTGTCCTATTATAACAAGGTTTGTTACTAATTTTTTCTTACTTGAAGAAGGAGTTGTGAAAAATATTTATAAGTGATAAGTGAGTCACATCACAGTATGTCAGGTCTAGTGCTAGTGCTGAGGTTTCTATAATTATACTTAAAGATCATAAATTTTGATCCCAGTGTTAATTTGTAATATGGGTTTCTGACCTTTTAGGGATAGAACTTTATCTAGTTGATAGTTGATAGCTGTTGAAGGACGCACTTGCTACTTCAGAAATTGTCACCCTCTCATATTGTGCAAACTTCCATTTTTGGTGCTTAGTTCCTTGAAGAACTTCACATAAGCTAGAATGCTCTTGATCACATCTAACAATGGTAGATTAATATTAAATTTAAAAAGCATGCTATAGATCAAAGGATTACTCATCTTGTTTCGAGTCTTTAAGGTGGCTTGGATATGAGATTGGTGGTCTATAAGGATCGCTCACCTTATGCAATCTTGGTCCTTCATCACCCTTTGTTGCATGCTCGAGTTTTTTTACCTCCCTGAACGTGACTAGAAGAGTCGTTCTCATTGCTTTCCTCATTTTTCCCATCTTTTCCTTTGACGAGGCTCTTCGCTTTTTGATTACCTATATCAAACATTTTAGAAGGAATCTCAACATAATTATCAATCACCTTACCACTTCTTAAAATCGTAATGGCCTTGGCTTGTTTGGGTTGACTGGGTAACTTTCCTTTTTGATTAACTTGCAATTGAGTAGCGAGTTGCCCTACTTGAGTCTCAGGCCTCTTTACAGAAGCTTCCAATGAATCAAATCTCTTATTGATCATCTCTTGATTCTGAGCGTTTGCTTGAATGAACGCATTAAGGCTTTCCTCTAAAGGAGGCTTTCTAGGTATATTCTGACTTAAAGATTGCCTTTGGAACAAATTTTGCCTTTGAAAATTCTTATATGGTGGTTAGGGCTGCACTGGTGGGTTGCTGGACTTCCAAGAGAAATTGGGGTGGTTTCTTTAAACAGGATTGTAGGTGTTTAAATATGGATCATTACACACGCTCGGTTGAAAACTATTAAGTGAATTTGCTTGTTCTTCCTCACCTGTAAAAGATTCAAAAGAATATGAACAAACATTAGCTTTATGACCAAAAGTTCCACATATACCACATATCTTATGATTTGGAGTGTCTTGGGATTGTCTCATGGTTATCATTTTCATATGCTTTGTAAGCTCTGCCAATTGCATAGCCATTTCTTGATTTGAACTCACTTCATGAACTAAAGCTCTTCTCCCTCCCACACTCTTCTGTTAAGAATTAGCCCCCAACATTTGGAAGATTTCATATGTTTTTTCAATAGTCTTCTCTCTTATAGCTCTTCTTGCTGCATTGTCCACCGTGTATTGACATTTTTGTGTCAATCCATCATAAAAGAACTGGTTCTGCATGTGAAATGGGAAATGATGGTGCAGACACTGTATTAGCAGAAGTTTGAAGCATTCCCACGCTTCATGAAATGGTTATCCCTCCATCTAAGTGAAGGTAGCTATATTCCTCTACAACTCAAAAGTCTTTTGATGGGAATAGAAATTTCCCATGAATTTGTTGTACACCTCTTCCTATATAGTCAATTAATTGGGTGGACTGGTCGTCAACCAAGCCTTGGCTCGATCCTTCAATGTGTATGGGAAGCACTTCATCCTGAGTTGATCTTCATTTAGGCCATCCAACAAGAATGTATGGAGGTTGGTATAGAATTCTCGAATGAAGTTTAAATGGTCTTCATTGGGAACTCTATAGAAAGATGACAACATGTTATAGTGGATGCCCTTCAATTCATAGTTTCTAGCTACCTCTCTTAGATAAATGCACGAAATGGCAGTACTGATTACTGGTCTAGCATACTTCTTCATTACTGGCTGTCTTTCACCTATCTCTTAATCTTCTGGTTTGGGTCCCTTGAGTTATCATCAAATTCCCTTTGAGGTCCTCTTATCTGATGCACGTTATCAATAAAAGAGGCAAGTTCACTTTCCTGAGATCTCCTTCCTCGCATAAACCAAATAAAAATAACAGTGAATTAATAAGAAAATCACTAAAATAACTGACTAAAATAACATGATAAAAATGTATGCATGAACAGACTAAACAATCGATAAAACAATCAAAATTAAATTAAGTGTAAATACTAAACACCTTCCCGATAGCGACGCCAAAAAATTGTTGTGCTTAAAAAGTTATAAAAAGACTAGGCTATACTACTCGCAATTATATGAGATAACTGTAGTTGATTACCTAAGGTCATCTCCCATGGAGGTAAAATTGATTCACTTAAATTAACCTTGAACAAAATTAAAAACAAATGCAATCCTAGACACTCTATCCCGGTTTGTTGAGTTAAGACTTTTAAAAAAATTAAAAATATATTGAAAAATAAACGAAATCAACTAGAAGCAAAGACAAATAAATTAATCGAAATAGAAGACTCTTAAGAATTAATTTTTCTAATTTAATCTCCTATGCATGATCAAGGGAAATTGATTGGAAAGTTGTCTTACTAAAATTAACAGTTGGGTTCTAAATCAACTCGAATAATGAACTAATCTAACTTTTGTATTCAACAAGTTATCATCTGAATTAATTATGGAAACCCGATTACTAATTACCACTTAAGTTAATATATTTTTAGTTCTTAACCTAAGCGTCTATAGTTTCTCATTCTATATTTAACTTCTTCTCTTGATCCTTCGTTTAATACTAAAATGATGCAAGGTTTGGTCATGCCATTACATCTGTTCAACTTAGAAATCACAACAATTAATAAGACAACAAAACTGTAACTTATTCATGCATAGTTGATTAAAATAACTACATTAATCCTCAAGAAAAGATTAAGCCCATCATAGAACAAATATGGTTTATCATTCTCAAATACTTAGATCCCATCTCATCAGTCTAAGAAAAGTATTTAAGCAACAAACCAAGTAAATAACCAGATGAACTATGAAAAGAAAATAAGAAACAATCAACTTAGCTATAAATGTAATAAGTTCAATAAATAATGAGAAACACTATAACAGATGAATAACAGAGCAAGCAAACAGGGATCGGGTGAGTGAGGTGTGGTGATCTCCTGCCCTTCTCAAGCTTCCCGCATTAGCTCTCACCTTCTGCTTCAGCTTGTTTTCACCAGATGGTCGAAGGCTTGTTTTTGCTTCCAACTCTCTGTCATGTTCCTCTATTCTTCGCCGACTCTTTCTATTCTCTTCTTTTCTTCCCTTCTTTCTCTCTATTTCCTCTCTCATCGAATGAGTCCGTGCGTTGAATGAAGAATGAAGAATGAAGAATGGAATGTTTTGTGTGTCGCCACCCTCTCCTTCTATTTGTAGAATGCTCCTAGGTCTAGGGTCATGCCTTCCACCTGCTTATGCCATATAATAAAATAAAAAAATTAAACAAAACATTGTTAGTGTGTCTGCATGTGGGAAGTCACGGTTATGATTAACTTGCACAACCATGATATGGTCAATATATGCAACTGTGTAATAGCCATTTTCATATAAAATTCTTCTTGTTTAAGTTCACGCCATCTCTAATTCTTTCATGCATAAATCTTCTTGCTTTTCATAACTCATTCACAAATTAATCTAATTAAGATTTACACAACATCTACACCAATTTCACTTAATTCATACCAAATTTGAATTAAATGACAACCAATTTCAACATATGAAAACAAGTAAAATCAAACAAAATTAAACACAACAAGCATCCAACCTACATAAACAAACTACTTTTTCAATATTATTGTACATAGAACTACTACATGCTATAAATTCCATAAACTAAACTACAAAACTTTTTGCAAAGAAGTAAGTTAAATAATATATTTTCTTTATAGAAAAAATATGATTAATATGCCAAATTTTTGTCAAGTAAAAATAGGTTATACCATATATTATTTAATGTGTAAGAGAATGCACACCTTATTAAGTGTATAACTTTTTCAATATACGGAATGGGATCCTCAAGGTGATTTATAAACTGAAAGAATTTATATGAAAGCAAAATTTAGTCAACAATACCATTAATTAATATGATAGGATCTTAATCAATTAACAAATAAGCTATAGTAACAACACTATGCTATATATTTAAGAAAATGATGCACTTTGCGTGATAAACATATATTAAGATTTGGAACAAAAAAAACAAGAATATTTTTTTAGAAAAGCACATATAAAAAAGAATCTAACAGAATGAAAATGAAAATGACTCAAATATTTTATTTAGAAGTTTTTAATATGCTTAATTACCTATTTTCCTCTGCTATATACAAGATTCTAAATGAGGAATAACTTTAAATTTGTAGCTCAAGAGCCCTACAAAGCAAGTATATATTATTTTTCAGCAAGCACATATAATTTTTGTGAGACAAGTGAATAGTTTAATATGTCTGTGAGCTCTGTAAATGGCAAAACTTCCACATCTTATGTGTGAGTTGAAATACACGATAAAAAAGCGAGGAGATGAACTTAATGGAGAAACGGAGATTTGATACTTAGTTTTCAATCCCTAAATGTTCTAAATATAGAGAGAGGAATAAGATGAAGAGACAAGATATGTGGGTAGAGGAGAGAAACTCTAAAGTGCAATGAAAATGTTTAAGAAAATAAGAATCTAGGGATTAAATCCTTAAATCCAAATAAAAATAAGTGGGTAATTCACTAGGGAGGAACACAACAAAGAGACTAAACTAGTTTAATAGGTTATGACTTTGTAATTTATATCGATATAAGAAACTAGTTAATAATTGAATTGAGATTAATTTAAGCTTAGAAAGGTTCTAGGAAGATTATACATCTAAGTCTTATTTATCAATTGATTGCTTCATTATTATTTATTTATATGGTTTGTTATTTTACATTAAAAAATTTTGTTTATCCAAACATTCCTTTAAATCAATCATTCATTTTGTTAAATTAAATAATAGAAAGATAAAATTACTAATACTTACAGTCATCATGGGAATGATACTCATACTTGTTATACTATACCATAAAAATGATGTCTACTTGCCTAGTTGATCTTTAATATAGCTTAGCTATCATAAATCACTACCTAATGTGCCTTACTCAAATGGAGGTTGGACATTTAATAGTCATAAATGTACTTCTCTTTGTCATTAACATCTAATGACATATATGAAGTTTGTATATTTGTATCTATTTACTATGGCCTTGAACTTATAAAATTAATAGAATCCACTTTATTCACATGAGATTAACCATATTTGAAAAATGACTAAATACATGGTAAGTCTACATTATTGAAAAATGAAAGAAAACATGTAATATCTTGAAATATAGAATATATCACAACTAACATAGACGTTAACTTACTAAGGATCAAATGATGAAGATTATGAACTAAAAAATATGGTATTTTTTAATTTATGACAACGATATTTTGATTATAGTATGATGGTATGTGTTATATAACTTTATAAGATTCTTTATATGCATTGTTTTTTATAGTGAGTTGTGGTATCTGTTAAACAAAAAGAGATTCCAATCAATGTTTTGAGGATAACAAAATATAATTACTACTAAAAGATTATTATTTTGATAAGATGGAATATGAGAACAAGATACAGTTATAAACTCAAGAAGATAGCTCATACAATTGATAGAAGAAGAGATGAAGTTTACAGCTTACAAAATGAAGACCAAGTCCAGAACATAAGAATAACAAGGAAAATTGAGTTTATTCTTTGGCTTTTAATGTTAATTATAATCCTATTTAGTCACTTTGATTTTCTAAAAGACTCACCGTGCATAAACATTTTATTTCAATTTATTGAGTGAGTCTTTTAATTTATTAAGAGGCATTGAAATTTTTTTGTCTTAATAGAAAAGCTTCTTAATCATTAAAAAAATTCTTTAGGGAATATTTTAGGAAGTGTTAAATAACAATTGCATTAAAAAATTGTGTTTGAGAATTTGAAATTGTTAAAATCATATTTTTTTGGATTGGTAGACCTATATAAGTCAATGGTTGACCAATGTAAGCTAAAGTTATTAAATGTGATGTACCAAGAGTTTATTGTAACATTAGTTGATGTATTGGTCAACCAATATGTCATATTGGTTAATCTATATACCTAATAGTCCACTAATGTCTCAACAAATAGTCAATCTATACATTCAATGCATGTTGGTTAAAAAATATGCTATGCTAGTCAACCAATTCTTTGCAACTAGCCATCGTAATGACTAGTTTTTAGCTTTAATAGCTAGCAAAGGTCTTGAGACCCTATAAATACATGCTATTTTATCAGTTTTAGCTTCAAGAAGCATTTATATGTCTTTTTTTAATAAGATTCAATTTAAGGCATTATTTTTTGGGGGTGTTCTAAGTGGGATTGAGATTCATCTTCCCTATGCAGAAAGATTGTAAAATGTTCGTCTTTGTTAATAAAGATTATAAAAAGGTTGTTTTTCACTTTAAAAGAAAAATTATAGTGGAATTCCAAGAAGAGTTTTACAAGTAGACGTATCCAAGATTTATATATTAAACCATTATAAATCTATTTGCATTCTTTCTTCCCTAATTTCTTTAAATTATTGTTTAATCATTTCAATGGTTTATATCAAGCATTTCCATTTATTCTTATTTATATTATTTTTGTTAATTAAGTACATTGGTTAAAATTTTTGTTGAATTTATAAACATCTAATTGATTCTCCCCCCTCTTTTGGGTGTTAACAGGGACTAATAGTATTTACATATTATAGTGAAGGTGTTACTTATTTGTATATAATCATGGTGTATTTTGTATGGAGTGATTGTATCTTTTGTATGAAGTGATGATATTATTTATATGTAGTGACAATATTCTTTATCTTAAATTGTGATATTTACATATTACAGTAAAAGTGGCATTTCTTTGTATGAACCGATGGTATTGTTTTATACAAGGATGGTTTTATTTTATATGTTATCATTATTTTCTTCATACATAGTGATGGTATTCTTTGTAATCAATCATGATATTTATAAATTATAGTAAAAGTGCTACTTATTTGCATAAACCCATTATATTTTTGTATAGAGTAATGATATTTGTTTATATGTTATCATGGTATTCTATGTATATAGTAATGGTATTTTCAATTTTTCACTCCTGTGTCTTTTCTTGCTCAACATATTTTAGTGGTTGCTTAACTATGTTTGCGATCACCTCAACTTTAACCATTGATGCATCAACACCTAATTTATTGTATTTGCAACCAGCTAAAACACATGCTTCCCCAACCTTCTTCATCACTAACCTTATATATTTGATTACTTTAAGGTTAAAGGGGACATTGAACATGTAATGTTCATCAAAGGCAGGTTACAAAATACTGATAAGTTCTTTGGTAGGTATGTAATGTAAGAGCCTCCATACGTTGCCCCTTCTTTCTCTTCATCATTTGATTTAAATAACTTGTAAAACAGTAACCCAGGCTGTATTTATAACACTCCACTAAGCATCATAGGTAAAACAAAATCCTCAAAGCCACTTTCCTATACTTTCTCTCCTAACTAAAATAGTGTTGGTAATCACTCGATGCAAATAACGCAGTGTGTATGACAATAATATGGGAACTCTTTCTTATAGTATGATGATGCTCATAAGCTTAATGTGATATATGAAAAAAAAAATAGACATACGTATATTTGGAAGGAAGTTTTATTATATAGGTACAATATGACTCAAATTCTATAAAGATGTATGTGTAAAACCTATAATTCATTCCAAATTACGTAATGGACATCGAAAAGCCTACACATACCATCTGAAAAGCTATCCCATTTAGGTCATCCTAAGCACATTTCTTTAAGTATAGCAAAAAATCTTCCAAACTTTTACGTAATTTCTTGAGTATATTCCATAAATATAATTTATGCTTCATGCTTGGGAAGACCAACTCAGTGGCGTTATATATACTCTTTCCCTCATATTAATAGTAACATCAGATGACTTGCCATCCCTATAACTCATTCATGTATAGGAAAGCCAATAAAAATTTTCAATCATCTTATTGCCTAATAGTTCACAACCAAGGAAAATAGGATATTTATGATGGTTTTCATCGATAAATGGAGCTTCTCCAAATATATGGTATCATCAAATGGCAGCACATCACTAAATTCAACATAAGTTGTTTGAATCTTCCCTTCTACCCAAAAAAAACATTCTGTGCTCACAAAATTCGATTTTGTAGAAAAATATACAATGTTTTCCTTTCATTCTAATAATGATATATTTGCAAGAAATTCATGTCAGGAATTAACAAACTTCCACTATAAGTTTTTTATTTTTACAATTTTATCCGTAGGCTAATCCTAAAACAATACAACTAATATCATAATCTTTTGTCACATGTGGCAAATGATAGCCACAAAGTTTCTTTACAAGGGATATTAATGCATAATTTTTCATTGATAGTTATCAGTAAAGTAGCAACTTCCTCAAGTTCCTTCAAGATTTTAGAGACTGGGTCAGGTGGAATTGGATAATAGGCCTGAAACTTTTTCGACTCACCATTGGAAAGATGTAGTGTGGATAGTGTAGTGCTCAAAATGACATCCACGAGTATCTCTACCATGATAACAAGAGGGACCCTCTTTTAATGTCCATCTCTTTTTATTTCTCTCATGAATCATGATTCAAAGGATCGAAAAAAGTAAAGGTAACAAATGGAAGAGGAAGAGAAGAGGGTCCTGTTGATGATGGGTCTTGGATAAAGTGGTTGAAGCATTAACAAAAGCACAATATGTAGGTGAGAGACGTTGAAAGAGACGATCATTTCACTCGTGAAAAAGCGAATAGATATTGCCATATCCATTTCTTGTTCTAAACGCATACGGCATACCATCAAATCAAAACGCTTTTAGTGATTTGTACAGTCTCGTTGCATGACCAAAGTGTTTTGTACACCCGAGTTGGAGTAGGTTATCTTTGCATGAACAAGAAGGAGACCATTCAATGGAAGGCGGAAATTTTTTGAGTAAAGAAATGAAGTTGGAAATTCCACAAGAAACTGATCACCAACATCATCATCAATTGTCCAGTGGTGGCACAAAGTCTCAAGTAACAAGTCCTTTGGTGACTGGACTTCCTACTCTTACAAGACAACCAAGTGCAACTAAGAACACTTGTCTGTGCTCTCCGACCAATCATGTCGGCTCATTCCGGTGCCGCCTTCACCGTGCTCCTAACCTCCAACGAACCAAAAGCATCGACTCAGGTGTCCTCCCGAACTCATCTGTTAAAGATGATACGGCAACCACTGATGGCGATGCTATTGCTAATAGCAAAACAGCTGAGGGCAATTAGAAAGCTTACATATATATAGATGCGTGCATGGGAGTTTACGCTGTTTGTAGTTCATGCTTTTGGCTATAATGTTGTATCTAAGGTCAGGAATTACTATTTACTTCGTTCATTTTCTCTTAATCTACCTGCTCTCCAAATCTCTCTTTCTGTTTCTTTCATCGATCAGGCACTAACTAAAGTAACTGCAAGCCATAAATGCTTGTTGAACAGTTGAGCCTGGAAGCTGGATTCTGCAATAAAGATATAAAGTTAGGACCTCATAAATTAATACAATTCAATTGCGATTGAGTTCGTTTCCAATGTTTGTTATTGCTTATTTATGTAGCTTTGTGCTGGACAAATCTAAACTAGTCCTAGGCCTACATGGTTAAAAGGATTTTAGGAGTCTCTTATCTTTTTTGAGTCGCCTAGATCTTGTTTCAATGAAATTGTTGGGCGACACAACAAGAAAGCCAGATGTGAGGTTAATTCTCGACCAAGTCTTTTGAGTATTCTTCACCGAGTCTTGCTGAAATGTAAACTTATAAATGAGAAAAATCTGATCCAACAAGTGCTTAAAACCATAAAACAATAATATTTTTATGGTAGAGAATTCATCTACTGCACGTTAATTTCGTACGTGGATGGACCAATCTAAGTTTGGTTCCAGAATAAATTGTACTCGCCCATATGATGTCTGGAAACAACAAGAGACATGCAAGCGGTCCACTCGCATAATACTGTCAAGAGAGGTGGAAAAGGACAGGAAAGGTGAGAATTGCCTACAGAAACTGAAAGCCTTATCTGATACGCGGATTCGGTGCCCCATTATTAATTCAGTTTGGAGATGGGTTCTAGGGAACTTGAAAGGACTGATAACACTCCAGCTGACTATTGCCATGAACATTGTCTTAGCTACCACCAACCTCTCCTAAACTCACGCCTAAACAGAAGGTTTGTCAGATTTTGAATAGAGATTTCAACTTGATTTGACGAGTGACAGTTTATTCTACTCTTGTTACATGTTGAATCCAATTTTACTTTCATGGGCATCAAGTTAGTCACTAGGTTTTTGGCCGCATAGAAAATTGCTTGGGTTCAAAGTTAGAAACTTCGCAACTTTTACCTCTTCGCAGTGATGAATGGTAGGAAATTAATCGTATGTACCGTCCCAAAATTTCATTTATGCTGTCTCTGAAGCCATATAGACTTGGAACTTAATTATAACTAGAATCTTAAACTTGTTTTTCTGTAAATTATTCTTGGTTTAAAAATTGGTAACTTGGAATGTTGTGTAAATGCTAATAAATGAACCTTGAGCCATACTTAAAAAGATGTTTCGAGTAAATGACTCGACAAAAGGCAAAGACAAACAGAAAAACTAATCATACAATTGACACCTTGGATGTCTAATAGGATAGACTGGCAGAGTGAAATGCAATAGCTTGAAATCAGGAGTTTAGTGAGGAAAACAATGATGGCCACAAGGACTGCAATGATCCCAATAATGATGATGACCAGGAAATAATTATAGCACCAACGGTCTGTTATTAAATATTCACCAAACTTCAATCTGTTCATTTGCCTTGATTTTAAAGTAGGGTTAGAGCTTAACAACAAACTAACTTTGAGATTACAATGGATGGATTTTGACATCTTAACATTCATCTGCAATCTTTAGGCGTGCATTTCTGCAGGAATATGCATGCCTGGATATGGGAAACGACAGGTTAATCTAGCTGATCTTATGCTGTCCACTTCACATATTCTTTACCAAATCCTTAAAATATCCAACTCCGCATGCACCATTGATTTCAAAGTAAAAGGTCAACATTAGTACAATAACTACCATACCACTAATCATTCATTTGATTACTATGTGGAACAACAACTCAACAATCCACCAACAACCCAGAACAGAAAAGTCCTCACCCAATTCTCAACAGTATATGTCCCATTAAAACGTTTGCCTTAAAAAGATCTCTAACGTTCTACTCACTCTACCGTGATCAAGTATTCTTCAGTTCGTTATTATCTGCTCGGTTACTGATGATTACTGTTTCATTATAGTATCAGAATTTCCTGACGTATCAAATGTGAATTTGTGCTAGGTATATTATCACAGTTTGGTCTTTTCTTGAATAATATCATTGGTGAAAGACAGGCACATCTATCCTTCCGATGAAGAAGAAGGTCGAGTGATCAATGGAAAACCAGACAAGCATGGGTTCGCTGCAGTGATTAGTTGCCGTATAGAAAGATTGCATAATTACATGGTACTGGAATGTCAACTTACTCAAACTAAGGCAATAAGACAAAATAAATTCAAATCACAACAGGCCAACAACGCTGAACTGTATCAAACATCTGACGAACATTACTTTGTAGTGAACAGAACTTTCAGTGAGCTGCAACAAAGAGACAAAGACACGTGTTGTAGATTTACAGACACAAACAGAAATCTTCGTCCCACGTTTCTGTTCTACAGCTAAGAGTTATATTTTGGTTCCCAAGGTGAGATCCGGCAGGAGTATTTGTTTCTACATCCTCAAATTTTGATTCTTTTTGGCAATACACATAAAATTTTTTGATTTTGAGCTAAAATAAAAGGATCATTTCAAAAGGGCCAAAAGACCAGTGTATATATAGAGTTACAGCTCAGATTACCTTCAATGCCTATATTCTTAGACAAAAATTTAATCAATTCTTTTCGCTTGAACTTCTATTGATAGACAACAACTTACTAAACATTCTTTTGGGTCGTGTAGGAAGAGCACAGAAAGCTTTAAACTTGGAGCTTCTCCCAAGACCATCTGATCGCAAATCATGTTCATCCAAATTATCATCTTCAGCCAATTTCATTCGTAAAGTTGAGACTTTTGAATTTGGTGATTTGAGCCCCGAAACACTCCATTGATCCTCTGCACGGATGCTAGTAGTAGTGCTTAATGTTGCTGTAGGCCTTGAGGGGTCAATATCATGTGAGGCTAGGAGGGCTTTGATGTTACTAGGCAGCTCAGTGACTTTGCCACCAGCCATTACAGCTCTTGCATGCTCAAAGAAGAGAACTTGCACAACCACTCGCAGTGGGAGCAACTCATTTTGTGCAGCATGCATGCAGACTTCAACAGATAATTTCTTGCAGTCAAGGGTTCGACACAATTGTTTTCTTTCAGTCTTGTTCAAGTCTGGATGTGCCTGGACGTTTATACATGGGATTCAGGATCAATTTCCATTTTCAAGTAATAACAACTGGCAACTTCTTAAAATTGAAAACTTCCATACGTCCAACTAACAAGAATGGGTAAGGTTTAACCCCACCATAATTGACTACTCTTTGTTAATCACTGGAGGAAACTCAGCCAGAGGTTTTCTGCAACAGCTGATATGCCGATCAAAGAAATTATGAAGTCATAAACCTACTTCCTAGGATTCTGACTACTGATGTTAATTAGTTAGGTCGGTATAACCGCAAATGCCAATGAATTGCCAATATGACCTAACCCAAGTTCAAGAAGTTGGCTATCTAACAGGCTAGAGTGGCCCACAACCTAGGATATGTAACCGTATTGCGAAATATGGTAAATTGTTCAGACCAAGAAGCAACTGTTATTTTACCTTAAGGTAGATGTCAATGGCTCTGTAGAGATAATCGTGATCAATCCTTGAGAAATCTGGTATGGACTCGGCTAGTGCGATAAACTTGGAGAGAGGCAAATTCACATCTCGGGCAATCTCCTGAAGATAGCCATCTACAATCTTTGCCACCTTCAACTTCGAACTATGGGATGCTGAGGATGATCTCCTGCTTTCTTGGAACTCCAAATCAATGTTCTCTGCGGAGCGAGACCTCCTCCTTTCAAAACCCAACTTGGATCTTGGAGGACTTGTGACAGGACTCTGCCCTTGAGCCATGAACTGTTCTACTATCGTCAGAACCAAGTCTACATCATAGACAGTGTCACTTAATTCTGAGAAAGAGGGTATTAACAAATCATTCACCGTTGCTTCCTCTAATTGTAGTGCCACTCTTCTAGCTAATTCCACCTTTGAAGACGATGAGGCGTTAAGAATATTAGCTGCTTTTAAAAGCTTAAGAAGGAAATTGCAAGACACCGAGCCTTTTTCTGCTGGAAGTAAGCTTACTATTGACTCCAAGATCAGCCTATGCTTGGAAAATACCTCACTAGTTGAGTCTGAATCCGAGTCTGAGGCCTCTCGTCTATGACCGTTTACTTCTCTTGAAATGTTTGGTAGCCATTTAGCTGCATAAATTTTCAATGCTTCTCCAATAAGATTAGAGGGTATTTTTCCACTGGATTTAACTGTTATCATGCTTCTCCAGTATAAATCTATGCCTAGTTCTGCCATATCTTCAGCCCACCATCGTTTGCTTGTTGGCTTATGCCTTAGGCTCTCTGCTCCATTAAAGGAAACATCATCCCGCTCCCTTCTAGAATAACTATGTGACAAGCTCACTTTTGAAGGATGTTTTAAGACTTTAGAGGCTACAGATTCAATACATCTGCTTGTAATTCCAAGGTCTTCTGACCACGCGGGAAAGCTTTTGGTACTTTGAAGGGTAACAATAGAATCTTTCCAACCTTGAAGTATGCAAGAGTTGAAGAAAACTTCGAGCTTGCATATTAGGTTCCCCTTCTCGACATCCTCAGTCATTTGCAAATATTCTGCGGCACATCTTGCAGCTACAATGTTGTAGGCACTAAGAGTGATGGTAATACCATAACAGAACTTGGCACAAAGTTCAAATGCTTCAATTCCACCAGGAAAATCTGGTAGTTTGACTACTTGATGCTGTGAAGATTCAGGGAACTCGGAGCAGAGTCTCTGTAGTCGCAAGCACTTGGAAAGCAGAGGAAACTGCATATGATGAATTTGTGTAAAATCTACTTGCGAGAAAGCCTGAAATCACAGACAAATTGTGACCAAGGGAATGAAAAATTTACCTTGTGAAGCAAATATCTACTTCCTTTAACTTGAATTATGAGGTCACTAGAGACTTCAGAGGATACAGACCTGCATTAAAGGAGCAAAAGATTATGTCATCTGGAGTGAGTACGTGCTATATCCATCCATATCTCCATGTGTAGCAAGCGGGAAAGTTTTTACCTGACAGCCTCAGTAGTGTAAAACGTGTCTGGCCTGGACCCTAGTTTCATAAACTTCATGATTCTTTCTTCTTATTCTTCTTTTCGTTTCGTTGTTTATGTCTTCATCAACTACTTCTCAACATGGATGAACCAGACAAATCAACCTAACAACCTATACAGGATTGTCCCTCAGAAGCCTTAAAAGGTTCTTCCTCCAAGAGCCAGCTATTCTCTGTCTTCCAGGGAAGGTAGAAAAAAGAACTAGTTCTTTCCTGAACCAAAGTTTCCAAATTAGCTAGTTCGAAAATTATTAGTCATTTTATAACCAAGTAAATAAAAAAAGTGAAAGAAAAGGTGGAATTGTAATGGAGAGAGGATATCCCAGAAGAAAAGAAAAGCAAGAGATTTTGTTTTAGGTATGGTAAGCTTCCTAGTTCTTATATATCGAATTACTAACATAACTTGTCAAAGGATAGGAACTCCGTAAGATCAAACTCTGCAAGGTCCATGTCTTTCCAGTCAAATTCTATGCCCCATTGATTTGGAATCCCATCCCATCAACATCAAATATAGGTCGCTCGTACCAAGTCGATCAACTAAAAAACATAGCCGAAAGAAAGGAAGAAAGCGGGAAAATCCAAATCTATCTTTCCTAGAACCAAGATACAAAGCTTACCACACGCTAGGATTCGACGATTACCTTAACTAGATATAATAAAGAATATTATAGCCTCAGAATCTAAAGCTCGTGATATGGTCAACAAGCATGAACTGACAATCATTCATAGCAAAAATTGAACCTGAAACATGAAAACCTGTGAATTAGTACTATTGTTTTGCAACTTAAGAGTAGGAATGTGGTTTAAGGTACAGTTCTCCAATGGCGTGCCAGCGTGCAATGAGAAGGGCGACGCCCACGTGCTTGTCCGGTGCCCACTTGTGCCCTTCTGTCTCATCATTGCCACGTCGATTTTTCTCAATACACTTCTTTGATTATTTTAGTCAAACACTAGTTTATACGCAACATCATACACCTCTAGAACTCCATCATCAATATCAGATGATGGATATCAAGCATGAGTCAAAAATAATTGTGGGAATGAATTGTGTTTATTCTTCTTTACAGGAACCAAAGATAAGGAAAAGCAAAGGTAGGCCAAAAGAAAGAATAGGGTATGTGTTTCACTATCAATTTCTACTTTAACCATTCTTACCGTGATCAGATCTCCTGTCTAATATTATGGTATTTTATTGTGTCCAATAAATCTCAGTCATTTATTTATGTGGATCCCGCATAGAACTCGCGTGGGGCCTGCAAAATAAATGGCTGAAATTATATGAAACAGAATAAGACAAAGTAAAACTGGATAGAAGATCTGGACTCATTCTTACCTACATAGTTTCCAGGTCGTACAAATGACCTTGCAATTAACTAGAATATCTAGACGTACCAGAAACATTTCCTATTAATGGTATATGGTCCATGACCATGAAACATTTCCTATTATTGGTGTGAAATGGAGAAACAATGGTTTACCATGGTGTTATGTCTGGCATAAAATAAAGCTAAATTTCCATTAATCAAATGTTAAAAAGTTTAATATCTTGGCAGTTGAAGGATCATTTTCAACTTCTCTGGCATTGGATTCTTAATGGTTACTATCATTTATATTAAAGAGCTTGGTCTTGCAAACAGTAAGGTTGAGATTTATGGGAATATGGGCCCTAGTTGATTGATTCAACAAACCTTGGACTGATTAGCATATGATGTTAGCATTCCACAACTTTGACAGATGCATTTGCCTTAGCAAAAGGTATCAGAATTGTTTATCAAAAACTAACAATGAACAATCATAGAGTGCTGCAGAATCTAACGTATAAAACAGGGTCAACTTGTAATTACTTCGTCGATTCTTGGCAAAGCTAGGCAACCCCACATCAGTTGTGAGCTTAAAAGGATTTGCAGCTATTGAAAGTAGGATGTTTACATCACTTTAATGATGGTAACAAGTGCTTTTAGCTGATAAATTTTCTTTTTTCACTTTCTTCCTGATCTTGCTCTCCAAAATTCTATCCTAGCTTTACTTTTTCAATTAATGGTCTACCATTAAGTGCAGCATCAAGATTTGAACACTAAAAACAAGAAAATAGAGAAGGCAACTTTCATCTATCTTATGACCATAACTTTGATTTCATTACGCAAGGACTGTCTGAGGATAATCTGGAATCTTTATCCTTTGCAAAAAGCTTACTTTGGTGAGGTCCACCCACTAACAACTTCAATGGGAAAAGGATGACGCTTTTGATAGCTATAACTGCTCTATTTTAAGTTTAATTTGATCACTAGCAGGTTTTCCTCGTTACCACCCAGTCGCAATATCTTACTTACCAGAAGATGCTTTTCTGCAGAATAGAAAAGTACAGGTCAACAGAATCTGCAGGAAAGTTGTAAGGATATAGTAGAGTAGTGATCCTGGAAAGTTGTCCAGTTTCTACTTTTATGTAGTCCATTTGTATGAAGTTACAGGAAGATGAACCAAGAAACAAAAATTTTAGCTAACCAACGTAATTATTACTAATATAAAGCACATATCGACAACTTGTAATCCCAAGGTAGAAAGAAATAAACACCTACGTAGGTTCTCAGTTGCTATTACATTGTTGGAATTGTTGAATAAGTCGCTAACTTTGGGTTTCCTTCAAACATTTTTAGCCAACTTCGTCATTTCCACTAGGTACTAAAGGAATACATATAACTAAATAAGTTCATTTCAGCGAAGAAAGGGTATTGGACTTGAAAAGGAAAAAAAAAATAAAGAAACAAACAGTGAGCCAGACATGTGTTGGCTCAATCTACATCCTGGAGAGAACAAGAGCAGAGCTTTGAGCTGGCTCGATAATTGCCAAACCCAAAGCTGTGGAATTGCGCAGTGGGTTAATGTGACATTTGAGTAGAGACCGAAGGAACGAGTGGCTTTGGAGAACAGTGAGCATAAATTTGATGTCAACAACACTACGTGAGAAAAGGGGTGATCCACGATTGCTGCAATGGTCCTTCTCTGTGCCAACCAACGGGGCAGCCACCCAACATTTCCTGTTTTCGTGGGGCCATGTCTTTGTTCTTTGTGGGTCCCCTTTGCCCCCTTAGACGCAGGTCGGAATACGCAGACTTGACTTAGGCTTCTCCGTGTCTTCAAGAACTAAAATTGAAAATAAACACTAGACAATCAGCCAAAGTCCAGTTGATGAGGTCTGTTTTTTGGCTTTCAGCAGGATGACAAAATTGAAGCTTCTGTCGCGTTAATACACCTAACACATGTATTCCAGTCAGTGTCTTCACCTCTAATTTCTAGAGAAGAAAAAGTCCTAGCACACAGCCTTATGTCAGGCCTTGTACACCTAAAGACTTCTAAAAAGGTATATTTTCTTTTTGAAAATTAAAAAATGCATGCTAATGTACATGAGTTATACACAACAATCTCTACCTTAGTGAATATATTCTTCGCAAGTTGGCTTGCAATAATGTCTAATACTTGAATTTAACAATGGTAATCAACTTTGTTAATATGTCAATTGCATTCTCTAAAGTAAGATTCTTTTCGAAAAAGAGCTTTCCATATGTAATTAACTCTGGGAAACCTTATATGTATAATCTTGATCCTTGTATGATACATTTGATTCCTTTCCAAACAAA
The DNA here is from genome assembly GCA_026546855.1 of Erythroxylum incrassatum. Lineage (NCBI taxonomy): Eukaryota > Viridiplantae > Streptophyta > Magnoliopsida > Malpighiales > Erythroxylaceae > Erythroxylum > Erythroxylum incrassatum. The sequence goes on from JANVCL010000001.1 coordinate 5,510,222, forward strand.
TGGCATTTGTCAATTAGAGTGTATTCTAACTCTACCTCACTTTCTTTACTAAGCCATAATGCCTCCTTAGTAACTTTATCAACTACCCTATACTTTAGTTATAGGCAATGCTACCATAGACTGTAACAATTTCTAGTAAATAGGCCCTTATTATAAGAGTAAAAAATACCATGTAGTAGACCTCATATTATCCAAATATCTCATATAGTCTAATTTATTACATCCCCTAACTAAAAGATCACCTTACTGACTACTATACACAAACTCATGGTTTGATGTATCTCTCAAGTACTTGAACATCCACTTGGTTGCTTTCCAATATTATTTTTCAGGTTTTGACATGTAGTTACTAACCTAACTAATAGAATAAGTCAAATCTAGCCTAATATAAACTATTGCCTATATTAAACATCTAACAATGATATCATATTGTACCTTAAAATATCATCGCCTCTGCATCTTTTTTCAAGCACTAATCTAAGAAAAGTCCAAAATGATTTATCAGTAAAATGGTCATAGGTTTAGCCCTAATCATTCCAAATTTGTCTAGTACCTTCTCAATATACGTAACTACAATTTTCTATAGCTCTTTTCCCTCTTTTTAATATTTTCTTAGTATCATCCAAATCCTTTATCTTAAATTCCTCTCTCGACAAGTTTTTTAGTTTGTTCATATCATGCATACTTTTTGTAGTAATTAGCATATTATATACATATGGTAGTAGAAAAATAAATAATTCATCATTAAGGCTATTAACATATATAGGATAATCTTCACAACTCATATAGCCAATTTAGATCAAACAGAAGTTTAACCTTTTATACCATTATTGTGGAAATTATTTCAACCTATAAAGTGACTTGTTCAATTTATACACCTAATGATCTTTTCTAGGTTGACTAAACTCTTTTAGTTGCTTCATGTAAATATGTTCCTCTATATCACCATAAAAAAATTGTCTTCTCATCCATTTGCTCCAAATGCATATTCAAACTAGTTACTAACACCTTCAAAATAAATAATAAGGCATATCTAACTAATAAAATAATATTTATTATAGTTGATCCTATTTTGTTATGCATATCTTTTTGCTACTATTCAATCTTTAAATTTTTTCTCTTCTTTTTCTACTATTATTAACTTCCTCTTATATACCTCATTACACCCTACAGACCTCTTTTCTTTAGGAAGCTACACCAACTCCTACGTTTGATTTTGTGCAAAGACTTCACCTCTTCCGCTATAGCTCTCATTGATCTATCATTTTCCTAACTATTCATACTCTCTTGAAAGTCAGATGGATCCTATTTACTGCATTTTACTTTATCTATAACTATACTATGATGATGTTCTTCCCATAACATTATCTATTTTGTACATTAGAATTTTAATTCTCTTTCATGTATAATCCAAGCTAATCTATTTCCATTTATACCACCTTAGTAATGCCCTCTATTATTCCTAACACATTCTCTCTATACGTTTATTTTAACATATGTTGATCATCAAATATTACACCCCCTACTAATCATACTCTCTTTCAATGTTGGGTCCCAAAATAGCTAATGAAAATACAAGATAATGAAAAAAAGCTATCTTCATACCTTTAAGATAGCTAATGAAAATACACTTCTTGACTTTAGATCAAACTTAAACCTCTCATCATTAAAAGCATACTTATAAGCGAGGTAGGTAAATATTTTTAATTTAGAGATATCTACTTATCATCCACACTCCTTCTATCACTTTCCCATCTAATGATCTCCATGGCAATCTATTTACAAAGTAAAAGTGCCATAGTCTGATAGTCATTTCTTTCTTATACAAAATTTTAGGGAACCTTATATTCATCCTTAAACATATGACCTTTTCAATTATGAATATGTTTATTTTATTTGAAATATCATTTTGTTATGGTATTTTTCAAATATTGTAGTGACTTTAAATCCTATGCTCCTCACATAATTTTTTAAATTATGAGTACATGTATATAGTCATATCATGTGTTCTCAAGTATTTAATTTTTTTGCCTATCTAGTTCACCACTTTAGCCTTCCATTCCTTAAACTCCTTAAAGACCTCATATTCTGCTTTGTAAAGTATATCTAGACTTTTCTTAAAAATTATTAATTAATGTCATAAAGTGTTAAAATCTAATTAGCAATAACTCTCTAGTAAGGCCCCACACATCAGTATGCATATAGTTTAAGTTTTCTTTGATTTTGTGATTCTTGGTCTTAAATGCCACCATAAACTACTTACCAAGTATATAAAACTTATAGAAATCTAACTTACAGTGTTTGATGCCTTTTAATAGGCTCCTTTTATGAAGTTCTGTTATCTCTTACTTACTAAGATGACAATGTCATGTATACCATAACATAATACTAACATCAATTGACTCTAATACAGAGAACTCTCCATCTATAATTATGTTTTAAATCAATCTATAAATGTTTCACGCTAGTCTTGGTCCTTTTATCATAGTTAATGTACTCTTTACCACCTTAATAATGTCTCCATCAATTTTATAATCAAAATCATCCAAACATAAAGTGCCTAAAGAAATCAAGTTGTTCCTCAAATCTGACACATGTCAAACATCACACAACTTCTTAACGATACGATTAAACATCTTAATCCATAATTAGTTCAATGATTTTGCAAGCTTTATCATCCCACAGTCAAATAGTGTCAAAGTTTCCTTACGCATACGAAATAAACTCATCCTTGTATAGTATGTGATCTGAGCATCTTGTATACAAAATATATAAGTTCTAAATTTGACTTATTAGTATATAAATAATATCTTCATCACTGCGATTTGAGTCCTTGCTTTACACTACACTAGCAAAATATTGACAAATCTTTACACTTTCTTATATCATCTTATCTTTTCTTGTATGGATAGTTCCTCCTAATTTGTCTAGTTTGTTCACACTTATAACATCAAAAAGTGTCTTTCTACCCTCAGATTTAGATATAAAACTCCTCTTAGACAACTCATCCTCATTTTGCTTGCTCCAAAAATCCTGGTTTCCCTTCATATATAACCATTCACCTTGAGAAATTTAACAGATATTGAGTCTCTATTGGTTTTAAGCTAATAATATGAATAGTGAAGTCCTTGAAACTAACTTTCTCCTTGACCAATGCGAGTATGGTCATTAAATGTTCATATAATATAGGTAAAAAGCAAAGTAGAATAATTACTTGGTCCTCATTTGTATTATAGGTATATATTTTATATATTATTTGAGGTTAATTTACTTGGTATTTGGTAGTTTTATAGCATGTTTTTATATTAATCTTATTATTTTTTCTTTGTTCATTTCATTGTCTTATAGGTGATGAATTTGAGAATAAAAGAAAACATTTAGTACATATTTATCGATAGTTGTCTAATTGATAATAATTTAGTCATTTGGAAGATAAGAAAATAAAAAGACATCTTTATAGAAGACTTTTGGAGCTAATTCTAAATCAAAGATGTTAAAAAATAGAGAAGTTAATTGAATAAGGCACAACAAACTTTGTACTTATATGTAAAATATGTGCCTAACTTTCACAAAGGCCTAAAAAGTTGAGAAGTAGAACAAAATTGTCACCAAATTTGATCCTAAAAATTATTGTCAAACTCGTCTTGATTTTATAAATAGAAACAATACAAAATTGGTTCCAATAGTGTTAAGTGTTAGTTATATGTTAGTACATAAAGAATAAAAGCTCCAAAACAAGATCAACACTGGTTTTGGTACTAGTTTGGCACTAGTTCTTAGACACAAACTACAAGGACGTGTGATTTCTCACTTTGAAGCCTTCTTTAACTTTATTTTGTTAATTATAAATACTTGCATTAGAATTAACCTAGAGAGCCTCAAGCATCTTTTCGCTTTCTTTTAGTAAACTTTAAAGAGACTTCTTGTTTTATTTTCACAGTTTTGTTCTTTCTTAGCAATGGAGGAAGATTTGAAGGAAATATTAGAGGATCATATGACATCTTCTCTTATTCTTTTATTTTTCATCTTTTCTTTTACATTGAAAATTATTTTTATTTTATTTTCATTATATTTTATGGATAGAAACCCTAGTTAAGATTAGGGATTTAACTTGTAATGATTCTTTAATTATTTATACATGATTTGATTATTTTATTAGTTAAATTTATTCTTTTTGTTCATAATGTTGGATTTGTGATTGGCCTCCATAAATTCAATTTTAAGGATTGTATGAATGATTGACAGGTGAAGTAGAAATAGGTTCATTAGGAGAAAATCACTTTAAAGATAGAAAATGAAAATATCTTAGATTTTTGTGATAACTATATAAATTAACTATTCATGATAAGCATTAGGCCAAATCATATATCGAGTGGTGGTAGTTATCTAATTAGATATACATGTGTGCCTTGATGGAGGGAATAGGTAATTTAGATTAATTATTATTTTAACCTATATAATCAATCTTGTATGATAATAAAAATTCCCTGTAAGTGAATCTTAAAGTCCAAACATTTGTTTTATTGATCTGTCTTTGTTATTTTAATTAATTTGTTTCCTCTAGTTTAATAATTGAATTCTCTTAAATTAACTTTGTACTTTATTTAGTTTGTTTTTAAACTAAGATTAATAGATTTAATGATTAATTCTATATGGGATTGATACAATAGAATCGATCAAGTTTAATGAACTTTTATAATATACTATGTATGCTGGCAATTATAAAGTAGATCAGGTTTTTAGTTAGGTTATTAAGGAGCTTGATTTTTGTTTTTGTTAATATTAGCTTTGTTTAATTTTATTCTTATTCTTATTTTCTTTTGCTTTTGATTTCTTTCATTTATTTCAAGTATTTGATTCAAAATAAGAGATTCAAGAGTCATAGCTTAGATCTTCTACTTTAATTTCGTCATAAAATCAATTGAACTCGTAGAAAGAATATAAAAATCAGGAGAGAAGAGATGGTTGTGTGTAAAGAAGATAATCTAGTTGTGGATATAGTGTATTGATTACAAAATACGCACATAAGGGACATTCAATTGCTAGTGATTAGTACAAGCCTCCTATGTATTAAACTGAGTCTAAGGGCGAGGAACTATAAGCTTAAGCAAGTATATTCGCACTTGCTCCTAACTTTTGATGTATCACCTAGTAAAGATAACATCCATTAGGGAGTTTTATTCAGTGATCTAACCATTTCCATTGAATGACCTTATTAAAAATAAGAAAAAGAAGAGGTGTTTCTTATACTGCATGAGTGGTCGAGAAAGGACAAGGTTTATCTCGACTGCGGTAAACTCTTTTGAGGAGTGGGATCAAGTTTATGACACATTTATATTAATATTTTCCCCCCATACAAGACCACTGAGTTGAGAATGTAAATAAAAAAGCTTCACATAGAAGGACGGTGGAGCATTTTATAAAGCTTAGGAGAGATACAAAGCTCTTCTTAAGTAGCTCCCTCATCATCAGTACTCCTTGTAGCTAATGAAGCAATTCTTTTATAAAGGGCTTTTGATTATTTTATCATGTCAAACTTTGGTAAACACTATAGGTAAAGAGAAAATTTACACAAAAACTATCAAGAGGTTAAAGAAATTATAAAGGCCTTAATAAGGAACTTATAAATCAAAATGGTAACGGAAGTCTAAGGCTTTCCTTTATAAGGTGCAAGCATCTTTAGCTATGGAAACATATATAACATATATGTCAAGTCAAATGAATTTAATCTTAAATTGAGTTATGGGTAATAGGAAGGTGTGCTAACAATATAACATATATAGACATCTAGCCAATCGTTGTATGAATATCAAGCTCATCTCAATTTACATTAAGGAAACATTATATAGATACCTATTTAAGAAAGTAGGTGATGAGGAATGACCCCTTTTTTGTCAAATATAATCTAAGGTTGAGGAATCACTTTAATTTTTCATAGAAGGATCAGGGACTAACTGAATTAGGCAAACTAAAGGGATCACCTAAGTTCTAAAGTAGACCTTAGTTTCAACAACAACTATGATAGAGTAATGGCTTGGTGGAAACACTTAAATAGTCTGTATCTACTATAGGTATAAAGATTGATAAAGTGGACCACCTTAAAAAATAGTGAAATCTAATGCTACCCCTAGTCATAAATTGAAGATACAAATGAACCAATTAGCTAAGATAGTGAATGAAAAGGGTTTAAAAAGCATCCAAATAACTTTGAGGTAGAAACCTATAGATAAGGAATTAGTTAATACGTTTAGGAGTAGAGAAACACTTTAATTTGATGTTACTAAAGACAAACAAGTGATGAAGATGAGAAAAATGGAGGAGTAGATCGAGAAAATATATGTAGTAATAGATCGACACTAACCAAACTCATCTCCATCTAAGGTCAATGTTAATATAAACAAGTAAATGGGAACAAAATGAAACTAATGTTGTTTCCATCTTTAATTGGTGTTAGTCATGAAAAGAGACAAATCTTATATAAAGCCTTATATGCCACCAATATCATACCTTTAGAGCATTATGAGGAAGATAAATGAGGTAATTTCAAGAAATTTTTTAATGCCTTCTGGAAACTTAGCATTAACATACCCTTCACTGAAGCATTAGCTCAGATGGCAACTTATGTGAAGTTTTCGAAGAGAATGTCTCCAATAAAAGAAAATTAGAGGAGTATGTTATGACGACTTTGACAAAGGAGTGCAATGCTATCGTAGATAATAAATTATCTCAAAAGTGGAATTATTCGAGTGCAATGCTATCGTAGATAATAAAGTATCTCAAAAGTGGAATTATTCGGGCAATCTAACTATTCCTTGCAAATTTGGTGACCTTAAAGTTCTCATTTGTTTATGTAATTTAGTTGTTAGTATCAATCTAATGCCTTTTCACATATCTTGAATCGTAAAAAGACATCTTAACCTTAATGAGGATTGCTTTAGGATGGATTCAATAGACCTTAATGATCAAGAAGTCCTCGAGGCTTATCATAATGATTCAATAAAAACATGTAAAGTTTTAAGAGTTAAACAACAAAATGAGGAGTATGGCATTAGAGATAGAGCCTCTAAGATTAAAAAAAGAATTAAAATCATTACCTTTTACCTTAGAAGCACATAACCTAGATTTTAAGACATTGCCTCCTTATTAGAGGTATGCATATCTAAGAGATTTAAAGATGTACCCTAATAATTCCTTTTCTCTTTTGTGTAGTGTGTAAGAAAGAAATTAGGCTCATCCTAATGGTGATTAGGATGAGTGAAGAGCTAAAAGGGGAGTCTAGCTAAAATATATTCAAAGAAGTACTTGTTAAAGACAACTTAAAAGTTCTAATCTTTCTTTTAGTTTATTTCACTTCCTTTGTTCTTAGTTTGTTTACAGATTTTATTTTTTTTTGGGAAAATTTTTGTGAAATGTCTTAGAGTTTTACCGTACTAAACTTGCATAAAATAGGGAAGAATTCTTAACCTTAATTTTTCTATTTGGTTAATTTTCATATCTTAATTTTTTTAGGGTAATGTCATGAATAAGTATAAATGACCAAAATTTCCAAGATTTTTTATTAGTTTTGGTGTTAATTATATAATTAATTTGTTAAATTTGGTTTGAGATGTGTTTTGTGTTTTTATTTATTAAAACATGTATACATATCATAATCTTTAGGTTATAGAGAATAAGATTTAGTAGAAAAAAGAAGAAAAAATTAGGTTCAAGCACGAATTGGGGGTTACAATGCATAATTTTGTGGATCTTTAAAGTGAGATAGGCGTTAGTATTAAAAAAAGAGGAAGTGTTTAGAAGCAAACCAAACTGGCACTAGTATGGAAATATGTTAGGTGCCAATCTTATGAGCAAAGAAGCACGCTGGATAATTAGAATGTAATTGGTGCTGATATAAGAAGTGTGTTTGACACTAGTCTTATAAACATGCAAACTTTTTAAGTTACAAGATAAAAACGATACTAATTATGAAGTGTGTGTAGCATTGGTCTTGTCTTGACATCTACAACATAAATAACAAACTCATGATTTTTCCTCCCAAAACCCCAAACCCCCTCCTTACCTCTTAACTTGAAATTGTAACCTAATCTCGACTTTAAATACCAAATTCAACTTTAAAAATGCTAAAGCCCTTCCTCAAATAAAAAAATATCTCTTTAGCCATAACTTTAGGCTCTAAAAATTTTATGCATTTAGTGAGAGAAATTAGGGATTTTTAATTTGAAGTAGTTTTAAGAGGTTTCAAGTATATCTTTTACATTTTAGATCCTCCAAGTAAGTTATTTTATTTAGTAGTGCATTGTCATCGAGTATTGAGCTCGTTGAGAAAAATTTTGCAATTATGTGCTATTTTTTTAGACTTATAAAGATAATTGACATAGAATTATGGAATTGGAGTTAATTGTGTTAAATTATACTAAATTGTGGGTTATTTTGCTTATGGAATTATGGAAGAAATGTTTTGGAAGTGTGTGGTGATATTGTTAAGTTATGAATTATGGTGAGCAGTTGTCTTGATTGATTAAGTACTAAAGGATGCCTATGAGATATAAGAGAACAATTATAAGAACTAAGGTACCTTTGTATGCTTCTTTATTGACATCATCCCCCTTAGAGGAGATTTTGAGGTTCAGAAGTTTAGAGAATATGGAAGGTACACTAAAAGAAGCAACAACCATATGGATATTGAGAAGACCATTATCCCAGATATTGATCGAGTCTTCAAGATCTAGAATGATCTAAGGATTTTACAATTAGACCACTTATTTACTCTTTTAGGCAATTGCTACCTAAGGGTGATGAAGGAATTATATGCCCCTGGCTCTTCATTCCTTCATCTAAAGCATTAGGCTTATGATATCAAATGAGACGATAAAGGAGCTCCTTAGGTTGCCAATAAAGGGAGATGGATGAGATTCCATAATGGAAAAACATTGAGGCATTATAAGTAGAGCTAGATGGATTCTTATATAGGTTTGAATTGGGGGTCATATATTCTGTGGGATGGATGCACTTTTTGTGTAACCACTTAGCCATCCAACCATGGCTAGTGGCTTACATCTTAAGCTCTAATATCCAGCCTTAATCTAATGCTTTGAACCAAATTTGGACCACCGATCTCTACCATACGGACCTCCCTTTTAATTAGATTGGGCAATATGTTATTGATATAGTTTTTATCCTTGATGCTATAATCCATCAACAATGTGGTGAGATAGGGCTCACCATATAAGAAGTTGTTCTTTTTAGTGTTGATTAGTTAACTACTTGTAAAGTAGGGGGTGGACCTCTCTAAATTTGAAGTTGTGAAGTGAGGAGGTCAATTATATTAATGAAGATTAAATGAGTATATTTGGTATGCCTAAAAGAATAACAAGTATACTAGTATACATATACTTGATAAAGAGTATCTAAATAACCTAAAACAAAAGACAACAAAGAATCATGATAACAAATATGACAAGGATTAAAGAGGCAACATAGGGATAGCTAATAAGAAACCAAGAGTTACAGTGCAAAAGTTGGTGTCATTCATCAATAAACTATATGGAGAGTTTGCAGGTGTGCACGTTAAACTAGATTCAATGATGACATATCTTCAACAATTTCCACCACCTCCTCTGCCCTATGAAATTGTGCTCTCATCCCTTCATGTATACATATAGTTTTATTTAGGATATTTTCTTTGTCTTTGTCTTTGTCTTTTTTTTTTATTGTTTAACTTTTATTTTTGTTACTTTGTTGAATTGAGAATATTAGAAGTTTTAATGCAACTTGAATTTTATTATTTATGAGCCTCCACAGTTTTATTTTAAGTATTATGCAGATTTTAAGTATGATTGAGTCCTTCAAGATGAGGAATTTCCACTACAATTGATAGGTTTTTAAATAGTTTTTTTAATTTCCTTATACTTAATACACAATATTGAGAAAAATATTGTTCTAAGTATAGGGGTGGAATTAGATTGATCTAGTTGCATGAAATTTTTTATGATTTTCAATTTTTTAGGTTATGTTTTTAAAAGCTTATTAGTAGCCTTGAGTTGATGACATGAATTTATACATGATCTCTAGTTGAGATCAATTATAAGAACAAGATGTATAATATGATTAAGTGAATTCCCTCGAAATTTTAACTTTGTAAATGTTAGATATATGAATTTGTTAAGTTATTATGATTTGATTTGACTTAAGTGATCCCATGAACAATTTGAACCTTCATTCCATATTTCATTTATTTCTTATGTGGATTTCTTCTTTCATTTTAAATTTCTAAAACTTGAAGTCCTTATTTTTTAGATTACATGTAAGATGTGTGCAAACATTAAGATGAAAAAGGCACTTGGGGTTTAAGTTTAAGTCAAATTGCCTACCCTTTTATGCATTGATCCATTACTGAGCCCTTTAAGTTTTATATAAAATTTAATCTTTTTATTAGTAACTTTTTCCTAAAAAATCTTGAGCCTAAAAATTAAGTATTTACTCCCTAGTTCATGATTAGTAATGGTTTTACTTATGTTTTTAGTGCTTATGGGAATGGGATACAAGAAAGTAAATGTGAAAAAAATTGGCAAAGTGTATGAAAGTGGCAATGTAAAAGAGAAATCTCATGCCATTACAAAAAGAAAAAAGAAAAAAGAAGAAGAAGAAGAAATAAATAAAGTATTAAGAATTGATTGGCATAGATTCTTGTTATCTAAAATTATGGAGGAAAAGGAATGTGTAAGAATATAAAGAGTTAGTGGAGTGAAGATTCATGTTTCTTTTAATTTATTGTTATTGCTCAACTAGTTATGAATATTTTTGTTTCCCTTATTCCTTTTTCTTTTTTAGCCTCTTTAACCTTTTAGCCCCATTAGAACCCAATTTAAGTCCTTTTGATTTTTGTTTATAGATATCTATTTTAGTAATGAAGGTTATATGATTTTCAAGCTTATGTTAAGTTCACTTTCAACAAAAGATGATAAGATTATCTCACTAAATCTCAAACACTTGTGAATGAGTGATTCTTAAGAGGATATGTCCATTCATAGTATTTAAACTTGAGAAAAGAGGCAAAATACTATTTATTTTATCTTTTTTATATCGTGATTTACAAATGAAACATTTTTAAAATTTTGTAATTTGATTGAAACTTGAATTTGTATATCTTGTGTTATTAAATATTAACAACAATCCAGTAAAATTCTCGCTAAACGTGGAGTTTGAGGAGGTCTACTACCTTACCCATAACTAGTAGAGAAACTGTTTCTGAGTGTTGTTAACTATTAAGGTATCTAATAAGTTTATGTTAATGTTTGTGGGTAGCATCTAAGTAAATAGTTCCTTCGCTAGAGAGACTTAAGGTTTAAAGGCTTGTGGCATGTGCTAAACATCACTATACACCTATAAAAGTGTCATTAAAGTTTGTTTTAAGTGAATCGAGATTAATAGTTAGGGTTTATTTGCTAAGTGTCGGGAAATTTGGTAGGTATATATTTTATATGTTATTTTGGGTCAATTTATTTGGTATTTGGCACTTTTATAGCATGTTTTATATGGATTTTGTTATGTTTTATATGTTTAGTTCATTGTCTTGTAGGCGATGAATTTAAAGATAAAATCGATATTTAGTGAAACTTTTCCTATAATTATCTAATCAATGATATTCAAAGTTATTTTAAAGATAACAAGATGGGCAACATCGTTATTGGAGACTTTGGGAGCTAATTCTAACTTGTAGATCTCAAAAAGTGGTGGCATAACAATGCACAACAAGCGTTGGACTTATATATAAAACAATTAATTACCTCGTGTGAAGGTATGAGAAGCTAAGAAGTAGAACAAGACTAACATTGAAGTTGATGCTAAACCAATGTTGGACTTGTCTTCATTTTACTGAGAGAAACAATACAAAGTTGTTGTAGGTCCTAACTTAATGTCAAACCTTAGTTATGTGCAACTATGTGAAGAATAAAAGTTCTAAAACAAGATAAGTACCACTGTTGGTATTGTTCTTATGTTGGTTTTTAGACACAACTTACGAGGATATAGATTTCTTAAGATGAAACCCTTTAGAACTTTATTTTTTTTAATCCTAACTATAAATACTTGTATTAAATTTAGCTCGAGTGCTTTTAGAATCTTTAAGCATTCTTCTAACAAACTTTAAAAGTACCTCTTGTTTTCTTTTTATATTTTTGTTCTTTGTTAGTATTGGCGAAAGATTTGGAGTAAAGATTGGAGGAGCTTGTGGCATCTTCTTTTATTTTTTTCTTATACTTTTTTCTTCTGTATTGAGAATTATTGGTATAATGTTCATTATGAATAGTAGATAGAAATCCTAGTTAAGGTTAAGGATGTAGCTTATAAGGATTCTTTAATTATTTATGCATAATTTGATTATTTGATTGGTTGAATTTGTTCTCATTGATCTTAATTTTATATTTATGATTGACCACCATAAATTCAATCTTAAGGATTATATAAAGTACTACCAAGTGAAGTAGAATTTGTGCACTAGAATAATAAACATAAAGAATGATGATATCTTAGACTTTAGTAATAACAATTTAGATTAACTATGCATAATAATTTTGATTAGGTTAATTTATATATCTAGAAATGGTAGTTGCTAATTAGATATACATGTGTGCATTGACTGAGGGCATAGATACTTTAGGTCAATTATTATTTCAAGCTAAACAATCAATCTTATATGATAAGTAGAATTATCTATAAGTAAATCATGAAGGCCTAATGGTTGTTTTGTTGATATTTCTTATTATTCTGATTACTTTGTTTTCTTTAGTCTAGTAATTAAATTCTTTGAAATTAACTCTTTATTTTATTTAGTTAGTTTGTTTAACTAAGATTAATGGATCTAATGACTAGTTCTTTGTGGAAATGATACTATAAAGTCACTCTAATTTAGTAAACTATCTATAATAGACTTTGTGCATTTACAAATATAGAGCAATTAATAATCACTTCTAACCTCAACAGTTCTCTAAATTTTTGGTTAAACACATTGATATATTCATGCATCTTCATCCTATATAATCTTTACTTCAGATACAACCTATTTGTACGAGACTTTGATATGTATTAATTCTTCAGTTTCTTCTATTTCTCTATAGACAGTGCAATCTCCTTGATGCAATATATGACCTCATTTGTCAGATAGTGTTGCATGGTTCTAGCTACTTACACCTATAACTCTTCCTATTTAAGGGCATCTACATCTTCTGGCTTACTATCTAATAACTCCTTAAGCATATGTTATTTACTAACAAATATTTCACTCTTTATATTCTACATTCTGAAACTTTTAGTTCCATTTAAACTTCCCCACTTCAAATTTTGCAATCAAATTCATTATTGTCTTAACTATACTCAAGCAAAAATATAATAGAAAGAAAAAAAAAAGAATAATACAAAAGATTTTTAATGTAATTCAGCCAATTGGGTATGCCAACGTGCTCGAGAGTCAAAAGTGGTTAATTTTTCTATTAATTAATTATCCACTTGATGAAAATTATAATTTGCTTATATATAGACTAGGTTTACACATTTACACAAGTATAACTAATTTTAAACTTTATCTAGTATATAATTTGCCTTTTACCAAACTAAATATAATTTAATCATGATTCTAATAAGTTATAGAATCCTTTTGGAGTTTGAAATATATCAAAAACAAGTTTGTAGATAAGCTTATTTGTCACAAACATGATCGTGTCTCAAGCCATATATCTCACGGTTTCTTTTTATAACATGGACATAGACAACTGACACATATATGTCCTATGTTGAGGATCTTTATGCGTCTTTGCATATATAGACATAAATTCCAATATGATCGTGTTCTAGATTGTATCCCTCTTTTTAAAAAAATTATATCACACTAATACACTTGTATTCTAATATATGTCTTCACCTCTAATTTTTATAAAAGATTACACTTTGATGATGTGCCAAGTCATATTTGTAAGGCAGTACAGATATATATGGTACGACCATTCTAGATTTATGTATTAAAAAAAGAAGAAGTAAAAAAGCAAGTTGACAACAAATTACATACAAGACTATCAACAACTTGTATGCAAGCTGTTAGTCGATACACAACAGCTTGCTATGCAAGTTGTCACACGGTGAAGAGTCTATCAAAGACCCACCCTTCCTCCTCTCTTAACAAACATATGCATATCAAACGTGCATGAGATGTGTGGTGGGTTCGAGAGTAAATTTTAGAGAGCTATTTTATGTGAGAGAGTGATTTTTGGGGTATTTTTAGGAAACGTTTTTTTTAAAAAAGGGGTGAGTAGCAAAATAGTTTGGATATTATCTTAGGGATAGTAAATTTGGGAAACACCTTTTGTGAGAGTGCCACTATTTGTTTGTATCATTTTTCACTCTATGTACTTGTTATTTTCATTAGTGAAAGATTTATTCGGAGTTTTACCTGTGGGTGTAGCCCAAATTAAAGGTGAATCACATTAAATTTTTGAATGTTATTTCTTTACTTATTTTACCAGTGGTATTTAATTCATAATTTTTCTCAACAAATGGTATCATATCTAGGTTCAGTTCTATGTCAAAGTATTTCTCATCGAAGATGGAGGCAAAAATAAGCAAGATGATTAGCCTAAATGGATCTAATTACGACACATGGAAGAACAAGATGAAAGATCTTCTGTTCATCAAAAAATGCATTTATCGGTATTTACCGCAACAAAACTGAAAAATAAATCGAACAAGGAGTGGGCATTTGAGCATGAGCAGGTATGTAGTTTTATTTGGCAATTTGTTGAAGATAATGTGTATAATCATATCTGCAATGAGACTCATGTATGGATGTTATGGAAGAAGCTCAAGGAGTTGTATGCCTCAAAAACTGGTAACTATAAATTATTTTACCTAAAAAGATTAGTACAGATAAAATATCAAGAAGGTACCTCTGTGGCAAATCACTTGAGTGAATTTCAAAGGATCGTGTTCAATTATTAGGAATGGGCATAAAGTTCGATGATGAAGTGCTTGCCCTTTTCATGCTTACCTCCTTGCTAGAGTCTTGGGAGACCTTAAAGATCTCTATCACCAATTCTGCAATTGACGGTGTTGTTAACATGGAATCTGTAAAAAGTGAAATTTTGAATTAAGAGGTGAGATGGATATCACAGAGTTTGGCCTCTTCAACACAATCAGAAGTTCTGTTCATAGGTTCTAAGGGAGGAGCAAATCTAGAGGTTCAAATTTCAGAGATAAGAGTAAAGGAAGATCAAACAAATATGTAAATGTTGAGTGCATCTCTGCAAGAAGAAGGGTCATATCAAAGGTTCTATCGAAAGTTCGAAGAAGAAAAGAACAAGGGAAAATAAGCCAAGAAAGATGATAGCAGTGATGATGAACACACATTGACAACTACCACCATTGATGACTTTCACATCATCTCATATGATAATGATATGAACAGTGCATCTTGTGAGTTCAACTAGATAGGTGACAGTGGTGCCACTATTTATGTCACATCATATAAAAACTTCTCATCATATACAGAAGGAGATATTGGTGTCATTAAAATGGAAAATAGCTATTTAGTCAAATCATTGGAAATGGTGATATTTGCTTAGAAATAGACAATGGCACGAGACTGCCTCTGAAAGATGTCAGACATGTTCCTGATCTTCGTCTAAATCTGATATCGGTTGGCATACTTAATGATGAAGGTTTTTGCAGCACTTTCAAAGATGGAAAATGGAAACTTATTAAAGACTCCTTGGAAATCGCCAAAGGTAAGAAGTGCCCAAAGTTATATGTGATGCAGGCAAAGGTCTCTAATGATGTTGTGAATCCAGTGGAGAAAGATGACGCAATTGAATTATGGCACAGGAGACTTGGTCATATGAGCGAGAAACGGATGACTCAGTTGGTGGAAAAGAATGCATTATTTGGAGTTAACCTAGTACATTTAAAGAAGTGTGCTGATTGTTCTACAAGAAAGCAAAATATAGTTGCTTTCAAAAGTTCCCCTCCTTCCACAATAAAGAATGTATTGGATTTGGTACACCAAAATCTATGTAGGTCAATGCCAAAGTCACTAGGTGGTGCCCAATAATTTGTGACTTTCATTGATGACCATTTTAGGAAGACGTGGGTATACACCTTGAAGACTCAAGATAAAGTGCTAGATGTTTTCAAACAATTCCATGCCTCAGTTGAAAGACAAACAAGTAAGAAGTTGAAATGCATTCGAACAAACAATGGTGGAGAGTACACTGGACCATTTGACATCTATTACAAAGAGCATGGTAATTGACATTAGACTACTCCTCCTAAGACACCACAGTTGAATAGTTTAGCTTAGAGGATGAACATGACTTTGATGGAGAGAGTTAGATGCCTACTTTCACATGCAAAATTGCCTAAGACATTTTAGGGTAAGGCTTTATTCACAACAGTTCATGTATTAAGTCGCTCACCATGCATCCCTTTTATAGTCAGATGTTTCAAAGAAAGTATGGTCAAGAAAGGATATTTCCTATGATCATTTAAATTATTTGGTTGCAAATCTTATGTCTATATCCCTAAAGATGAGAGATCCAAGCTTAATGTCAAGACTCGCCAGTGTATATTTATTGGTTATAGAGAAGATCAATTCGGTTATTAGTTTTATGATCCAGTCTAGAAGAAGTTGATTCGAAGCCGGGATTTTATATTTGTCGAAGATCAAACCATTGAAGATATTGGCAAAGTGAAAAACGGATGTTCCAAGAACTGATGATGACCCGATGAACTTAGAGTTAATTCCTCAAAAAACGGTGCAAAGACGATTTGGAGATGAAGTTGAAAATCGCCAGCTAAACGTAGATGATGATGATGCTCCCATTCAAAACCAATCAGATGGAGATTTTATGAAGATGATGTCTATAATCAACCACCAGCATCATGGATTGCTCAGGTTCTAATAAGGAGATCTACGCGAATAAGATAAGCCACTACTAGATACTCCAATAATCAGTATGTGTTGCTTACTAATGGGGGATAACCTAAAAATTTTCAAGAGGCTATGATAGATGAACGTAAGATAAAATGGGTTGAAGCCATGCAAGATGAGATGAAGTCCTTGCATGAGAATAAAACTTTTGAGCTGGTGAAATTGCTAAAAGGCAAGAAAGCATAGAAAAATAAGTGGGTGGTCAAGATTAAAAATGATGAACACAATTCTCATCCAAGATTTAAAGCTAAATTGGTTGTTAAACGATTCAACCAAAGAAAAAGTATTGATTTTGACGGAATATTTTCACCAATTGTGAAAATGACATCTATCCATAGAGTGCTTAGTTTAGTAGCAAGTCTAGACTTAGAAATCGAGCAATTAGATGTCAAGACAACCTTTCTACATGGAGATTTGGAAGAAAAGATATATATGGAGCAACTAGAGGGTTTCAAGGAAAAAGGAAAAGAGGACTATGTGTGTAGATTGATGAAAAGCTTTTATGATTTAAAACAGGCACCTAAATAGTGGTATAAGAAGTTTGAAACAATTATAGGGGAGAAAAGTTATAAAAAAACTACTTCAGATCACTGTGTTTTTGTTTGAAACAATTATAGGGGAGAAAAGTTATAAAAAAACTACTTTAGATCACTGTGTTTTTGTACAGAAATTCTCTGCTAATGATTTCATTATCCTTTTACTTTATGTTGATGATATGTTGATTATTGGCCAAAATATCAACAGGATTAACAATTTGAAAAGGTAGTTAAACAAGTCTTTTTCCTTGAAAGACTTAAGGTTAGTAAAACAAATTCTTGGCATGATGATTATTAGAGATAAGGGCATCAAGAAATTATGGTTATCATAAGAGAAGTACATTCAGAAAGTACTTCAAAGGTTCAACATAGATAAAGCTAAAGTGGTTAGTTATCCTCTTGCTAATCACTTTAGGTTGAGAACTAAGCAATGCCCTTAGATGGATGAAGAGAAGGAAGAGATGATGAAAGTCCTCTATGCTTCTTATGGGAATTTTGATGTACGCCATGGGATATGCACGACCAGATATTGCCCACGTAGTTAGAGTAGTGAGTAGGTTCCTTTCAAATCCTGTAAGGAACATTGGGATGCTGTGAAATGGATTCTCAAATATTTACATGGTACTTCTAAAATAAGCTTATGTTTTGGAACTACCAAGCTTATGATAGTTGCTTACATAGATGTAGATATGGCCAGTGATGTTGACTCGAGAAAGTCTATTTTAGATTTCCTAGTTATCTTTGCAGGGGGATTCGTGTCATAGAAATCAAAATTGCAAAAATGTGTTTCTCTATCTACCACTGAAGCGGAATTTATTGTTGCAACTTAAGCATGCAAGAAGCTCCTATAGATGAAGAAGGTCTTAGATGAACTTGGTTTTCAGTAGGATAGATATCAACTATTTTGTGATAGTCAGAGTGATATTTACCTTGGGAAAAATTCCTCACTCCATTCAAGATCAAAGCATATTGATGTGAGATATCACTATATCAGAGAGGAGTTAGAAAAGAAGCTATTACAGCTTAAGAAGATTCATACGGATGAGAATGGATCAGATATGATGCAAAATTTTTACCCAAGGAAAGTTTGAATTCTATCGATCATCTGCAGGAATGATAGTAAACTCTAGGTTGTTGGTAGGGAGAGAATTATAAGGTAGTACCATTATAGATTTATGTATTAAAAAAAGAAGTAAAAAGCAAGTTGACAACAACTTACATGTAAGACTATCAACAACTTGTCATTTTAAATTTATGTATTAAAAAAAGAAATAAAAAGCAAGTTGACAACAACTTGCATGCAAGACTATCAACAACTTGTCATTTTAGATTTATGTATTAAAAAAAAGAAGTAAAAAGCAAGTTGACAACAACTTACATGCAAGACAAAGGGTCTTTTATAGACCGCAAGTTGTCACACGGTGGAGAGTCTATAAAAGACCCTCCCTTCCTCCTCTCTTAACAAACATAAGCATATCAAACATAGATGAGATGTGTGGTGTGTTCGAGAGTGAATTTTAGAGAGTCATTTTGTATAAGAGAGTGATTTTTGGGGTAATTTTAGGAAATATTTTTCTAAAAATAGTTAGTGACAAAATAGTGAGGATATTATCCTAGGGATAGAAAGCGCCACTTTTTGTTGTATCATTTTTCACTCTTTGTATTTGCTATTTTTATTAATGGAAGATTTATTCAGAATTTGGCCGTAGATGTAGTCCAAATTAGAGGGTGAATCACGTTAAATTTCTACATGTTATTTCTTTGCTTATTTTACCTTGGGGATTTAATTCATAATTTTTCCCAACAATATTTACCAAAATTCTTTTAAGAAACGTTATTTTTTCCCCTGAAATGTCAAGATTGTATATTTGCATGTACAAGTCATGCAAAATATCTCTTGACGTGAATTCAAGCAGGTAACATTTAGTTTTCTTAGTTTTAATTATTTGCATCAGTATGTTCATCAAGCTAGAAAGAAGTCTAGAAATCAATGAAAGAGACTGATTAAGAAATATGTTAGGCTGTTCGAGAAGTAAATCTTGTAGTTCAGGGATGAGGCGTCACTTTAATGCCCAACTATAGATTTTGGAATTTAGCAGTTTTTTAGTATTCCAAATATCATTATACAGCCGATGAGACTTACTAATTAATTGTTAACATCATGGAACATGATACTTGTCATAGAAAGATAAGTCCTCTTCAAAAAAAAAGTAAAAGAAAGAAAGACGTAAGCATGATTTGGTGGTTTGCCTCCTTCTCCAAGAGATTATAATTAAGAATGCCTTTGTTTTATTTGCTCGAGCCTGATTCTCCAAACAAATCCAATAGAGATGGCATATAAATACAATCATCATTGTAGTGATTGTACTAATAACTCATAAACGTAGGGCCAAAACCCAATGATTAGGATTAATAACCAACGGGGCACTAACCCTTGGTTTTTAACGTTAATTAAAGTAACTCAACAACCGACTTCATGAGCACAATAGAAGAATGATCAATGGGGATAACTCCATACTTTGGTTTTATCTTTTGATTTTGTCGTATTTAACATTGATTTGTTCAAACGTAATAAATTAATCCTACAAAAAACTATACAGCGGAGAATATTTAGTTTAAAGAAAAAAAATTATACATCCTGACTCAAAGGGGCAAATTATTTGAGATTCGCACAAGTTATTCTAAAGATTCATAGGGTAATTCAATAGAAAAGGATGTGTTGAACAATTCGAATAGGGACATTCTGAAAACCAAGCTATCCTTAAAAATAAGGAACAGGTCAATCCTAAAACGAAGATTACACTAGAAAATCTATATTTAGTTTAATTAAATTCGATTTTATAAATACTTTATTATTGCTGATATTTTTATATATTTACGTATCTAAAGTCTTTGCTGTTGGAACTTTGTTTTCATATTTGAGGAAATGTCTTTTAAAAAAATTGTAGGTGACCTACTTGTTTGTAGTTTAATTCTTCAGATTTTCTTATGTACTCTCTAATTTTTTTAGTTACACTCGTAATTGGTTATTATAGACTTAGATTTAAGTTTTAGAGTTGTTTAAGTGAAGGAGATAATTAAACAAAATAAGAAACATATTTACTCATCATATAGTAAGGTTAATATTTTCACTTTTTAACCTTTTGTTTTGTGTTTATATTAAATATTTACATTTTTGCTTACTTGTAACTTAGGTTAGATCAGGTGTCCTTAGCTACGTTAATTAGTATGTCAATCAAGGTAGAAACTCAAACAATTGTCAAGGTCCATCTCCCTCTCTCCTTTACTGCAGTGGATTGAAGAACTTAAGGTGAACAACTAAGCCTTGAATTCTCATCAAGGCTTTAACAACTAATCATACGAAATGATGAGGCATTGACCTACACTGTTTTGCTAGGCTAAACGTACAGTTACCATCATTTTGGTCAATATTAGGTAGATTAAGGACGAGTGATCTGCATTCCGAGGACAATTAGTCAAAAAGAAAAACTAAAAAGTTAAAAGAGCATCAAAATCAAATTTCGTAGGTAGTGAATTAAATATGAGTTGACACAACCCCAAAAGAAAACAAGAGCTGATCGGGAGAAAAGAAAAGAAACGAAGAATGACACCAAGAAAAAAGAGATCAGTGAAAAAAGGTTGACGTGGAGATACCTTCATGATGAATATATTGACCCAACTATAGAAAATGCACTCTCTAAGATCTGTTTGCATTATTGTATGTAGGATTCATTGAAAAGAAGAAGCTTTGGTAAAGTTCTATTGAAGTAATTAAAAGGAATTTCTAGGGGGGGAAAGAAAGAAAAGAACTAAAACATTTTTTTAAAAGACGACCCTTATTTTTTTACCAACTCTTTTGACTCTCTCTAACCCCTATACAACCGAAACTTCACATCACCTTGAAAAGAACCAAATAACAAGCGTAAGGAACTAGATCTTTTTTATTATTTTCTTGAGTGCCTTACCAGCGTACTGTGGATTTGGAGAGAACCGAAGGTCTAACTAACACGATTGACCTCTTCGATCCTCCCATTTTCAAGCATCGGCGAATCAAAGATCTTGTTTTTTTTTACGAAATTTGTGCTCTTGATGACATATTTACGTAGTTGTTTCACTTCTTTTGTCTAGTTTTACTACTTTTCCTTCCTTTACTATATGAAAACTATGTGTCGTTATACTTTTAGATGTTGAGAAGCTCGGCATTCACACTTTTGCTGTTTGGCTTGCAGGAAAGTTTTCTTTCATGGGATATGTCTGCAATTGCCTTATCTCAAGATAATTCTCTCAATTTGTTTTTTGTTTGACACCTGCAAAAGGGAGATAAAGAGCATCAGGAAAAAATTTTATAATCCTTAACTCATAAGGAAAGTCGTTGGTTTCCAATGTTTTATAGAAGGGTTAGGAGCATGGCGGCCGCAATTAAATAGTGTCATGATGATAAATTATTCAGAATAACTAATCTTAAAGTGCTAACTTTTTAAGATTTTGACATCTTAAAATTTTAACAATTTAGTTAAAAAGTTAGTTTTTGTTGATGTAGCTAGTAAATAGATTTAGTTTTTGTTGATGTAGCTAATAAATAGACATTCACGTAGCATTTGGTAGACATATTACATCATAAAAGATAACCTTTTAAACTGAACTATTATGGTTTAAAAGGTTAGTAATTCAATTGAAAATTTTAAAAGTTTGAGTATTGAATTGAAAAAATCTTTAAAAAATTAAAACACTTATGAATATGTTATCCTTAAATTATACTTTTAATCTTGAACCATTTGATTTAACTTTACAATAGTAACTAAAACTACTAAAAATATTAATCAAATGGTCAAACTTCTAATTTATTATAAAAAATAGTCCCACTTTTAATTCTTTCATTAACAATGTTCACATAGACCGTCATGTAAACTAGTCATTTTATACACCAACAAAATACATGTAACATTTCAAAAAATTAAAAAATAAAATAAAGAAAAATGAATAAAAGAGAGAGAAAACTTTATATTTCCCAATCTCAATTCTCTTCTTCTCTAATAAAGCAAAAGAAGGATTCAAAAATTGACTCAAGAGACATATTTCACTCATTAATAAATAAATGACCAAGAACTTTAACTCTAACAGAAGGGTAATATCATTTAAAGGAATGAAGAGAAATTAAAGGTCCTTTTATGCGATATGTATTGAATTTATAGGGACTCAATCATGTTTATAATTTGACCTGGTTTATGATTCAATGAAATCTTGAAATTATGACCCAAGTATGTCATTTGAGAAATTAGAAAAGACTTAGAGCTATTATGAGATATGGAACCGACATCAGACTCATATGAATTAGAGAAAATTGAGAAATCAGAATGATACCGATGTTGATGTAAAGAGTGTGTTCGATGCCAGACTCATGACATGAAATTTGAAGACGCAAAAAAAGTATAATTTCACTGACCTTAAATACCATACAAATAAAACTAGACTATAAATACCCTTAATTAGCATTGTATATAGTGTGTGAAATGTCATATTCTTTAACTTTGTATTGTTTCTCACAATAATAAGAAATTTGTCTCTCTACCTATGGACATAGGTCACATTAACAAAATCACGTGAATTCTATATTTTTGTTTCATTTATTTTCTTCCTTTATAATTTGATTGCAGAACAAGTGGCATTATAATCTATGGGTTCTTTGCAAGGGTTTGTTGTTCGGATGTATATCTCTCTATAAAATCAAATTTGAGAAATTTAATGAATTAAATAATTTCACTCTATGAAAGGTGAAGATGATCAATGCTTCTTATTTACTTGGGATGCATAATAGTGCTGGAAGGAGAAGAAAATTTGTCAAAGAGTTTAAAGGCATCAATGAAGGAAGAGAATTGTCAATAGTACATATCGTTGCACTGTTGCGTTTGGGAGAAGAAATCTTGAGAGAGATGACTGACGAAAAAAGTGTTGCATCATTATAAAAATATATTGAAAGTAAATACAGGTAAAAAATTAGATTGATTACTTTAACTAAATTATCTTAGATTTATAAGGTTAAAATTGAAGAAGAGAATCAAGAAATAGTCTTTTTATGTTCATTGCCTAATTCATAAGAAAGCTTTACCGATACTATGGTGTATTGTGAAGAGATTATTCTTGTTGGTGATATAAAGGATGTTATACAGTCCAAGAAATTGAAGAAATTTTTTTTGGCATATATAAAGATGGATCATATATATTTGAGTCTAGTTGTTAGTAGAGAACAAGGAAAGAGATATCGGAAATGAGAGTAAATCATGATCTAAATCAAAACATAAAGTTATTTAATTTTTTGACTATAAAGAAAAGAGGAACTTTAGAAAGGAAAGTCCACAACAGAAGAAGGAAAACAAGAAAAAAGAAGCAGATGGAAAAGCAAGTGTTGTAATAATATAGGAGAGTTCCGAAAAAGAGGATGGAAAAGGCAATAATATTTTGACTATTAGTAATTATGATTCTATAAATAGGAGAGTAGTAGACATAGGTTTATCATGTGATTTTCAACAAGGACTATTTATGTTATTTTAAAGAATGGAATGGTATTATCAGACTTGGTGATGATGGAGAGCGCGCTATCAAAGATAATGGTTCAGCTTAGATCTAAGTACATAATGGAGTTGTTAGAACGTTAGATGTTTAGTATATTCCTAAGATTTAAAACAATTTTATTTCAATGGACACTTTTGAAACTCAAGGGTATGAGTTTTTTGGTAGTGATGGGAAGCCCAAAATGTTAATGAGTGTCATTACTATGATGAAAGGGAAATTACAATATAGAATTTATATCTTAATGAGAAAATAGTAATGGAATTGGTAGTTATTTCTCAATCTTTCGGATAAAATGATGTAGTATGGACTTATGGCATTCTCACATGAGCAGGGACTTAAAATATTAAGAAGTATTTTTTGGATCAAAATGTAACTATGATGATAAAATTATGAGTTCTGTGTTTTTAGCAAGCAGTGTAGGGCCAAATTTAATATACGTAAGCACATTTCCATAGGCATTCTTAATAATATTCATTTAGATTTATGGGATCGTACTTTAGTTTAATCATATAGAGCTTGTACTTACTTCATTACCTTCACTAATTATTATTCTAGAAAATTGTAGGTATATTTTATGAAATTAAAGGATGAAATGTTTGGAAAGTTTAAGGAGTAAAAGACTATGGTTAAAAAACAAACTAAAAAGTAAGTTAAGATACTTAAATAATTTTATGAGTTATATAAGAAGAAAGGTATAGTAAGGCACCACATTGTACGCCATACACCACAACAAAATATAGTTACAAAACATATTAACTAAACTCTACATTGTACGTCATACACCATATTGAAGTTGCAAAACATATTAACTAAACACCACATTGTACATCATACACCACAACAAAATTGCAAAACATATTAACTAAACACTCATATAATGTACTACATATATGTAATTAAATATTGAACTTTCAAACAATTTTACATTGAGACAGTTAATATTACTATTTATCTAGTAAATTTACTGACTGCAATAAATTTTAGAACTCCTTAACATGTATGATACGATACTTTCTTTAATTATTCTAGTTTACATACATTTATTTGTCCTATTTATGCTCATGTAAATGATGGTAAACTAGAGGTAATAAAATGTACATTTCTAGGATATGTCATTGGAGTTAGAAGTTATAGATTATGGTGTGCTAAAAATGATAGAACTCCAAAATTTATTATTAGTAAAGATTTTACTTTTTATGAATCTACTATTTTGGCTAGAGAGAAGATTTTGATGATCATGTAGTTAAAAATGGTATGGGTGTTGACCAGAAGGTAAATTTTCAAATTGAAACTCCAAGCAAAGTAGTTATAAATCATTATATGGAGGAATAACCACAAAGTATAGGAGAAAAGAGAACAAGGAGATAACAATCTGCATACCAAACTGTGCTCCCATCTATCACTTTTAAAGGAGATTATGAAAACCATTAACAAATTGATTAGGAATTTCCTATAGAATCGAACAAATAATAAGACAAAAATTTTCAAGGTGAAACAATTTAATGTTTGCTTACCTAAGCAAAATGAAGGCTTGGGCATCCCCTCGACTCGAATCATAATTAAAGCTTTACTCATCAAGAGCCTATAGAAGTTATACATAAACATGAAAATCCTATGGGTGAAATGGGTACATCATTACCTTTTAAAAGGGATAGAAATTTGGTTTGTTAAGATAAAGTTTTGGAATTTTTGGTCCTTAAAGCAATTATTACTAACTATAGATGAAGTGCAAGCCTTCGTAAAACATATAATAGGAGATAATACAAGCACATCATTCTAGTTAGATCAGTTGCACGACATGGGACTTTTATACAAGTTGACAAAATCGAATCTCTTAAAACAATCGTCTTTATGGACATTAAGGTACAAGCTCTACTAAAGGAAAATGTCTAGTTTTGAGCTATATACACCACTAGAGTCTGCAATGAACTTACAAAGAATATGCCAAACTACATACCTCATTCCACCAAAACATATATAGCCTATTGGTTGTAACATAAGAAGTTGTAGTTCACAACCTCCTTATATAAGAAACTTCTATTAAGTCCTCAAACCAAATCTAAATGGAAAAACTTGGCATAGGATTAAACATTATTCCTTTCATTGCTTTAATTTTTGGCTTGTGGTTATACTAACCACTCCTTGAAATTTTGCAGCAGATATAAATTATGGATTATGTATAAATGCCAATGAGAACCTAAACCATCCTTTTCTTAAGTTGAAATTTCTTTCCAACCTTAAAGAGCATAGTTCTTAAGCTTTTTTGTGCAAGGTGATTACTACAAGCAATCTAATATTATTAGTTGAACTTTAAACACATTTCCACACTAAAAGAGTTCAGATGTTACTCAAACTAGCTTTTAGAGCATTGGTTTACTACATCTAGTGTGAAAGGAATATGAGATTGTTTAGAAAAGTGAGAAAACCAATATATACATCACTATTTAGATATTAGTGTACAAGATATGAGCTACACTAAATGTTAGAGAACTTACCTAAAATGATCCTAAATTGGAGAATTTGGATACTTACACTATTGTTATGGTTTTGTATTAAAAAGACCACAATACTTCTCTTTCTTTATTGCTTTCCATTGAGATGTAAAACTTGTTGCTCTTAAAGCCTTGCAACAATAATATTAATTAACTTTTTAAAAAATAGAGAAATCAAAATTCTTGTTAAGTATTTAGCTTGTGTTGAAGTTACTGAAATTAATCATGTTACATATACTTTGGCAATAACTGCGAATACAAACTATGATGAACCAAAAACTTATAGGGAAGAAATAAATAGTAAAGAAGCATCAAAATGGTTGATTAACACGTATGAGGAGATGCAATTTTTATAAAAAAAGTGAAACATAGGAACTTATACCATTACCAATGGGTGTAAAGTTAGCGAAACGTAAATAGGTCTTTAAAAGAATATGGTATCCATAGGGTTGAGCCAATTAGATTCAAGACAAGGCTAGTGGTACATGATTTTTTACATAAGGAGGGAATTGATTATAATAAATCAAAAATCTTATTACATATACCTTTTAAAAAATAAAGAAATAAAATATCTTGTTAAGTCTTTAGCTTGTGTTAAAGTTATTGAAACTAATCATATTACATATACTTTGGCAATAACTACAAATATAGACTATGATGAACCAAAAACTTGTAAAGAGGAAATAGATATTAAAGAAGCATCAAAATGGTTGATTACCACGTACGAGCAAATGCAATCTTTATACAAAGTGAAACATAGGAACTTGTACCATTTCCAAGGGTTGTAAAGTTAGTGGAACATAAATAGGTCTTTAAAAGAATAAAGTATTCACAGGATTGAACCAATTAGATCTAAAAAAAGGCTAGTGGCACATGATTTTTTTTACATAAGGAGGGAATTGATTAAAATAAATAAAAAATCTTGTTACATATACTTTTTAAAAAATATTGTTAAGTATTTAGCTTGTGTTAAAGTTATTGAAACTAATCATGTTACATATACTTTAGCAGTAATTGCGAATATAGACTATGCTGAACCAAAACTTATAGATAGGAAATAGATATTAAAGAACCATCAAAATGGTTGATTACCATGTACGGGGAGATACAATCTTTATAAAAATTGAAACATAGGAACTTGTACCATTACCAAGGGGTGTAAAGTTAGTGGACCGTATATAAGTCTTTAAAAGAATAAAGTATTTATAGGATTGAGCCAATTAGGTTCAAGACAAGGCTAGTAGCACATGATTTTTTACATAAGGAGCAAATTGATTACAATAAAGTGTTTTCTTGACCATAAGAAGAAGGATCGTACATTTTTCCTAAAGAAATCTTTATATAAGTTGAAACAAACACCAAGGTAGCGATATAAGAGGTTTGATGCATTTATGCTTTCTTAAGATTTTTTTATAATTAGTGTGATACATATGTTTACTTCAGGAAGGTATTATATAGTTCATACATCTATTTATTGTTATACGATGATGATATTTTCATTGCAATTCACAATAAGACTAAGATTAATAATCTGAAGACCTTATTAAGCACTAAGTTTGAGCTGAAGGATTTGGGTGTAACTAAGAAAAATTTAGACATAGAGATTTGGAGGGATAAAAGAGACAAACCTCTTATACTTATTGCAACAAAAGTACATTAAAAAGGTTTATATTCTTTTTAAATGGATCGATCAAAATCATTTTACACTCGTTTGATAGCATATTTTAAATTTGATGATGGTTCGTTACCTAGTTCAAACGTAGAGAAAGATTATATGAAGCAAGTTCCTTACTTGACTGTGGTTGGGAGTTTGATGGATGTCATAGTATGCACAAGACTAGATTTAGCACATGTGGTTAGTGTGGGAAGTAGGTTATAAGTAATCTAGGGAAAGCTCGCTAAGAAGTTGTTATGTTTATTATATAATTATTGAAAAGTACACGTGTTATTTGCTTGATTTATGGTTATGGAGTTTCAACCAAAGATATGAGTATCGTATCGTACTAACTGGAATGTACCGTATTAGTTAGAAAATGGTACGAAATCAATGTCTTCAATATTAGCCGTTGATACTGGCTAATATCGAATTTTTTGTCTGGTACCATAAATTTTTAATTCTTTAGGGACTAAATTGAAAAAAATGAAACAATCAACGACAAACGTTACACCATTTTCCATTAGTAAGTATACAGACGGAAAGTTGTTTCCATCAGTATTTTTTCCGACAAATAATAGTTTCCATCGAAAACTTTACCAAGAGCCAATTTCACGACGCATTTAACCGTCAATAATTACCGTCGCTAAATTTAATTACCGATGGTTTGTTTATGCTTGCCGTTGGTAATTTTCGTCGGTATACCTCCTTTTTCTTGTAGTGCTCTCTTTTCTACCCATTTTCAACGTTCTCCCTTCTTCCACTGTCACCGGTGACTTACTACCACCGTGCCATCGCCCGCATCCACTGCCATCGTACCACTCCACGCTCCATCTTTAAACCTGCCAATAAAAGAGATGAAGGTCGAGCTCCATGAGAGAGATTAAAGAAGCCTAAGAGATCTTAATAGGCAAGAGTGTAACTTTTCAGCATCCTTTTTTTTTAATCTACCCTCATCAGAAAGTGAATAAGGAAAAGCCAAAAGTTCAATTAGAGATGAGAAGAAAAAGTTAGAGAATTTTAGTGAGTGTCTGCTTACTCTAAAAAAAATATTTGGAAGGACAAAATAAGTCCTCTCTTCCATCTAACCCACTAAACGTGAAGTGGGTTCAATCAAATATAAAAAAATGCCAACCAAAATTTTAAGTTCTTTTATGTTGAAAGTATTATTATCATCAATCTATTTAATATGACCAAATTTAATTTCATGAATATCCCAAGCATGTGTATATTACAATTGGTTTCTTTCTTTAGTTGTGTGTATGAAAATTAAAGTGAACATAAGAATATTTTTTCTTTTATTATATTTTACATTATTTAATGATTTTAAATTACATAATAATTTATTTATAAATTTAATTTATGAACAATTAATTTTTTGTTTAAGGAATGATAATACACCTCATTTATTTTAAGAACATTTAACAATGGAGTTCTATTACTAACCTTTAATAAGATTTTTTGGTTTCAATTAAATATAAATTATCATCTTTAATTAAATATTGATTTAATAAAAATAAATAAATTGTTGTTATTTTAAATTTATATTATTATAAATTTTAAAGATATGGTTTATGTAAAATTTTAAATTACACAGTACAATATATTAAAGGACTATTATGTATTTTTTTTAAAATTTAGGAATATTTTATAAATTTGAAAAAAATTACTTGAAACAGTACTCGGTATTGACCGATACTAGTACAGTACTATATGAAAACCTAATCTAGTACCAGTGTCAGTACGGTATTCATAACGTTAATTTTAATTAGTGACATTGTTGGCTATACTAATTCTAATTATGGTAGAGATCTCTTGAGAAGGAGATCCTTGACATGTTATATCTCTACCATCTTCAGATGTGCAGTTAGTTAAAAAGTAACCTTCTATCTATAGTTATTTTATCTAATGATACATTTGAAAACAACCTTTTTACTAATTAAGGGTAAGGTTGTGTATTACTAGACCTCCCTAGATCCCGTATCTCAACGGGATTTCACTTAGGTGTTGTTTTGAAGATGGTAGTGTTGCTTTATCTACAATAGAAGATACATGTCATTGACGAAAAGGTAAATAAGGTATATGGTTACCCTGTTTTATTAATTGTTTGAATATAAATGTGTAAAATTACATCATTTGTTATGATACTCAAAGTGCATTAAGTTTGGCTAAAAATCTAATTTTTCATGAGAGATCAAAGCATAGTAATATCAAGTTGAACATCATTTGTGATATTATTGAGGATAAGTTGTTTTTCAAGCTAAAGATAGCCATAACTAATATCCCTATAGATATCTTGACAAAGTCATTACCTATATAAAAGTTAAAGTATAGATTGGACTCGGTGAATGTTCGTATAACTTGAAGCCCTTAAGGGCATGTATGGTAGAGAGTGATTTCTAGTTTGATGATAGAGAATTCAAGTCAAGGTAGAGAATTATGAGATATGGTTTGAATTTTTAATATCCAATTTAGTTTATGGCCTGTCTTAAAATCCTAAATGCTACGATCTAAATAGGATGTTATTTGACTAATCGGAGAAGAACCAGTATCGATATAATATATAGAACTAGAATTGGACTCCTTAGAAGTCAGAGACAATTGAGAAGTCAAAATGAAGTCGACATTGGTGTCAAGAGCGTATCAGGGATCAAACTTGTGGTACAAAATTCAAAAATGCCCAAAATATAATTTCACCTTAGATATCTTACAAATAATCCTAGAATATAAATGCTTTAATTAAGGTTTATATTGTTCGTGGCATGTTATACTCTTGACCTTATTTCATCTTCTCACAATAATAAGAAATATATCTCCCTACTATAGATATAAGTCATATTGACCAAATCACTTAAATTTTGTATTTTTGCTTCAATTATTCTCTTCCTATATAATACGATTGTGCAACAATTCTAATTAAAATTCATCAACGTTAATGTAGCTTCAAGTTTAAAAGTCCTTTCATTCATAAACAAATGCAAATACACCAAAGATGCATTTATTAATCCATTAATTTATTTAGAAATGAGATTGAAAGAAATCAGTCTCTTAAATTCTACAGGACATTCTAAATCTTTTTCCTTTTGCTCTACTAGAGAAGAAGAAGACAAAGATTATGGAATATAACACCCCCCTTATGTTTTATCTACTCATTTTTCTTCTTTATTTTAATTTTTTTAAGTATTTTAAATGTCATGTTTGTATTGATATATGAATTGATTATCTATATAACAGGCACATGACAGTCTACGTTAACATTATTAATAGAGCAACTATCTACAAACTATTTTTGTAACAAAATAAAATTTTGATTAGATTATTTTTGTGACAAATTGAAAATTTTGAGTATTTAATTGTTTTTTTAAATAATTTTAACTAGTATTATAAATTTAAGTAAAAATTTTAATTTATCATAATTATAATACAAATTTTGTCTACTATAAAGTTTTTTAATGTTAAATGCTACTAAGATTTGTACAATTGGAACAATTTAGTTTATAAGGAAAAGCTATTCTTGTTATAAAATACACAAGTAAAATATGTGTGGCACATAAATATACGGTTCTTGATAAATGTAAATTATACTATGTTTTGATAGATGTTTAAGTGTAATTTTGAGTATTTCTTAGGTGATTATCATGTCTGTAGGTTTAGAATTATGTTATTATTAGTGTTTGTTTATATTCTAAGTGTTTGTGTAGTTTTAAGCATCATTTGAATCCTAATTTTATGTTTCAAGAGGTGTATGATGTGTGTTTGAGTGTATGGAAATAGAAAATTAGAAAAGAGAAGAATTGGAAGTATGGAAACAAGTCATGATTGTGATAGAGAGCACAGACAATAATTCCAATGAATTTCATTTTTTTCAACACGTGACTCTTTTTGTAATTTTAATATTTTGGGGTCATTTTTGAAACTAAATTAAGTAGGTGAACCCTAGAAAGAACTCTAGAAACCTCAAGAATTATTTAAGAACATAACACACTAAAAAAAAGTCACCATCTTGCATTCTTAGATCAAAGAAGGAACATCAAGGAGAGCATTAGAGATTTCCACATTTTGAGATCAAGTTCCAAATCAAGTTCTTCTTTCTCTCTTTTTGTTATTTTCATTAAACTTGATGTATGAACTGAATTTGATGATGTTCTTCATGTTTATATGTTCTAAATTTCCATATTAGGGTTTTTTTCTTAGAGTATTATGTGACTTTGATTTCGATTGATCTAATACATAATTTGTGTTGTGTTAATGGTGCATGCATATACTTTGCCAATATATCGAGAGAGTGAGTCAAAAGTATTTGATTAAATTGTGCAAGGAGAGTTGATGATTCAATATGCCATGCGATTAACAAATCAACCATCATTTAAAGAGAGATCTTGTGTTAGAAACTGGTTATTCAATAAATCACGTCATAACTAATTGAAAACGCTAGGGAAAGAGTTATAAATTAAGAGATTACAATTTTGGAATTTCAGATTCAATTAAGGTTAATTGATTAGGTTTTGAGAAAAAGTAGTCACTTCCGTATAAGATCTATAATAAACACATAACTGAATCAGTAAGGTTTAAAGGAATAAAGTAAATCCTAAGCTTCATCCTTAATTTTCCTCACATATTTATGATAGCTCATTTGTTATTTGATTATTTTCTTAATTTCATTTAATTGTTTTAAATTTTTGATATTTTATTTTCATTCAATTCATATCCTAATACCTTGGACAAAGTTAGGTTCACTTGGTTTTAACTATTTCCTCATAAGATTGATACTTTTAATACTACAAGTTTACGATCAGTATACTTATGGATATTGAAGGTTTTATTAGAGGTAAAACTTGCTCAACAATTTTCAATTAAACGAATTTCATTCTTAAATTTTTAAAAGAAAAGGGAAAATAAGTAAATGTGAATTAGTGTCTAAATAATGTGAATACGAAAGCTAAAAACTGGGACAAGTTTTTTTTATTTGTACTTTTCTATTTTTGTTTTCAAATTTAGTATAAATGTTTATTTGTTTGATTTTTTATTTTTTTGTTTTGATTTCTTTTAGTTTTAAAAAATTATGAAAACCATAAAAAGTGGTGTTTGTTTTTTTATTTATGATTTTTTTCATAACCTGATTTACTATTAAATAAATAAATATTATTTAATTATTTAATATCTTAATTATTAAGAATTATGAATAAATTAGTTTAATATTATATATTTAATTAAATAAAATTAATTATTAATATGAATAATGAATAATTTAATTTTAGTTAATTTATTTAATTAAATTAAATAAATTTAATTCAATAATTATTAATTAATATAATTAAATTTAAAATATCTTCAAAATATATACATTTCAAATAAAATTTGTTTTAATAATAAAAATATATTCAAAATAAATAATAATTTTTAAATTATTTATTTAAAAAAACAAAATAATTTTATGAATAATTTATCAATAAATAGTATAAAAGAGATTAAAAGAAATTTATTTGACTAAAAATAATTTATCTTTAAGTTTTGTTTAATATGTAATTATTATCAGTGATAAAAGTATAACTATTTTAATATTAACAATCAATCAAAATTTTATTTTATTTGAACAAATTAAAATTAAAAACAAGAAACAAGGAACGAAATTTTAAAACTACAATAAAAAAAAATAGAAACACGACTAAACAATTCACGAGTAGTTAAGCAAGTGAAGGTTGTTACTTGACAGTGAGATAAGAAAGCAACCATATGCCCTAGGCTTAAGCTTTCCATAATTTAAGAAAGTGGGTTCTCTATCGATCCAATGCGCACTTAGGCCATCCTTTTGAGAAGCTGACTAAGATCAGACCGTGATTTACCCCTTCACAATTCTATCAGGTCAGAGTGTGGAGACGTCTAGGGTGGACAATTCCACCTTTTTGAGATCAAGAAAGTGGGTTCTCATCAACTTTAGTAAAGCGGACAGGGAAGGATAAACATAAGCTTAAAACAAAGAAATCAAATCCTTCTTTTTGCTTCTGTGGTCGGTCGAGATTGATGATGATGAGCTCATGTTTAGGTGTCATTTGCTTAGCTTTTCGAATTCGAAGTTTTCAATCATTACCATTGGTATATGAGGTGTTGTCCATTTCATGTTTAATCGAAAAGAAGGAAAGAAAGCAACATACCTTTTGGTTTAGCGGACTTACCAAAAGGCATGTTGTTTTACACGTGAAAGCAGATTAGGCACAGTAAAAGGTGAAGCTTTCACAAGGTCATGAGGATTGGGCTCAATGTGACCCATCAAAGTAACATGATCGTTAAGCCTGTAAACATTTGGACCAGCATCTTTTACATGATCCAGGAGCAAAACACCAACAAGGTTAGATGCATCATCCTAATTCCCAACATATGCGTATGAAGGTTGGGACTCACCATTGAACAATAGAGGTATATAATACTTATACAGGCTTATTGTAAGCAGGGACATAGTTATACAGGCTCTTGCAGGTAGGAGTTTCAACACTATTCAATATTGCCTCTTCCAACGATAACCTTTTTTAAATACACATGTATGGGTATATCGTAATTATAAAAACGGCGAAAAAGGGGGAAAAAAAAAGGCTAACGAAGATGATAACTTTTAGATGAGTTAAATATTATAGGATTAACTCATCAAAGCAACAGAATATAATTAGGAAGTGGCAGGTGGCGATCATGCAATCATATCTATGATATGTCAGGCAAAAGCAAAACTTCTCAAGCACAGTTCTTTTCAAGCCCACTAGTTTAGTTGCTGACAAGCAGGATTCAGTGATGATGTTGACACTATCCACATCCTCCAAATAAATAAAAAAGTACCTAATTTCCATACTCCTATATGTAATGCTGTCTGTATTGCATTTGCAGGTAATGTTCCTTTTCTCTTCCTTTCTCCAATTTCTTTACATCCAAGTACCTAGTATATGTACTGCTTGTGGATTCCACAAGACGAATCTCTCTTAGGGCATCCATCTTGTGTTGTTTAACTGGTGGAACTCGTCGCTTGTCTGACCGCGTAAAACACGCCACGTCCTGTTAACTTCGCCTATAAGTAGATTAGTAGAGAGCCGATAAATAAAAAGGTGGATGCCACGTATCATACAAAGTAATATATAATTACTATTTTTTTTGTAGATGTGACCTTCTCCACTATGAATTCATGGATAGATCAACCTACAACCACTGATTAAGATGAAAACTGTTGGACCAATAGTGGTTGACAAAATTAATCCTACTTATGTTTTGATAATAATAAAATATATATAGATTTGGTTAAGAAATTTATTGCAGGTGTTCTTAGATTGGAAGGCTTATAAATTATTAAGGAATCAAGAAGGAAACAATATTCAACATTATGAAGGCATTAAAATTGAAGATCATAAGAGATTTGAGAGAATATATCCGTTGGAAGTACAAGT
>JANVCL010000001.1:5569719-5590750 GCA_026546855.1 Erythroxylum incrassatum
ACGCAAC
This sequence comes from Erythroxylum incrassatum, assembly GCA_026546855.1. Lineage (NCBI taxonomy): Eukaryota > Viridiplantae > Streptophyta > Magnoliopsida > Malpighiales > Erythroxylaceae > Erythroxylum > Erythroxylum incrassatum. The sequence continues at coordinate 5,569,727 of JANVCL010000001.1, forward strand.
ACGTTAGTTTCGTTTGCTTTCGTTTTGTTCTTGGATGTCGGAAAGTTGTTTCGCTTTGGATTCGCTTCCGCATTTCGTTTTCTGCGCTTCGGACATTTGTATCCGTTCTTTACGTGATTTGCTTTCATTTTGTAAATCCGTTTCCATTTAGTTGGATCCGCGTTCGATTTATTCTGCTTCTGATTTGTTTCGCACATTAGTTTCGGTTCTTTTGAACAGTTTGTTGGCTTCGTCTACGCTTCGAAATTAGATGTGTTTCGTATCGAAATTTGTAATCCAATTCTTCAATTTTTGTTTTCTTCGTTTGTTTTTTGGTTGGGGTTCGGTCTCGAGATCAGGTCCCAACAGTTGATGACCTGAAGTTTGTTGCTTCCCAATTTTGGCAGCTCCATATCAAACAACTCTATCGCACGTTTAGGTTTTACTCGCAGCAATGGAGGGCATGAGCAGTACAAAGGTCATCATTCTAAAGGATCCGAAACCTACAAAAATGTAGCAACAATTCTTATCTGAGGAGCCATTCAGCTACAATATACTTTGCGACTTTTTAAAGTGGTGAAAAAAAAGCAGTATAAACTACACAACGCCCAAACACCAAAAACAACAAAGAAAGCAATTTCTAAATGTTGTTTCTTCAAAACTTATAAAATCTTTTTACATACCCTAAGCTAAGAAATCACTCTGCGCATCTCTATCATAGTTCTTGTATGCCCAAACATAACATCGTTCACTCTTGGGAGCATAAGCCACCATATCATCAATGAGTCAGTGTTCATACCTTCCAGTTTAATAATGCAAATGAATGATAAATACATACACATTAGTAGAAGCAATCGTTTTGCATCAAGTAAATAAGACACATACCATATCCCAGCAGCTTCAATTTTTGATTTCTAGTTGGCTCCATAAACTTCATTATAAATTGAAACTTCAAAAAAAAAAAGCAATTGAAGATCTATATGATCCTAATGAATGAAAATGGAGTTGGTATAGAAGTTAATTGTTATGCTATGTGATGTACTATTGAACTGCCCACAAAGATAACACCTCTTCTTGCCTTTTGTTTTTGGAGTCCTTTAGGCACTTCTTTTAACTTAGATGTTGGAAATAAATTCCCTAAATACTGTTGTTGCCTTTTTTTTTTGCTTTCCCATTTTTATTTCATTTCTAGCAGCAAGTTCTATTTCTTACTATCAGTATATTTCTTCTCTTTCTTGAATTCCTGTTTGTCGAAACACATTTTTATGAAAACTGAAGGCAAAGGGTTGTGCAGATACAAATCAACTTAAACCACCTTCGAAACTTTTAGTTTGTGGCTTCTAATGTTAAGATTTTGATTGTTATATATTAAAATACATGGAAAAGAGGATTAAGAATCCTTGCACCATCTGTTCAAGTTCATAACCAATAACTTCAGGAAGATGGTGATTCTCAGTGATCCCAGATGATTGATCTTTACCTTCACTTCAGATTTACACAGAATTCTAATCACAAAACGCTCATCTGTTGTCAAAATAATCAGACGACAGAATTTCCCTGGTGAAGAGAGTTCCCTTATTACATCTTTCGCACAAATTGCCATTATATACTTAATATGATTAATGTTTTCAAGCTCTCATAAGCGTTTAGAACAAATCAACATCTACATATCTATTAGCTCAAATTTTTCTTTTGGATTTTAGGTATTTTGTAGATTACACTTGTCCAGGGAACGGGTTAATAAGGTTTCACCATTGATGCAACACAATATATATCACCCATTTCATACAATTATTTAAATAAAAATAAGAAGAGAAAAAGGGACGTAAAAGCACCTGAAAGCCACAGGACAATAATCCTTCCAATCATAATCAATAACGATGTAATGAGAAACATGTGCAAAATTATGTTTATAGTATCGTATCTTATTAATCTGAGCATCTCTAAACTTAAAATCCAAAATCTCCTTCTGAAGAACGACCATTTCTGACCCTGAGAAATTCTGACCATACATCATTTATCAAACTTACGTATGCAAAAAAGCTAATTACTTACCAGAAACATTGAAAAAAAGTACCTTGTAAAAAATCAGATACTTGTATGAGAAATCTATGTTAATGTTACAAATTAACAGAGAAAGTTCCTCAGGGAATCACATCTTTACTGGGAATTCGTGGAAATAGTTGAATACATTGGTTGTGAAAAGGAAGGCAAATTGCCAGTAGAGTAATGGATTTGGTCCACTCAAAATTGAATAAACCATCGGGCTTTTGGCGCCAGATTTAGTTATGCTCTTATATTATTCCACTACGTGTTTCAAGGTTCGTTCTCTCTTTTAAGCCCCAAGCAACAACTTTTTGTTGTCCAGTAGTGCGAGCAAAAATCATTTTTGTTACTTTTTGTAAGAGTATTAACAATTTTTTGAAATTATTACTTGCATCTTAGATTTTATTCCTTACCTGTTTGAAAAAATAATAATCACTTTAGATTATGTTTCTTTTAATATAAAGGTAACTATTAGACAAATGTGTGCATTAATAATTTTCATATTATTAGGTGCATCACTAGTCACTTAAAGTGCATGAGTATTACATACTTATCGAACAAAGAGGCACCATAAGTTTTCAGACGTGCTTTTTGATTGCAGAACTATATCCATTCATGAGATCATTATATCTTGACCACAGCATGACACCCTCATACTTACGAGACCTTTTAATTACAGGAAGCACCTTGGAAAGCATATCAAGTACCGAAATATACCCACTTCTGGCAACGTTAGGGGAGGCTGGTAGACCCAAGAAAATCTTTGTTTTACGAACTCCTAATGTCCATTGCTTCCACGTAGCTATAAGATATTTTGCATTCCCATTATTGTATTGGCAAGAAGAGTTGTTGTAGAATTGAACCCAAATGTAATCAAATAAACCTATGGCCAATGCTTTTCCTACCCAAGCTTCAGGATATGGGCACTGAGGAACTGCTGTCAGGTACACTTTCCTGCCTCTTTTTCTATATTTTGATAGGAACCTAGCGAGATCATCCCAGTAAAATGGTGTGACTCCTTCAATGTTCAAGTCCACTCCATCAAAAACAACATTGCCAAATGGTCGAGACTTAGAGTGCCCACCTAAGAAGTTGTTCCAGATATAAGTTGCAACTGAAGTGTCAAGATTGTAAACAAAAACCAAAACTTCATTTGATATATATCACAAAGCAAATTAAGATGATATAACCATAACCCTGAAAAACAGTAATCACCCTCGTTTCGATCTCCCATATTATTATCGACAGGACCCGCCCGCCATCTTTGTTGGGGAAAAAGTTGAAAATTTTTAAGTTTCTGTATTTTTTTTTCTGAAAATCCACGTGTGTTTTTAACGTGACATTTAAAGACTAACTGACTTGTCATAACAACGTGTGTATGACACTTCCTAATTTTCATCCCAAAAAGCCTTAAATTGAGCAGACTCATGAAAGTTTAAATCTTCGTTGAGCAAGTTACAAGTTTAAATCCTAAAATGATCAAACTAAAAGACATTAGGCTCCAATTTGGGCTTTTAGTCTCCAATCCTTCCCTCTTAATCATACATAGGAGACTAAATTAGTAAAATTAATTGTCAAGAGTCTTTCATTTTGATTAATCTATTTACTTTGCTCCCAGTTAATTCCGTTTACTTTTCATTTTAATTTTGTTATTTCCTTAAAGTCTTTACTCAACAAATAGGGATAGAAAGTTTATAATTGCATTTATTTATAATTTTGTTTGAGATTAATTTAAAGGAACCAATTTCACCTCCGTAGGAGACGACGCTTGGTAATCAACTACAATTACCTCGTTTACTTGCGAGTAATATAGCCTAGTTGATTTTTAGAACTTTTTGGGCACAACATCAGCTTCTTCAAAAGGAGAAATCCTTAAGGAAAAACACCAAACCGTTGTTTTCTCTCTGATAAATCAGGACATTTTGCTTGTAAATGTCCTCATAAGACAAAAAGGGTTATCAAACCCCTAGATTCCATTAAAGCTATTGTGTCAATTCATGATGATCATGGAAATATTGAAGATATCATCGAAGAATAATCCAGTGAGGATAAAGACACAAAGTTTACTGTTCCCATTAATTCCTTTTATGAGGATGATAACTCCTCTGATATCTCCATTTTTGAAGATGACATCTTCAGCTCTGAAGACGGCATGCCTACATGTTACAGCAACAACAACCGTGTCTCAAGCTTGTCCTTAAGCCTATTCCTCGTCCTTATGTGCAAATCCATTTACTATTCCAAGATAAGTATGATCGACCCATTAAAGCTATTGGGTACATAGATACTAGATCTAGCAAAACTATTATGAAACCCAACATTTTACCTCCTGAAGCATGGAGTTCCCATGATGAGTATTTCACTGTTGCTAATGGAAATACTTTCAAGATTGGGATTATTACAAAAATAAAAAAGGGGACTCATTTCTTCCCTGATTGTGTGGTATGGACCAAGGTTCTTAGCAATAATCTACCTAGCCGAGACATTCTTATTGGAATGGATGTCTACTATCAGGCATCTCCACTACAGATTCTACCCACAGGAATCAGATGCCGGGTCAACTTCAACTCTTACATTGACATCAGGAATGTATTTGAGCTTGCTCAAGTACCACCACCATATGAAGCCTTGAGAGACCAACTTTTGACCTATTATCTTGAGTCTCATGCATAATTTTCTCATTCCAATCCTCTATGGAAGAATCCTAATTTCTTCATTCGTTTTCCTTTCAAAAAGAACGAAGACATCAATCCTAACAAGGCTACTCATTCAGGTATGAACCCTAATGATCTGTAACTAGCACAGGAAGAACATGTTATCCTTCTTAAGCAAGAACTTATTGAGCCCACTAAATCTGATTGGCTTGTCAGGCTTTTTATGTCAACAAAAGGTTTGAAAAAAAACTAGGGAAAAAGAGGTTAGTCATTGACCATAAACCTCTAAATGTTTTTCTACAGGATGATAAATTCCCACTACCGAAGATTAATACACAGGTACTCTTTCTAAAGGAAGCTACCATCTTCTCCAAGTTCGATCTCAAAGCAAGATTTTGGCAACTTGGAATAGACCCTTAAGATAAATACAAGACATTGTTTTATATTCCGAACACCCAATATCAATGGATTGTTATACCGTTTGGACAAAAGGTTGCTTCATCACTATTTCAATAGGCTATGATGAAGATCTTTGAGCCCATTCTCTATAGTGCTTTGATCTACATTGATGACATCTTGCTATACTCAAAAACCCATGAAGAACATCAGGCTTTACTTCAAACCTTCTTGAATCTCATGAAGCAACATGGGATTATGTTCTCAACAAAGAAGAGTCATATCGGGAAAACCCAAATAGAATTTTTAGGCATGCATTTCCATAATGAATTTTATTAGCCTGGACCACATATTGCCAATGAAGTACTGCATTTTCCTAATGATAATCTCACAACCAAACAGATACAACAATTCCTTGTAATTGTCAATTACATCCGCGATTTCATCCCTTGCATGGTTGATTATACATCGTTCCTGTCAAAGTTACTATAGAAGAATCCACCACCATAAGGAAAAGAGTAAACTAAATCCATACAACATTTAAAGCAAACTTGTCAACATCCACCAAACTTGAAGATTCCTGACAAAGGCCAGTGCATTCTCTAGCATTGGAATGTTATTCTCACCAAAAGGATTTCACGCTATAAATTCACCATTCACCTTACCAAAGGTAACATCCTAGTTGATTTCCTATCCCTTCCTATCAGTTCGATCACTACCTCGAGCCATATCCCTTTCCTCCTTTCTATGGATAACCTACCTACTACTGCCAAACAAAGTTCTTTCTTCCAATTATTAATGCACCCAATACTATTGCAGAAGTTGCATCTCTTGCCTGATTGGGCCTTTTCTATTACCTATACCTCTTCTTCAATTAGACCAACTCACCTTGTAGCCCCTGATTGTTTAATCTCCGAGCACCATACCTCTATGTGCTCTTTATTAATGATCCACTCTTCGAAAATGCATTACGTTATCTCAGGGCTCTCTTTGCCCTTTACGCCTGTGTTGTCACCTTACCTCCTCTACAAGTTTACCAATATATTTGTGACTGAAACAATGAAAGTTCTTTGTTATGAACTTTCCTTAAGTGGTATCAACTACTAGAATAATGGAGAAAATAACTTTCCATGGTCATTGAACATCATCGATTATGGGAAGCCCCTTTTAAAAAAACAATATGCACAATGTTTCTTTGTTCTCCATCATCCGTATCTCACAGCACATACTGGTGTAACGTATTCTGGCAATAGAGTCTGTTTTCATCACATGTCACTCTATTGGCCAAGGTACAAGGAAAATGTCCTTAAATCTCTTAGAAATTTTCTTAAGGACATAAATCATGTTCCTCAGCATACGTCTGTCATCTCTACTTCTCTTAGATCTTATCTAGGAGAATTTGTTCCTAGTGAACCTGAGCTACCAGAAGTCGACATACTAGGCCTAAACAACCCAAAATATTCTAAATTCGAGGATTCGACACCAGTCCAAATTTCCTCTAATATTGTAGAACCTTCACAGCCTCCAACCTCTTTCTTCCAAGATGCGCAAGATCTCAATGATGATATTTTCATCCCTAATGAAGAAGAGCTTAATCAATTCCTGCAAAGACTCTGCATAGATAATACCAACCTAACAAAGGACAAAGGACCTGCAGAGCTCATTTTGACACTGATAACTCAAGTGAAAGAGCTTCTCCTTCAAATCTCTGGTCATGGCAATAATTGATTCAACGTAACTGATGACTAGGATTCCACTTCTCAGTGTGGGACCCTTATATTAGCTGTCATTATAATTATGTGTCTTTTGTAAAGTGTCATTATGTTTGTAAAAGAATCTTTGGGGTCTACCTTATCTTTCCACCCCCTTTAAAAATTCTTTCTTATCCCTTAGGAATATTTAGGATCCATGTGTTTCTCACTTTTTACTATTTTCTTTTTTAAAGTTGCGTGAATGATTATACCTAGGGAATCTTTTTCCTAAAGTTGTTTGTTTTATTCCCTTGCTTAGTCCATAAAAGTAAGGCTTCTCTTTCGCTGTATTCAGATGCTTGAAATCAATAGAAAATATGGTGTGTTTTCATCATATGGTTTCTCTCTAAGTCTTCTCTCTCTTTAAAGTTTGATGCTTAAATAATTTAGTCTTAGTCATACAGAAGACAAGTATACTCTACACTTGCCTTTCTATGAGGATCTTGTGTATCAAAAAGTCTTAAACCGTAGATCCTATTTTAGGTCCTTAAAATGGGGAGAGATTGGCGGTGTAAGGTTCCTATGAGGCAAGCCTTGAGATTTTGTTCCCGCAAAGAGAAAGGGCTTGTTTATCTTGGCCAGCATACCTGGAACTTACACTTCAATCTTACTTTGTTTTCGGTAATTTCTGATGGATGATCTGATCCAAAGCATATGATCTGATATTCCCCGAGCCCTCTGACTAAGGGTTGCCTCGTTGGGGAGAAGATGGTAGAGTGTGGATCTATAAGGGTTTATTCTACGAATCAACTGATTTGGTGTATGGATCAACAAGTTTACACTAGTGCCATAGTCGCTAGGTGAAAATGTTCAAAGAGACATTCACTGTCAGAGATGATTAATTAAATATATATTATTTAATTATTTAATATTAATTAATGTAAGAATTATAATAAATATATTTTAATTTTATTTAATTTAGTAATTACTTTAAATTTAAAATATCATTAAAATATAAAATTTTCAAATAAAAGTAGTTTAAATAACTAAAATATGTTAAAAGCTAAATATTAATTTATAAATAAATTTCCACCATTTTTAGAACCTAGTTTCTGATGTGATCAAAATTTAAGCTAAAAATGTTCCTAACTATAATGAAAAGGTAATAAAATATCAAACAACGACAATTTCAATACATAAGGTTCTTCGCTTTGCAAGAATCGAGAGAAAGACATCAATTATACACATTTTTCTTTTTGCATTCTACGAAAGGTAACAAAATATCAATTAGCCTTAAACTAACTTGCATTTACTCAATTTTGATAATATATCTGAACACCAATAGATATTGAGGAAGAATTAATATAGCACAGCGACAAAGGAGATCGTCTGTTTCACATTTGGTGTGTCATCCCTGTTCTTACTCCTTCCATATGATGTGGTAGAATTGTAGAAAAAGTAGACTTGATGATCCAGTGGACACAGCGTAGAGAATGGGATGAAGAACGTCAGCTAAGTATTAGGAATGGAATTGGAATATGTTCTACTACGGCCAAATTTAATTCACAGAACAATTAAGAATTTAGCTTTTAACAGCAAATTTCACTATTTATATATATTGCTTTACTTCCGAGTACAAACTGCAACGTGCTCGTTGATTTTCTTTTGAGCATCTATCCTATTCTTCTCTAACCGGCCTTTTCCATCTGTTCACACGCACACGCACAAAGCACGCCACGTCGTGTTAACTATCTTCGCCTCGAAGTAGAGAAAGAGGTTAAGTAAGGCACGTATCATACAAGTGTTCTTACAGTCTGCCGTGTCCTCTGCTTTGTCCTACTTTACTTGACACTAATTTTCAGTCAAAATAAAAGTCCCCGTTGTTGGAAAATTTAGACCTTCTAAACCTACAAAGGATATTTAATAGATAAAAATATCAGAAAATAATAATACAAGAGAATTTACGTGAAAATTTTCAAATTGGAAAAAAATCACGGACTCTGAAAAGAAAATTCACTATGTGAAAAATTCTTACGATCACACAATTTTTCCTCTCAGTCAATCATCTAATACACTAATATACTCACAAAGAAATACCCAAGACAAACTCTCCAACTCTCACCTTAAAGGAGGAATTTAATTATAGTCAAATTTGTCATACAAATCTTTAACTTGTATTTGATGCATTTAACAAGGAGGTAGTATTCTCCTTATATAGGCAAAAGTCCTGCCTTAATTATTGTCCCCAACAAATATGAGATAACAAAAGAGCCAAACTCAACACACAATTTTTAGACTAATATTACAATTACAGGAGCACTTCGTTTTCGTAAAATTTATATGGTCAAGTTTTTTCTTCGACATGACCTTCACAAATATTATCCAATTATGTTTAACTTTGATAACAGAAATTTACTTAAAGGTTAAAATATTAAATAAACTCTTTTAACTTTATTATGTCTTCAAATTCATCATTTTAATAATTTATTAAATTACTAAATTTATTTAAATTGAATAACTAAACTGGTAGCTCATAGGCCCTGCTTCTATTCTCCATGACAACTTTCTTTCTGCCATTCAGCTAAAAACCAAATGAAACAGCAACCTGCATCATCCAGGATGCTTCCTATTCTTAGGAACGAAGAAAGAAACTTATGGACAACTTTGCATGGAAACCTCTTGGAAGCTTCAAAAACGTTGTAATGGATCGATGGACGGTTTTAATTTTTTAGCCCTTTTAGATTAAGCTTCAGCTGCCGACTTGGCGACTTTTAGGTACCAAATATCTGCAAGTAACTTGAAAATAATCATTTTCTATACGTTGACTTGCTTGTTATTGCCGACCCTGGTGTATATAGAGATTGTCCACCTTAAAAAAATGTCATTATCTATAGTGAATTGGATTAAAAAAAAACTATATATATATTCCCCTGAAATAAATTCCTAGCGAAGTTTGATCGATGAGTCCCGGTTGTCGTACTAATTTCGTTTGCTTTCTGCGAGCATTTAGCTTGGCAAGTTTTGGCCATGTTAAGCGTGATCGTTACCGGCAAGAAATGAATACTCACCCACGCTTCATATCTGAAGTCCACCGAATGTAAAACTTTCACATGATTTATATATAATTGATTATATCTTTTACCACTACATATATATGCATATTTCACTACTATATGTAATCGTACCTCTTCTTCTTTCTTATTATTTTCTGTATCAAGTTAAGAGTCGGATTATATATACTTAAAAAGGGATTAGTATAACAAGTTCTCTTACCCTAACTATTCTTTCTCTTACGAAGATTAGGCTTTCGTTTATCTCTTTATTCACATACTTATTTTAGTTGAGGCAACAATGGCTTTCTATTCACACTACAACAGATAAGCTTATTAGTGATGAATATCAATGGTCACTAAACATTAAAAAATTGTGTCAAACAATAATTTTTGATAAAAAAAATTCATCGCCTTGATGGTCACCGAATCCGGATAACAAAACAATATCCTCGATGTTTTCGTGAAATTGTCACAGACAATATATTTGTCGGTAAAACATATAACTAACAAGAACCAAAAACATTGTACATAGGAATTTGCAACGTATATGTTTAGTAGAGAAAAGTTTTTACTTACGAAACTCTCGTCGTACATAATTATTTTTACCTACGATTTAGTTTTTGTAACAGAATAGTTTTAGTTACTAATTGCTTGTTGTAGATAAATGCTTTTAGAGATGTTCTTCAAAACTTAGGGAATAACGTTTTGTGATGAATTTGTTTTGGTAGCTAGTACCTTTTATGACAAACATTTATTTTTAAATGTTAATTTTATTATAATTGTTAAAAACAAAGTTAATTTAATTTATTACAAATTTTAAGACAATTTGACACATAAAATTGTTACAATTTATAATTAATGTTGGTGGCATATTTTTTAAATAATAATAAAGTAAAATAAAATAAACATTAAAAATGGAATGCATTTTATAAAAAATAATTAAAGGTTAATTACATAATTTGTACAACATTTATAAACAAACTAAAACTTCTCATCGTTACTACTATTGACATAGTTTGAGTCAAATAATTGTTTGACTATCTTTTTAAGCTTGTTGACTTCTTTTACATTACAATCTGACTTCTCTTATATTTATTGTAACTTAGTCTTTAGTGATTGGTTCTCCTCTTGAAGCGTCGTGACATATGTTTGTCATAACGAAGATGCACCAACAAGCTTAGGGTCATACCTAAGACTTTTAATATATTCGGATATTGTACCAAGGACGTTGTTGCATTGAGCTGATTTCCTTAAGACAATGATGTCTGTAACAACTCCTACATCTTGTCCTACAACTTAACGTATAATATCGAGTTAAGTAAAAAATTATTACTTAGTATTACATAAAAAATAAATTGTAATATTCATTTTTTGTACATACATAATTACTTTGTGCCTCTTCAGACATCCAGTCTTTATCTTCTTTGTAATGTGTTAGCTTGTCCAATGTGATCCTATCACACTCTTATCCTTAGAGTTAAGTTTGGCTCTATTATATGAATTTAAAAAATTAAAAGATAATAGAATTTATTGTATTAAGAAATTGAATATAAGTTGAAAACATTACACTTGCAAATTCTTATCAGATGATAACAAATGATTTAGAGTCGGTGTTATAAGGAGTCTTCATTTTTGTTCTGTTCACCTTGGCTTTCTCACACTTTTCCTAAGTTAAGAGAAGTAGTCATTAAATGTATAAATAAAAATAATGGAAGGAAATATAAAGAGAGATAAAACAAACTTGAACCTTCACAAAGACCCAATAATCACACATTTCAGTCCAATTTTTTGGACTCACCCATTCCAGAACATGTCTTCTTGCCTCTTCATCAGAAGAAAAAGACTGGTAATATTTCTAAAATCTATATCGATGATCCTTCACTCTTTGTTTGAGCAGTGAACTAACACAACTTGAAACCTCAAGCTTGTCGACATCAATGATATTGAGCTTCATTTACAAAAGAACACGTATAAGTTAAGTTACTATTTTTGATAAGTAAAATCGCAATACAGTTAATCAAATGAATTGAAATATTACCGAAACTTTATCTAAAATATTTTAGAGCAAGTTGTCTTCCTTCAACTGCATGACATGCTGAAAGGCAAGACAATTCATTCCCCCACAACGACGTCCAACTCATTGAACAATTTTGCATATTGGATCTTATCCAAAGGGCAACATCTCATGGGGTCAATGACTACAGACAACTTGTTGTTCATTGCAACATTCATCCGTTGCAACTCAGCTCCTTTTGCACTGTTACTAATTATTAATAATTAATTAATACTATTGTTTAACACTTAAAATTATGATGTGTGTGTTTTTTCAACAACAAGTTGTAAACATTCAAAATAAATCTACAATAAAACATATCTTAACTAAGATTATAAAAATGTTAGTTTAACAATTTTGGAAAATGTGAATCCTTTGATGATGATTTTGGCAAATGGTCACCAAATGTGTTGCAAATTATTGTGAACTTTTGGTGACGTCTTTCAAAAATCGTCAACGAATGTGGACCATTTAGCGACGATTTCAGAAATCGTCACTGAATGTGTACCTTTTCCTAACAATTTTCGGGAATCGTCACTGAATGTCTACCATTTCGTGACAATTTTAGAAATTATCATTAAATGTGGACCATTTGGTGACGATTTTCAAAATTCTCTACCAAATGGTAACTTTTAGCGACAATGTGAAAAATCTAGGAAAAAACATGTAGCTAAATGTCTACAAAACTTTGGTGGTGATTTCTCAAATTTGTCACTAAACATCTTTTTAGCAACGTTTTTACATAATCGTCACCAATTGTGTCCCTCAGTGACGATTTTAAAAATTAGTCACCAAATATTTATCAAATTATGGTGACAATTTTTGAAAAGCGTTACCAAAAGTTCATTTATTAACGAACATCAAAAATCATCATCCAATACGGACCATTTTGTGACGATTTTTGGCATTCATCACTAAAAATTCACCATTTGGAGGCGATTTTTGTAATTCGTCACAAAATGTTGATCCTTTTGTGAAACTTTTGTAATTAGTCACTAAAGGATTAGTTTTAAGGACGATTTAAAAAATCGTCACAATATGGTCACTTACAGCGATGATTTTTGAACTTAAAAAAAACGTAATTAAATGTCTACTTTGTTACGGTGTTAGTTTTTACCTAGTTTTGAACTAGTAACTTATCTATATCAACTCATAACTAAAGAATTGAAAGCAACATGGTTAGTCGTTATCTTATTGTAATAAATTTGTTATATTAACACAATAACATCATCCACCAAATTATTAGGCGTCAACTCAGTTTGTGCTTAAGCTACGTAGTTCTTTTTTGCACAATGACCGTAAATAAGTAAAAAATATTAATGAAAAATGTCAAGAATTACATACATAATCAAACTTCAAGGATAGCAATGAAAACCATTTTCAATCTTTTGCTGGTAATTAAAAATAAACATATTCAAAAACATTTATGCACCCATTTGCAAAAAATAATAATATACCAAAAATGTCGATTACGCATTAATAAATAAGAAGATACTGATCATATCTGAAATCTAAGACTGTTAGTAAAAACATAGCATCCATAAATTGTTGTACATAAAATAATTATTATATGAAAAACGAGTACGAAATAGTACAATACTAAGAATAGGAAAGAAAATGACTAAAATTAACAACTCATTACTTCTTATTCAATTAGCATAATTTATCTTCATATAAGATTTTCTTTTATATAATAAAATAGAAAAAACAAAACAAAAAATGAAGAACTTCTCCCATAATAGAATATTAAATTGAAAGAACAATAATAGATAATTAGAGGAGTAATTGAAAAATTTTCAGTGTGAATTAGGAGAAAGCTTAAACTATACCAATAAAAAAAAGATGCTTTCTTTGTTAAAAAGATTAGAAACAAGAAAGAGTAAAAGGGGGAAGTAGTATAAATATCATAACAAAAAAAATTATGATTAAAAATTCAACCAGTTTTACCGATTCAGCCGTAAAAATCTTGAATCATCTAACTTTTGAGTTCGGTTTTTAATTTTTCAATTTGATTTACTTTAATAACTCTTATTATTAAAAAATCGATCAGTTTATTAATTAATCAGTCAAGTTTCATAAATTAAAAAAAATCAATTAATTTCATTTAATTATATCTTTTTTAATAAAGCTTTAAATTCTTCGATAAGTAAGAACAATCTCTTTCAATTATATCTCAAATTTTTTAATTTTATTAATGTTTAGTTGATTTTATAAGGTCTAATATGAAGTATTATAAAGATGAAATACTTTTTAAAGTGATTTTTTTAGTTTGGACATTCACTTAAATAAGGAACGGACTTACAGAAGTATTCTCTCATAGATGTATTAAAAAAAACATGGAGGATTGATCTCTTCCATGAGCAATATCACTTATTTAGATAATCCATATCCTCTTTTATTAGGTTCTTTAAGCAATAGGAAGAAGAAACCCAAGTTGCCTCTAATTCACCTAAATGGGGTAGGGTGACCAAATAACAGTGTCTTGACTTAAAGGACCTCTTCCCTGGTTCCTTGACCTGGTGTCTTACGCCATTTGATGGTTGACTGACCCATTCAATTATAACCATGACTGATTCAAACTCCCTTTATTTGAAATAACCAATTAGACCAAACTAAGTAATTTAGTTATTTTAACTAAAAATTACAAACTTTGTAAATATAGAGGAGATAGATTATGCCAGAAACGCAGCTCCCTCCAATTCACTGCACGACATCCCCCAAGTTTGGCCAATCCTCCATCAAATGAATTCAATGACCCTATATACTCTAAGTTTAAACAAATATACTCTAAAAAAAACAAAAAGCTGCCATCTAATCAATCTTCTTTGATTATGATTAGCTTTAATATTATATTTTAAACGACTAGAAGCTGATCCTATATAAATCAGACACAAACTAAACATTAACATATATGCCTTCCAATCTCAAGCATCTTATCATTTAAATGACTATTTTATTTGTTCATCAGTAATCTATACTCGGTCAAGGTAAAATGAGCTTCTATTATATTACCATGCTATTACATGGTGCCCCTCCCTATTCTCTGGATTCTTTGTTATCTCATTATAGACAAGTCGCCACGCGTTTTTTTTGTTTATAATACTGAATTATTCCATAACCTCTGGCGATTATCTATTGCCCCTACCATGTGAAACTTTTAAAACCCCTCCCTAATATTAATATTAAAACGAATCTGAACTAGTTTATAACGTTGGCAGCTGCACGTTACGAATCAAGTTTGTCTCCTCGTTAACTGGCATGTATACATAGCACGTAGACGTAATAGCACTAGATAGAATTGTAATGGAATAGCAATAACTATTTCCAAAATTGGCTAAAATACCAGCATCGATGTGGCATGGAAGGAGTAGAAAAATTGCAAGGGCCTGGCGGAAAGGACCGGTGACCGGGCACAGCGGAGAAAAATGGGACGCTAGATCCAACCCGGAATGCCACGTGTCCCGAGGACAACAACGTTGTACCCATTTTTTAACGTTCAAATCAGCACGTTGAATTTTGGTAAATTACATGGAATTAAATGATGATTATTGCTAATAATATTATTGTATTGTTTAGTAATAACCTCCACAGACTAGGCGGAGACAAAATCGAGAGATACACGACACAGTTGTCTTGAGCCGGTCAGGTCAAGAGACGCGTAGGCGTAGGGTAGAGACAACGCAATCATTTACCAAGTTACCCATGGACGAGTCTTCCAACGAGCAAATAAATAGGGGCGTTATAGTCAAACAAAAATAAGGATTTTTTGAAGGCTTATTTTATGTTGTTATATATATATTGGACGTGTTTAGTGGGTTTCTCTTCCATTGTAAAAAACGAGTGCTTTGTTTCCAACTGCCCCCCACTTACAGAGAGGCCACATACTACTCCTTGTTTTATCGTTTTCGTTTTTCCATCTCTCTGTAGAGATAGAGAGATAAAGAGAGAGAGACTGACTGACCCATTGTTGAGTTTTAGTTTATTCAATTATTATAAGCTTTGAAAGGTCGTTATTTTGGAGATTCCTGAGGGAACCCTCTGTGGCAAACCGGGGTTGGTTTATAAAGAAAGCAATCTTTTTTTTAGATAGTGAAAAAGGGAGGTGGAGAGAAGAGGGAACGGCTACTTCTTGCGTGTTCTGCTGCTGATAAATACCGGAGATCGAGGACGCTTGACGGCGGAAGAGACTGCACTGTTTTGCAAATTCGCCACCGGGTTTCGAGGTGGCATTACTTTGTTGGGTGGCGTGAGCGTAGTGGATGTTTTGGACTTTTTGTGAAGAGAGTTGATATATTTGAAGTGGGGGAGGGGGTTTTGAGATTGGTGGGATTTGATTCTCATTATCAGGGATTTCAACGAACAAGAATGTCGTGGATGATGGGTGAAAGTGGGAGCCATTACTGCTCAAAGAAGACTGATGATATCTGTGGAGATGTTTGTGGCCAGGTACTTGTTTCCTTTAAAATAATGTTGGTTTTTTTGTTGTTGTCGAATTTGTGGGATTTTGGGACCAATTGATCTGTCTGCTGGGTGATTGTGATTTGTAATTTATTTGCATTATCTAAATCTGGTTTCTCTCCGATGGGGAAGTTTGTTTTTTTTTTTTGGGTGGGGAAGGGGAAGGGAGGGTTTTTGAGATGGAAAGTTTGGATCTTTGAATTTCCATATGAAGGGGGATGTTTCATATGTTTGTCTACAAAGATCTCTGATTATAATCCCTGCCGTTTAATCTCGGTCCAATATCGATTTGGATTTTAAGTAGTTGCAATTTTGGTGCTATGCTTGTGAATTCATGGACTTAGATTTATATTCAACAAACTGTATTACCGAAATTCTTGATTTTGTGGATTGTAAATTGCTTTTACCTCTTTTTTGCGTCTTACTGCTGGAACCATTGGTCATAAATATCGTTGTTTTCTGGGGTTTATGGGGCAACTGTAAAAGGTTAATGAAAATGATGAAAAATTCATTTTAAAGAAACCACCTCTAGATGAACATTCTTATAAAAGAGGTTTCGTTATAAACCTCCTTTCGATATAAAAAAAGGTTTCGTAAGTGGGTTCACATCACTTATGTAACATGATTATCTGAGGTTGGCATATGGAATCTAGTTAATTACATGTATAAGTATCATGAATCGAGTTTGTCTCATTCGTTTCCTTTCATGCTTACAATTTTGACTTAGACTGGGGATTTTCCAATCATGCAGGATTCGGGCCGAGTTTTGAGCATGTCCAGA
Source organism: Erythroxylum incrassatum (assembly GCA_026546855.1). NCBI lineage: Eukaryota > Viridiplantae > Streptophyta > Magnoliopsida > Malpighiales > Erythroxylaceae > Erythroxylum > Erythroxylum incrassatum. Next base: position 5,586,838 of record JANVCL010000001.1, read on the forward strand.
ATTCGCTGTATTCTCCGTGGTGTTGATTTGAAGACCTATTTGTTTCTTTTTATACTGGTGCCAACTTGTGTGTATGGTATATATGTGCATGGCCAAAAGATCTCATACTTCCTGAGGCCACTTTGGGAATCACCACCTAAACGTTTCAATGAAATCCCCCATTACTATCACGAGAACGTTTCTATGGGGAATCTGTGCAAGCTTCATGGTTGGGGAATTCGTGAGTTCCCACGACGTGTTTATGATGCAGTGTTGTTCAGCAATGAGGTGGACATTCTTACCATCCGATGGAAAGAATTGTATCCATATATAACACAGTTTATTCTCCTTGAGTCTAATTCGACATTTACTGGGACTCCAAAGCCTCTCTATTTTGCCACCTTCCGAGATAAGTTCAAATTTGTTGAACCTAGATTAACTTACGGAACCATTGGGGGCAGGTTTAAGAGAGGAGAGAACCCATTTATTGAGGAAGCTTATCAAAGAGTTGCTTTAGATCAGCTTATAAAAGTGGCTGGGATTTCTGATGATGACTTGTTGATTATGTCAGATGTTGATGAGATACCAAGCAGACATACTATTAACCTCTTGAGGTGGTGTGATGGCATGCCTGATATCCTTCATCTCCGCCTCAAGAATTATCTCTATTCCTTGGAGTTTCTTGTGGATAGTAACAGCTGGAGAGCTTCAATTCACAGGTATCAGACAGGGAAGACACGATATGCACATTATCGCCAAGGAGACACCATCTTGGCAGATGCAGGGTGGCACTGCAGCTTTTGTTTCCGTCGTATAAGTGAGTTCATATTCAAGATGAAGGCTTACAGCCATCATGACAGAGTTAGGTTTAAACGTTTCCTGAATCCTGAAAGGGTCCAGAGAGTGATATGCAAAGGTGCTGATCTGTTTGATATGCTTCCAGAGGAGTACACATTTAAGGAAATCATCGGGAAAATGGGATCAATTCCTCATTCCTATTCAGCGGTTCATCTTCCATCCTATCTTTTAGAGAATGCTGATAAATATAAGTTTCTCTTACCTGGGAACTGCTTGAGAGAAAGTGGGTAATTTTCATTAAGGCTAGGAGGAGCTGCAGCCTGAGCGACTCTGTACTGTGAGGGGTCCAACAGAACATCTGAGGTGATCTGCCGCCAATGTCGTCATGCTATATGTCCACCTAGGCTTGGAAGACATATCCGGAGAGTGGGGCAAATGCTTTCATAACTACTGTCAGGTTATGTACATAGCTTCTTTGGTTTGATTTTTATTCAAATTGGGGCATGTCCATCCGACTGGGCAAAGACCCGCATTATCTAGCACTGATGCGACTACATGGTTCTCCGCATATTCTAAAATGTAGTCTGAGGTTCAGCGAATTCCCTTTCTGGGAAGTTTTGTTCCGAGACATTGTACTCAGTATCCTAACTCCATGATCGATAGCATTCTGATTTTCCTTTATGATTTTTTTTAGGGCGTGAATGCTTTATCAAAGTTGATGCAAAAGGACTCCCTTTGCATGAAAGATTGACGGGTAAGGACAAAAATCACCTCATTATTGAAAGAAATTAAAATAAAAACTAACAAAAGCTTCTTTGCGGCAAATCTTGTACACGCGGGCCAATAAAATTTAAGTGATGTGGATTCCAATTTTAATTAAATTCAAAGCTTGCCATTTACCCTGTTAATCTTTTAAACTGGAGCTAAATCAACCTAAATAAAATTTCAAATGTATTTTTAATCTAATTTCTCCAAATCGCCACACTTTTGTCCTCATATTGTAGTTGTTAGAAGAGGGACCACAAGAAGAGCACCTTCAATTAAGTGCTGTAAGCAACCAAGCAAGAGAAGCCACAGAGGAAGCACCATAACTAAGTAAAAGAAGCCTAAGGACGCAACTATTATACCCTTAATTTGGAGATAACGGAATTATGCAGGCATTGACAAAGTAAGGAAGAAAAGGGGCAATATAGCATTACCATGCATTAGTGCACATTGACAAAATTTTTTGACAAGATGCAAGATTCGAATATGAGATCAAAAGAAGGCTTGAGATGGACAATAGGTAGAAGGTTAGCTGAATCACATATATGACGAGAATATGCGAGAGTTTCGAGGTAACTTCGTGAGTAGATCAAGCATGGTGCAAATTTTGGGAGAGTTTCGAACCTTGTACGAGCTGACTTGGCTAATATTAGGTTTTTAAAGAACCAAGGACTTAGTGTGTGCTCAAATGGACGACTATGACTAATGAAGTTGGCATGGGAAAGCATTGGACGGATTAGTGTGCTATTAGCTTATCATCAACGAATAGAGATGAGAAGATCTTGGATGATGTGACAGATAAGATCATAGTGGATGAACATTATCTCTAAGAGATAAAGATCATATGGAAGGATCATTTAAAGATAGAGGAGATCTTCGTAGATATGGATAGATCATTCTTAAGTAGAAGTTATGTTTTATCTTGCTAGTTGTGATGCAGCTCAATCCGATTAAATAAAGCCCTAATTGAATGAGAACGCCATTATATTGATTAGTATGATGTAATTTGATAAAGATAAGATGTGATCTTAGCTAGTAGAGTTATATTAGGATTCTAGCTTGGTCATCTAGAGGTGCATATAAATAACTTATTTGAACCTCACTCTTCTTAGACATGCAGAGAGAGGGAGATTGAGAGAGCATCCTTTATATATTTTGAGGGAAGTAATAAAGGTTGACGTTTATCATATCTCTTTCTTGTTTTTATTGTTGCCATGAATATTTAGTTCTTTTGTAGTTTTCTTGCAAAGGTGTGAGAGTAAAATATTGTGAGGGTCGTGAGACGTCCGAGAACAAGTACGTTAGTCAACAGCCACGAGAAAAGGTTGAATCTTACTTTAATAAACCTAAGTGAGATTATTGTGCAAAGAGGTTAGCGCAAATAGTAGATAAGTTTGTGTTTGAAGGAAAAACTTTGTAACAACTCTTATCAGAGCCAAGTTTTGATATGGTGGGAGGTAGTAATTTGACATAGCATGTCAACCGATTGGAGGCACTCATTGGTCCGATTTCTCAAGGGAAGGAAGAGGTGATGTTTTACAATAGTCAATTTAAGATGTTAGAGGCATGAATCTAATAGTTGGAATATCAAATAGTGAAGTTGATGACGGCACAAGAGGACTCTAGATTTGAGATCATGATTCTTAAGGAGTGCCATTGCAACGTAAGATGTTGTAAGTGTTGAAAGTATTTTAGTGAAGGTGCGACAGCTACAAGTTTTTGACAGCAAGTGGAGTACCAAGGAATTCAAAAATTTCTTGTGAGACATGGAGCAGTACTTTATAGTGGTAAAGGTGGCTGATTCGAAGAAGGTGTTGATCACGACGATGTATTTAGCAAAGGATATAACGCTGTGATGGAGAACGAGAACCTCCAAAGAAATTAGTGCGGTAGAGCTCCGATCGACACTTAGGAGAAGATGAAGGAGCTAACATATCAGTTCCTCCCCAATAACACTTTATGGCTCGCGAGGGAAGATTTGAAGAGGTTGAAGCAAGATGACTTAGTGCGGGAATATATGTGAAAATTCACATCCTTAATGTTTTCGGAGGAGGATAAGCTTTTCCAAAAACCAAACGATATGGAGACATGCCAATTAGAGTTTTGAAAGTTATTCTATATGCCCAAAGGGTATCATCAAGCTTGAGAGCCCAGTTTTTCTAGTTAAGGTTCATTGTCTTCTCAGTAATGTCCTTGATCTCTCGATTTGATATTTCAGCTTGGCCATTTGACTGTGGGTGGTAGGGTAAAGCAACCTTGTGTCGAACTCCATATTTGGTTAAAAGATTACCCATAAGCTTGTTGCAAAAGTGGGTACCTTCATCACTAATAATGGCCCTTGGAGTGCCGAATCTTGTGAAAATATTTTTCT
>JANVCL010000001.1:5628090-5666009 GCA_026546855.1 Erythroxylum incrassatum
CTCGCAATTTTATCCTGCCCAAACCTGCATATACTCTGGGAACCCTCCGACAACCGTCATGAAACTTATCCACTGAGAAAAGAGCTTTGTACCACAAAATATTGCGTAATTAAAATGTTTGTTTGTATGTTTGGTTTTTTATCCTTTGTAACAAAAAAAAATACAAATAAAAAACAAACAACTCAAACATCGGACTGCTTCCTCTCTGTCTATGGATTCTTCTTCAAAGTTCCAGAAGATTCTATTTGTGGTCCTTTCTGCGTTATTCCTTGGTTCCCTTCTTTTTCGATGGAACTAAGTTTCCATTTGGAGCTCTAAACAAATATAAGCTCAAGACCTAAAATGATACGTCAAAATGCTGCCGTATGGCCCAATCAAAAGAGCTTTTGTTTTTTAACAAATGGGAGCACTGCTAGAATTAGGATGTTGGGTTACCCACAACAGGGCATTCAAACTTGGAAGTCACCTGTTTCAGTTTAAGATCAGAAGAGAAGGATTCGTGCTTTCGTCGTTAGTTGCATTAACTGCATGCTTTGTTTGATAGACGTAATTTTCAAGTCAATTACAAAGAGGAACTTAACACAGGCATATAGGCTGTTTCATATCAGAAATCTCGAATGAGCATATTTTGAGAAGATTTAGTACATCAACAACTTGTTCAAACAAGATATTCTGAGAATCATGCTTAACACGAGGAAGGTATTCCAAACATAAGCTGGAAATGATACAATCCCTCTGAATCTGGAGTATTGTACATGTAAATAGACCTAGCCAAATGTAACAGATGCACAAACTAGACTTATATGGGCACTCTGTAATTTTGCTAAAATTCCACCCAGGAGTAAGCCTAAAAGGAAATATTAGACAACGGAATCTGGAATATTACTTATAACATCTAAAAAAAAAGAGTGAACAGAATATGCCCTAAAAATAAGCTAACTTGAATGATGCAAAAATAAAAAGGAAAAGTAAAACACAAAGCTAACTAGAGGACAGATCGACAAAGAGGGCACGTCCTATGATTGTTATCGAACCACTTGTCCAAACAACGTTTGTGGAAGAAATGCTTGCAGGACAGTTCACTCACCTCCTCTTCAGCTTCAAATCTACACAGACACACACAGCATTCAAGTGTATTAACCCGATCATTGCCACAGCTACTACTAACACCACTAGTATTGTTATCCCCGCTACTGTGGCACAAGGACTTGAACCGGGTTATAGACACTCTTCTTTCTCTTGCATTATCTTGTGAATTCTCATCTGGGTCTGCCTCAAAATCTCCTCTTTCCCGTGAATCCGCACCCATCCCTTGTAGAACAGACCTGACCATGTTCTTTATCAGAGCCAGCGACAAAACAGTATTGAGGACTAGTACAGGTAACACTCCTTCCGCTGCTGCTGGGAAGCTGGAGAGCCCCATAATGAATTTCCAACCTCTTGTCTAGGTGTATTGGTAAGAAAGAGCAGGTAATTAAGTAACAGACTGAGAAAAGCAGAAGCAAGCAGATTGTCTCCAAGACATTACCAGAAAAGCTAAAATAAAATTAGCCTTCACCAGCACCTAACGGAGTCGGGACCTAGTGATAAATACCCACAGCCCAAGACTTAACCACTGGTTCAGTAACCATGGTTCAAAAGGCTGACCATGATGGTTGTTGAAGTGGCGACACGTGGAACGTGGCTGTACGATGCTCATTTTCTCCGATTTTGACAGTTTCACTACGACTAGCGATGGTAAATTAAGATGGTAACACGTGTCCTACAAGCTTTGTGGCGGGCGCACCAGGTTGTACCTGGTGGCAAGCGAAGAGAGAGAGAGGGAGAGTTTGATACTTTGATACGCGGAAGTTTCTTGATTTCTGGCAGCCGCGTAATGACATTCAAGGCCGTACGATTTTATTGAGATCTTTTCATGTACGCGTAATAGGCATAGAACCAGCTTGAGTAGGGACCACTTGATCGTTTGTGATTGATTGCTGAAACGACATTGCTCTTTGACACGTTGATGACACTTTGCTACTTAAATATCTACCTTGGATTGGATGTGGAAAAACATGATGCCTAAGATTTAACAGAATGATTAGTCTTTTTATTTTATTGGATGGGTTAGGATGATTATGGGCTTCCATGGCAATCATCCTCAGCCTCAGCCTCAGCTCCGGCGAAAGGAACAAGGAATAATTCCACTTGTAGGAACATAACATGCTTCAAAGGTTACAGTTCCGATGTTCGGTGGGCAGCAGCGTCTGCAAAATTGTTTCATTTTTGCTGTTTCTCAGTTTCTGTTGCTTCAAGGTCTACTATTTGTCAAATGAACAATGGACCTCATAAAGAATGTGAAAACTACGTTTTATTGGGATTCTTAAAACCAGCTGGCCTCTAAAAAATGTCAGCAAAATGACAAGAAAAGGACGTTTTATGATTTTTTTTAAGGATAATGATTCTCAAGTGAAAATTTTGACCAGTAATAACGAGTAACTGTTGGAATTACAAATAAAAAATCACTCTATCAAGAATTATATATGAGCCTAAGATGTGGTAAATGACAAGTAGTATACAAGTGGCCATCTGCTAATGACCTGTGCTCGTGGAAGGATCAATTCCCACTGCCCTATAATAGGATGCTTCAGCATTGGCCAATCGAGTTTGAAACATGGTCCATTCCTTTCGACACCTCTCTCTCACCTGTTACAGAGGAGGATAGCTCAGTCTAGTCACGTATTCTTCAGAACATGAAGTGCCAGCTTTAATATGTCCAAGAACACACACGCTTGAACAAGTATAGCAATTTTATAACAGTGATACTTACCCCTTGCCACGGCGCCTTCCCATTGTGTGATTCACCCTATTAACAAATAATTCCACATCAGAAGTTGCAGAGTTCCTATGCTATTAATGAAGGAAAAACACATGATTTGGACAATTGAAGAAGACCAAAGAGTGTCCTCACCTGGTTACCAAGTGAAGGAACGGTTTGATGAACAATCCACTGAGAGTCTACAACTCCAATCTTCTCGTGAGCAGGCTGTTCAATGGAAAATAGTTCAACATAAGACCATCATGATGCGCAATTATAAGAAATGAAGTACAATAAGCCAAAATGGATAAACTAAAGACGAGGAATAGAAGAGATTCTTGCCTCTACACATTTTCTTAGAGAGAAATCAAGACCCCATCCGTGCACCAAGTCATTCTGCAAATTCCAACACAAGGTGATTACACTTACTGTAGCATCACACCAATACATACACACACACACACACAGAAAGAGAGAGCTGCACATTTTTCTTTCAAGTCCAAAGATTAGAACAAACTTCTTTACCTGAATCATATGCCATACGCAGCGCCATGAATCTCGTGAAAACACTGGAGCCATGATTTCAACAAACCTGTATCGGCAACCCAAAAGAATCCAGAAGTAAGCCTAGAGCTCTGAACAAATTGATTCTACATAAAAGGTAAAGAAAACCAACGCATTTAAGAAGAACAAGATCAACATAGGCAAATCTATCCATACGCTGCACAAGGAGGTAAAAGTGGATCTGTGCACCAGCCAGGTTTCTCCTGAGTCTCTCTGATAGGAATTACAAAGAAAAGAAATCTTAAGTGTTAGCAACACAGATCTAATATTAAGAGTCAAGTTCTGACTTTTCTGTATGTACATTATACAGTTATTGTGTCATTCTTACTTGTGGACTTCACGATCACCTCTTCTCTTTGTCATCTGCCATGTTAACCCTTTGTTGGGTTCCAATCCTGGCTGAGAAATCTCCAAGCCATGTTTCTTCACGAGTTTTAGGTATCTAAGAGTGCAAAAAAGGGTGCAACAAAATTTTCAGTATAATGAACCAAAATAATTGTAGTGAAATTCCCAGACTTAAAACTCACTGTTCTGCATTGAAGTGCTCAACTCCCAAGTCTTCGTCCCATATAAATATGTAATCATATGGTGCGACAATATCAGGATGTAGAAAACGTTTTGCATACCACCTAGGAGAAAACAATTCATGGAATTGTATCTTCAAACATTGTTCAAAATTTGGTGTAAAGTATACTCAAGACAATAGGACAAGAAAAGTACAAATCTATGAGCTTGGAAATCTTTAATCCCATTTTCTCTAAGAGGCTAGCTATAGTTCATTACCATTTAGTCTGCTTTCGGACACTAATATGGATAGCCCGCTTGGACCATTCAAATTCATCCCATTCAGTCACTCGTCCATCATAGTGGAAAAGAACAATTGTAAAGTTCTCTGAAAACTGCAAGACAGACAAATCAGTCATGTAGTTACTGCAGGTAACCATATCAAGATATTTAGAAGGAAGAGAAGAAGCGCAAAGAAGGTGTACAGTAGAGGGGCAGTTAGGCAGTGTGGTGATTGGGATACGAGTGTGTGTGTGTGTGTGTATTTGCATGTGTATATGCACAGAGAGAGAGAGAGAGAGAGAGAGGAAAAACCTTCTTTACACATGAATCAATATTTGCTCTTTGATCATAACCAACCGTGAAGGCTACCAGATACTTAGGTGTATGAGTAAAGTCCTGCATATCAAACACTCTCAATACTCGGTCAATTTACCATGTTCTCATGCATCAACAGAGGATTCGAGAGGAATGTGACAGATCTAGATTTTTTAATTAGTGTGGAAGATTATCTAATAGATCACAGTTTACCTAATCTAATCAAATTTTTACTGCAGGGCAACATGCTACTCACACCCATGTAGCTTGTTCCTGTGACAGGATCAAGAGAAAGCAGGGGGAGAGGGTGATGATACTGTGTCAGTTTATGCATTTCTGGACAATGTCTACCATCATAGACACTGTCATGTAAACTGAAACTTCAATTGTTAAGTGCACCCAGGAAAATGCCACACATTTTTGTTTCTCACGATTCTTGTCAGAATGATATGGCAATACACATAGCAAGGAAGTTCTACATCATCACATAACTATCAAGATATTTCACACCTCGTTATTCTCCCTATCTTTAAATTGCTTCTAGATTCCAGCATAGATGAATTCCTTTGTCCCCATTTCCCTTGGCTTAAGAATCAATATACAGTTACATCTACTTCTTTTGTACCCACACAATTGTTCCAATTACAAATTAGTATGTGCTAGTAATATAACGTTTTATTCACAGCTAGAGGACTTTTTAAACTTAATTGGAGCACCAGTTGCTTTTTCCACTTTAAAGGCATAGTAAATCATCTTTTACACATTACAATGGTTCAGGCCTAAAGTTATCTTGCATATATATATGAAAGACAGCAGAAGGCACACCTCACTAGGCTTGCCCCACAATCTTCGCAAATAGAAATCAGACTCGGCTGCAACTATTCCAGGTGGGAGCATTTCTGCACCTCGGGGGTTTGAAGGCACCCATATCTGCATACAATGACAGGAAAATCATTAAATCAAGTAAGAAAGGGGGAATGCACATAGCATATATTTCCAAATAAACTAGCCGCTACACAAGCTATTCAGTTATTCTCTAACTTCAAACCCACATATAAAATTCAAAAGTCCATCTGGATGGAGCTCTGCAATGACCTACTTTTTACCATTTCAGTTAAATGTGCTCTTTTAACACAATATTTACTATAGTAGACTAACAGAAGAAATGACTCCATAAGAAAGCTCCCTTCTGTTTTTGTTTGTCAATCCTTTTTATAACTTAAAATGGCTGGATGAGACTTAGCTTAAGAAGGTGCCTTTTATTAGCAAAATAAAAAAAATGGATCTGCATTCAACTGCTTTCCCAACAGTCTATGCTGATGTCAGAAGAGATGGATGCCAACTCAATGTACCTGACAAAACCATGTCTTCTTGAGTGCTCTCTCAGTTGAAAAGCTAGATAACATAGTATAGTTTGAGTATCATGCCAACTGGATGGGCCAATCAAGCTCTTTAAAGCAGAAAAAGACCTCAGGGTATATAAAGGCTATGATGATGGAGAGTATCATTCACCTTAGCTGTATCATTCAAATTTTGAGGCCGACTGGTGTCTCTATGGTAAGATAAATCATCCAAAACTTTTTGTGCTGATAGCCCTGAACTTTTGTCTTCAATGTCAGCAAGATCAACGGCCGGGAGAAAATTAGATGCAATATTTAGCTGCAAGAGTAAAACAAAAAAGTAGAAACTAGTATTGGGCACTAGGAAAACTCATCAATACAGCCAAGGAGATTACTAGAAGAGGAGAAAAACATTCTGATATCATAACATAGAAGAAAAAGAGGTGATATTCACAAATGGAAGCAGAAGAAAACACTAGATAAGCTCAAGAAAAAATATAGACAGAAAAAGTTCAAACATCTGCATACCTTAGTTAGAGATAATGAGGGAAACGATACTCCTATTAAGAAGCCAAAAGCTATTCCCAGAAATGTGGTTATGATAAGTTTCATACTCTCATTAGGTTTTTTTGAAGGTGTACTGCAGAATAAACAAGCAGATTTTTCAGATAAGCAGTCATCTCTTTCAAATGAACTAATGATTTTGCAAAAAGAATTTAAACAGTAAATTTGAACCTGCGTGTAAGGATTCCCATTCTGTTTAGAAACTTCTTGTAAGTGATGATGCAGTAAAACTATGAACTAACAGGCCCTGAGTTCCCCGTGATATATGCGAGACTCAGGGAAGGAACACAGGACCTGAACCAAAAGGGATAGCAAATTGGAAAGTTAGTCACAAGTGTGAATATTCATAAATGAAAAGTACATAGAACTAGTACAATTATTTTGCAGATTCAAATCATTATGACCTCCTGGACTGAGTTAAAGGATGAACTCAAGACTGCAAAGAATGCCAATATTTAGGCTTAACAAATATAGCTGCCAGCAAACTATATCTCTCTTAAAACAAAGATCTTCTATCTAATGCCTATATTAGCAAGAAGGTAAAATGAACCGAAAGACAAGGGTTTCCTTTTCAAAAGTGATTAGCCAATATTCAACAGCACCTGAAAATTTATCTAATCCCACTAGCAACTATCCATACTAAATTAGAGTGTAATAACTAAAAGAAATCGTGACATGAATTGGCATTATAGGAACCCACTCAATTATCTGAAGAGGCAAATTTTCTTAACAGAATAGCAAGCATGAGCTCCTTCCGTACATCACTCCACAGGTAACTGCGAAGAAGAGGACTTAATGCCAAGTTGATAAAATAAACAGAGTGAAGATCCAGGAAATAAGCAGAGTGAAGATCCAGGTAAAGTCCAAGAACAACTTGTCAACTCGATCCTCCATTTTCAAGCAACTCAATGCAGCTTTTGACTAACATTAAAATACTAATGTATCACGGACTAGAAATACATGTTCCTTGTAGTAAAATTAAGAGAGGAAAAAAACTGAACTAGCTTCGATTCGAAGGGAAGGGAAGGAACGAAACCCTCATGAAAATAAATAAAACCTTAATATTAAGCCAACATACTCAATTAATCCTCTAACACGTAAGGGGCAACCAATAAATGAACTTCGATGATATCAAAGTCAATAAACTAGATATCAGTGAACGTTAAAAAAAAAAAAGGAAGGAAGAAAAAGAATGGTATGTTGATTGCCAATTGCAAAAATCGAAGAAATCAAAGATGAATAGCCTGAAAAACAGCTGAAAGCCCGCCCAAAAGAGAAAGGCACAAGACTTGGTAGCTTGAATATGAACTTTAACAAAAATAAGCAACACCCAAATCCTTAATTCACTCAAAACACGAGGGACAATAACGTGCGACCTCAATACGTACTAAACAACACCAAACCCAATACGCAAGATCAGAAGACCAAACCCCATAAGATCGAAACTTGCTAAACCCAAAATGAGAAAGCGAGATCAGGAGCATATAAAAAGGCATGGTACCTGCAAAAAAGGATCACGAGAACAAGCTACTTGCTCTCAAGAAATGGAGAATCAGAAATTCCTCGGAGAAGACTAACGCTTGTAATCAACTTTTCGGTTTCTAAATAAAACCCCCCAAAAAGAATAACGCTTGGAAAAGTTGAGATAATTAACGCGAAAACTATAGATTTAGAGTGTGAACGTGAAACTCTTGAGGTTACAAGTTACAAATGAAAGAAGTTGGTGAGATGAAGGTAGTAGTGTGCCTGTGTGTTTGTGGGTTTGGGTTTTTAGATTTTCAGGGAAAGGTATTTAATAAGATCACCGGGGGATCTAGGAGATTACGCGAACAAAGTTCTAGTTACTGTTATATATCCATTTTCTGATTATCTGGTGTATTTTATTTAAATCTGAATTATATAGGATTTGAGATAGACATAGAGATAGGAGGGAGAAATTTTAAATTTCAGCTATTCAGTGCATACACATCTCCTGTATTTTCCAATTAGAACATTTTGCTTTACAGTTTTCAAAGCACATGCGCGCATTTAGCGTACAAGAAATATCTAAATTCCACCTTGTGTTCTATAGACTATTCTTTTCGCATTGACCCAACTTACTTTGGGTAAATTGCCATTTATCCCTCAGACTTTTTAAGTTGGAATTAAAAAAAAGCTGCATTTTATAAGGGGACAAAGCTAAGTATTGTATTAAATTAAAGGGAAAATAAGATGACAAGTTAACTAGCTTAGATACCTAGGATAGACAAAGAAAACAACGTTAATGGGTTTGTGATTTATTGGCCTTGCATCTAAATATAGTGCAAATTTACTAGAAATGACTCGGTCGAGGGACAAAGGCACACGGAGTTGGGACGAATGGCGGCGAGGATTTTTTGACCTGAGCAGGTCAACGCACATCAACTTGTACAAGAGTTTTAAATGTCATGTCTTGGCAGGGTCATATGAGTAATTGAGTTCTCACGTGGCCAGATCACTGGCCGGCTCCTGCAATTTGGGGACGTCGCTTATCATGTATTCTTCTAATTGCCTTTCCCTTGAATCACATATGAATTATGCCAAGGCAGTAGCATTAAATGTCTTAGGTGGCAGAACTGAAGCCTCCAATTGAATGTCTTCTAGCTTGTAAGATAAAACTCTTCAATCAATTTCTGTCACTAAGCACCAACACGTGGTGGGTTGGGTGCACCTTCCTTTGGCTCATACGCATGCATGTTTCTTCAAAGGGACGGATCAATTGGGTCTTCCCAAGTTATCGTATTGATACATATATATACACGCGTATTTAATTTGAACACAAACTGTACTACCTCAGTACCTCTACTTGAATGCACCTATATGTGCCTGAAAACTGTCTCTATGCATCAAATTTTGACTTGTAGAACAAAAATAAAAACACCAACTCTTAACCTCTAGAGAGAGCTTGCATAATATGCATGTTTCTATGTGTACCAATCCGGAAAGCAAAATAGTATGGATGCGTTCAGTAATAAGAAAGCCCGTTATTGAACTTTGTCTCAAGCTTTCCTATTTTGGGCTTTAAGTTGAAATCAATTTCTTCCGGTTCCAGCTATTCCATTTCCATTTCGGCCTATCACTGTTTTAAGAACACTCGAGCCCGAGCTGTATCCATACCCAACATAGTCGTGTTTAATCTTAGCTAATTAACCGCATGACATCCTTTTAGCGGATGGAGCATGTGTGATCAGAGAATTTGGCTTACCAAGCAAGAATCTACACAAATGTACCATAAGAACTCTAGTTGGGCATGTTTCTTATGATCCTGTCGTAAATTTTTAGACTTCATATTCAAACATCAATACATACACTATTCATGTCTATTAAGATCTTGAATATAATAATAACTATATAAATAAAATAAATAAATTATTTATCTTGAACGGAATTTGATATAATATAGAGAGAGTTTTCAACAATCACGAATTAATTTCTTTCCCTTAACTCTCTTTCTACCGTAGATAGTTTGATGGATAGTCAAATACATTTGTTCTATATTTTATTTTATCTGCGTACTCTTTTAGGGTGGAGAGAAAATTAGTTTATATACTTGTTAATGTTAAATATTGTACGTCCATCAAGTACTAAATTGACGGTTAAGATTTAACGTACTATTAAATTAAGAAGAAAAAAAACCTAAACCAAATTTAATATAAGCCTACAAAAAATATAGGTTGTATTTCTTACATTCTCAAACTTAGCTAGACGTTTTATCATTACATTTAATAGTATAACATAAGGCTAGCAAAAAATAAATCTTATAAATCGTTAACATTAAAAGCATCTCAATACAACAAATCACATAATGTGAGTTATGGTCATATACAATATAGTCGTATACTCCCTTCTATATACCACTACATTAAAAACTTATTATGTTTAGGTTCATAATTTGTATATAAAAAACATACAGTCCACATACTTGTTATTAAAATACATAAAAATTTCTTATTGAAACAATCATGTATACATAAACATAATGAATAAAAAATATATAATTCAGAAACATATTATTATTGAGCTCAAGAGTGTTAAAACATCATCATCAAACATTATTATCAATCATTAATACAATCAAGACCCATCTTAAGCATATGTTCTTTGAATGTCTTTGGTTGTAAACCCTTAGCTAGAGGATCTGCAATTAAAAAATTTGTCCTAATATGCTCTATATATATTATTTGTTTCTGAATATCCTCTTTATTACAACAAATGCTCCCCTAGAGTATTTGTAGTTTTTAAAGAAGAAAATTGTTGCAAAATTATCACAATAAATTTTCAGTGACTTACTTACTATGTCGACAACCCCAAGCCCTGAAATAAAGTTTCACAGCTATAATGCATAAATTGTAGCCTTATAATAAGCTAAAATTCTTCTTCCATAATGGATGAAGCAATAATAGATTGTTTAACAGTTTTTCATGAGATTGCTCCTTCAGCTAATAGAAACAAATAGCCAAACATTGACTTTCTACTATCAACACAGCTAGTAAAACCTGAATTTGAATATCCAATCACTTATAAATGATCAGACCTCTTATAAATGAGTATGTAATCCTTGGTATCTCAATACTTTCTTTGCAGCTTTTCAATGATCAATACCAAGATTACTTTGATATCTACCCAACATCCCTACTACAAAACTGAGTTAGGTTTAGTAAAGGTTTGAAGGTCATAAAACTATATACAGCAAAAGCATATGGGATTGCTTCCATTTCCTTACGTTCCATATCATTCTTTGGACATTGCATAAGACCAAATTTACCTCCATTTTGAATAGGGACTACACCTGCTGAACATTTGCTTATGTTAAATTTCTCAAGAATTAGCATTCTGAGACAATCCTAATGAACCTTTTTATCTTTTTATGAAATATTGAAATTTGAATCAAATAGGATGCTCTCCCATAACTTTCATTTCAAAACTCTTATAAAGAAATTCTTTAGTCTTATGTAACAAACCAAAATCATTAACAATAAGCAAAATGCCATCACCATACAAAACTATAAATGTAAACTTACTCCCATCGATCTTTAGGTAAATACACTGATCAACAGTGATTTTTTGAAAACTGAAAGAAGTAATGGTATTATTGAACTTAATATACTATTGCCTGGAAGCTTGTTTAGGTTCATATATTAACTTCTTCAATTTACACATAGTACTTTCTTTATCTTTATTGGAAAAACTTTTAGGTTGATCCATATAAACTTCCTCCTCAAGATCCCCATTCAGAAATGTTTTTTTCACATCTATCTGATGCAACTCGAAATCAAATTGAGCCACAAATGTTAAAATTATTCTCGATGAATCTTTCTTTGAGATAGGTGAAAAAGCCTCTTTATAATCAATGTCATCTCTCTGAGTGTAACCTTTGGCAATAAGTCTGGCTTTATATCTTTCAACATTACTATTTAAGTCACGTTTGGTCTTAAAGACCTATTTACAACCATTTAGAACCTTCTGGCAAGTCTACATGATCCTAAACACTGTTTTGAGCCATTGATTTCAACTTTTCTTTTATAACATTAATCCATGTTTCAGACTTATTACTACCTATGGCTTGTGAAAATGAAACAAAATTGTTATCAAAGCCACAATCAAAATCTGACTCTTGCAGATAAACCACATAATCATCAGAAATAGTTAACCTTCCAACCCTTAAATTTTTATTTAAAGCTAAACCGACTAGTTCATTTATGTGAGCGGCTGTAAGTTAGGCTCTTCATGGGGTGCTTCTTAATTATCCAAATGTTGTTCTTGATTATTTTGATCTTCCAAAGCGGGAAAAACATTTGTTGTTGTTGTGAGTTTAAGAACATTTATAGCATCAACCCTTATTTCATTAATACCCACAACTTGATTTTCAGCATTCCCACTAATCTCACCATTCTCTAAAAATTTGGCATTGGCTGTTTCAATAATTCTAGAACTGTGATTTGGACAGTAAAATCTATACCTTTTGGATTTCTTCGGGTAACTAATAAAGTAACCACTAACTGATTGAGAATCCAGTTTCCTTTCATATGGATTGTAAATTCATGCTTCTGCTGGACAACCCCAAACATGCAAGTGTCTTAAACTAGGTTTCTTCTAGTTCATAACTTAAAAGGAGTTTTATGAAATGCTTTACTAGGACCTTTAGGAATTACTCATCATACTTCTAGCCATATCCATTAATGTTCTATTTTGCCTTTATATTAGACCATTTTGTTGCGGTATGCCTGGTATAGTATACTATGCATATATGTCATGACTTTCAAGAATCTTAGCAAACAAATCATGACACTATCTAGATTCATCGTACTTTCCATAATAGTCACCACTTCTATTATAGCTTATAAGTTTCAATTTTCTATCTAATTATCTTTTAACCTCCTTTATAAACACCTTAAGGGCACTTATAACTTGAGTTTTTTCATGCAACAAATAGATATATCCATACCATGAAAAATCATCTATAAGGGTGATGAAATATTTTTCTCCATTAAAAGACTAAATGTCAAAAGGTCCACAAATATTGATGTGTATTATTTCAAGAAACTGATTGCTTTTAGTGGCTCCTTTCTTGCTATGTTTGGTTTGCTTGCCCTTAATGCATTCCACATATAAGCCAAGATCACTAAAATATAGATTCAGTTAAATCTCATTCTTTACGAGTCTGCCTAACATTTCTTTAGATATATGACCGAATATTTATGCCATAAGTAAGCAAAAGTTCATTCGCCAAACTAAATTTCATTCCAACATTATGATTAATAATAAATAGGGATTTAGTAAAACACCATCAAGTTTCAATTTATATAAACCATACATAAGCATTCCATAACCAAAAAAGCAATTATTCTTATACAAATTGAAACAATCACATCTACCATTAAAGGTATATCCATTAGCATCAAGTTTAGAAACATAAATTAAATTTATAGAAATTGAAGGTACATAGAGAATGTTCATTAGATCTAAGTTATGCCTAGTATCTAATGTTAACCTGTAAGTTCCTACACCTTCAATTGGGTCTTTCATTCATTTCCCCCATAAACATAAAGTTGCTGGTTGGGCTTATGGTTTGGATTGTAAAGAATTCATGTATAATATTGGAAACATGAGTAGTGGCATCAGAATCAAACTACCAAGTATTAGAAGGAATTTCATATAAGTTTGATTCAAAGCATACAAAAACATAATGTATACCTTTCTTTTTGAACCAACCCTTACGTTTTAGGCAATCTTTCTAATAATGTCCTTCTTTCTTACAAAAGCGACATTTATCTAATTTTTGTCCCTTCCTTTCACCATCAACAACATGTGAAACTTTAGCAAGTTCTTTTTTTTTTAATTCTTGGCCTTTGGTTTTAGTTTCTTTCCAACTCCTTAACCTACTAGGTTAATAGAATGAACTTTTTGTTTCTTTAATCTTGCTTTCGCTTGAATAAGCTTACTGGAAGATTCATCAATATTCCATTTATCCTTTAATGTGATGTAATTGATGTGGAACAATCCATATTCAGTAGGAAGTGAGTTAATGATAAATTGCACTAAGAAGGAGTCTTCCAAAGTTATACCGAATGTCTTAATTTTTGTTGCGGTATTAGTCATATCAAGGACATGTTACTGCATACGCTTTGACCCATCAACTTCATAGTCGTGATTTTAGTTATAAGTGTCCCTATAAGTGCCTTATCAGCAGAACGAAACTTATCTTCCACAAGCTCAAGAAAATCTTTAGCATTCTGATTTTCAGTGCTAAAAGGAGTAGACTTAATGTTGCTGGTAATTATCATTCGCATAAAATTCAAACATAACCTATTAGACCTTGCCCACGCCTTATGGTGTGCCTTTTCAGCCTCTATACTAGTATCGTTAAAGTTAGCAAGCTTATCCTCTAATAACACCAAGTCAAGATCCAAAGCACCTAAATAGAAAGTGACTTGTTCACTTCTTTCAAAGAAATTCACACCGATGAACATGGTAATAGAAGAAGCTTGAGAATGAAGGTTAATAACTTCAAACATATAAATGCTCACTAATTAACAAATTAAGACAGGAAGCAAATACATTAAATATATTGTAGGTTTACTTTACGTAAACATAACAATACATATCATCAATATTATTAGAATGCTATTTAAACTTTACAAGAAAATTAAATAAACTTCATCAAATACATATAACATCTTTGGATAACTATATATATGTGACAAGAGTATATTAAATTTCTCCTTTATATTTATTAGTTATAAAACATTGATTTACTTTTAGGTAAAGTCTTTAATTTCTATCAACTAATAAATTTTTCATAACAACATTTCATAAAATACATAAATTATACGACCACAAATTCAAAATTAATTTGCCCACTTTGGTGACTGACAAATTAATTTTAATCGTACTGTCATAATAATAATAATAATAATAATAATAATAATAATAATAATAATAGTAATAATACATCCAAAGCACCATGATAAAATTTTGATTATAGGTCATATTATCATTAATATGACTAAAATGTAAGAAATCAAAACTTTAAAAATCATTCATCCATTAACAAAATTTCATGGATCAAAATTGTAATTTTCCATTCAAAAACAAATTCCAAAAGTGATGGAAGGTGAAGCAATCGGCGGCAACATGACATGCCCAATATTCGCATTAATATCTATTCTTTTGTCATTCAGTATTCGGCGACCACAATCATGAAAATTACTATGTACAACAGCAATAATTTTTTTCAGGAAAAAATTATTCTTTATATAAAAACCTAAAATCATAAATTTTATAAACATCATAATTGAATCAATCACCAAATCAATAATCTAAGGATTATTATCTATTCAAAATTTGAGACTCTAATATCACATGTAAATTTTTATGCTTAATATTCAAATATCAATAGATAAATCATTCATGTCTATTAAGATCTTCAATATAATAATAACCATATAAATAAGCAAATAAATCACTTACTTTAAGCGGAATTCGACATGATGTAGAGAGAACTTTCAACAATCACGAACTAATTTCTTGCCCTTAACCCTCTTTCTATAGTAGATAGTTTACTGTATAGCTAAATAAGTTTGATTTATATTTTATTTTTACCTACGTACTCTATTAGAGTGGAGAGAGGACTAGTTTATACACCTGTGAACATTTAGTCTTGTATATTCATTAGGTATTAAACTAACGGTCAAGATTTAATATACTATTAAATTAAGAAAAAATCTTAAATCAAATTTAATATCGGTATACAGAAAATATGAGCTATAACATTAAGTCATATTTCTTACAATTGTACCTTAGCAAAACACAATTGGCCTTTAGCTTGCTGTTAACCGTAAGAGCCAATGACACAGGGAGGAAAAAGCAAGGGAAGGACAGGTTAAATGGTGAAAGACAACCCACAAAGACGGTGAATCCAAGTATGCTTCCATCACTTCCCCGTACCTTAAAAGTAGAACTCCTTTTCTTTTCCTTGGTTAGGAGTACAATTTCACATGGACTTTTTGATACGAGCGTTATGTCATATTTATTCTTTAAATCGTATTTATTATAACTGCAGTGTCAAACTCAGAGAAAAAAAAGGGAGTTATTTAATTTATTGGATAGGATCAAGTAGTTAAAGTGGGAAAGCGGATGATTACGTGGTTTGCTTATAGTTGATGGTGAGTTGCTTTCTTCTCATTCTCACTTCTTCCTTGTAAGCTAAAGGTTTCTCTTCATGATAGCTTGCTTAGCATTAGAAGAAGAAGAAGAAGAAACCATTAACAACATGCACGACAGCATCTTCCAGGTGATCAGAGCTTGAGCTATTAATCTCTTGTCTCATCATTCTATTTTGCTTCGAGTCAGATTGGTCAAGAGTTGCATTATCAGTTCCTTTGCTATTACTATTAGGTAGTTTTTCAGAGTATAATGATGCATGAATCATTAGGCATCCCTGCCTGTTTCTCATCAAGTGAACGGCAAAACGATGAAGACCCAGCCACTGTGATAAGGTCCGGCCAGAGCGCATTCATGTCAATATATCGAACAAAGTTAGCTGGGCAATGTCGTTTGATCACCATCACCTGGTGCAAGGATCTGTTGTTACATGGGCTCTCTGTTACAGTTCAAGCAACAAATGGCAGAGACCACCACCACTGCAAAGTTGAACTGAAGCCATGGAACTTTTGGAGGAAACAAGGGTCTAAGCAATTTGTAATAGACGGTAGGGTTGTTGATGTGGTCTGGGATTTTAAGGCTGCGAAATTCAATGGCGAGACAGAACCACAATCAGATTATTATCTTGCTATTATCTGTGAAGAAGAGGTGGCTTTACTTCTTGGTGACTTGAAGAAAAATGCTTACAGAAGGACACGGTGTAGACCTTCGCTTATTGAACCAATATTAGTATCGAGGAAGGAACACGTATTTGGGAAGAAGAGATTCACAACAAGAATCAAATCTCACGAGAAAGGGCAATTTGTTGAGATTTCAATTGAATGCAAAAAAGATGGTGATAATGGAGGGGTTGATCCTCAACTGGAAATAAAGGCAGATGGGCAACTAGCCATTCAAGTTAAGCATCTTCAATGGAAGTTTAGAGGAAATGATGCCATAAATTTGAGCAAAACTAGAGTAGAGGTTTGTTGGGATGTTCATGACTGGCTATTTGGTTCAGGTCCTTCAGGTCCAAGGCATGGCCTATTTATAATTAAGCCTGTTTCACAATCTCCTTTAACAAAATCAGCACCATCGTCACCTACATCATCGTTGTCATCCACATCAATGCCATTTCTGAGTCAAGAAGTGAATAGTGCTTCAGTAGCAGATGACATTGCAGGTGGTCCATCCAGCTTTTGCTTGTTTCTGTACGCTTGGAAGATGAGCTAGTTGGTGCAGAACTTACTGCCATCCCGATCCATTCAAAACTCACATGATCATGTTCTTGGTTCAGAGTACAGTGACATAGTGCTTGACACAAATCAAGTAGATTCAGCTCCCACTTAAAGAGAGATGGTTGTAAGAGAAGCACCTGGGCCCAATCGGAGCTGGAATGTTGTCATGGAATGGACAGGGCAGATCGGAACACATGCACATGGCCAAATAATTTCCCTTATCGTGAATTATGGTCCAACTTGGAGCATTTTTGGTTCTATCCTCCTCATATAATCATGTGTCAAAACGGGCTAATCATAATTTATGAGTGTGTAATGCCTTTTCATTTTATGTCTATTCTCGTAAAATTGTGAAAAGATTTCCCTAGACTTTGGTCTTTTTCATTGTAAAACCAACAGACGTACTTAGAGATTAAGATAATCTGCCTTAGAGCTAACTACGATCCTAAAAGGCATCGTTTTGGTTAGAAAGAAACAGGATCAGCAAACGCAAAAAGGCTACCATATCGAGGAAAAAGGTGGGAGCTTTTAACCTGTTGTTTGCAGGACTACGAAAAATACTGGAGAAACATCTGCTATATGGCATCAGTGGTCCTTTCTTTTGAAAAGCCATTTCCACTTGGGGTCTTGGAGCTCTTATTGGTTGTTAAAAAGAAAAAGAAAAGGTAGCAAATTTGGTAAACATGGTGGCTAATGAGCAAACATTGTCTGCATGATTCTACCTTCAAGGGTTGGAAGATGGGAGGGCCGAATGCGAGTACTTTCTCCTTTTTGGTGGAATTCCCATTAACGTGGATTTTTAAGTTGCTTTTATGGAGTTTGAAGTCGCAAAATGTTTCACCACTACAGCTCATGTTGTGAGTATACAAGTAGGACCTGTTTGACTAGATTCTTTTAATGAGTAGTCCTTTAACTATGGATATACTACATATATATGAAACTATTATGAAATCGGTGGAAATTAAGTTCTTTATCTTACATATATCATTCAAAATTTTAAAATGTATAAATAGACATATCTCAAGGAAATTTTAACATAAAAAACATAAGACAAAATGGTAATGAGAAAAAATAAAATTATTATTTACCTTTGATATGCAATTGAAATTAAAAACACAAAGAAAGAAACAATTCTCAAGTAAGCTTAATACACAAAAGAAATTAGAAACTGTACAATTTTATAACAACATTTAAATGATAATGACCCTACCCCAAAATTATGGGTTACCAACAATCAAAACATGTATTGGCTTTTTCGGACAATAACTCAGCCTTTGACCCTAGAGGAACCAAAACATTTTCTCTTTCCCTAAGACAATGTATTAGGTTTCTTCTAGTTTAAACAATGATGGAGCTAAATTATCATCAAAGTGCATATATTATTGTGATTGTGATGGTTATTAAAAATAATTCGTAAAACAAAGAATTCGTAACCATTAAAGATATGCTATAATTCATAATTCGAAAGCATCTTAGGCTTTGAATTATATCTACTGTCTATTAACCATTGGTAATTTGAAAAGAGTAGAAGTTTAGTTGAAGAAAAATATTTATTTGGGAATAATAACGACCAAATAGAAAATTAATAAAATAAAGAAACACATAATTATTTATGTGGATTGGTGGAGTCCAATTCCTCTGTCCAATTTTATGGTGTCTTATTGTGTTTAGTGAATCTCAGTCATTTATTTATGCGGGTCCCACATTTTTTATGTGAGACTCATACGGGACCCGCATAAATAAATGACTGAGATTCACTGGACACAATAAGACACCATAAAAATTGGACAGAGGATCTTGTTCCGGATTGGTGCAATGCCTACGCCAATGGGCAAGAGACGAATAAAATTCACTAATTAATTTGAAGAATACAAAATTTGGAGAGTAACACTCAAACCTTTAAAACCCAATTACACTCTATTTTACTCTCACACTTTCTTCCTTGTTTTCCTTGTTTTTCTCTTATGAAACCATGCAAATGAATGAGTTTATATAGGTATGGTTTTGCTTCAAACTTTGGTGAGAATAATGCCACGTTTCATTGCCCAATTCCATTCAATTCACTTGATAGACAAGTGAACCAAGTAATGGTGGTTTCTTCCCCTAAAAATGCTTGGATATGGACTTGCGACGCAAGTCTAAGAAGAAGGAAGTGGATGATAAAACATATCTTTACCATGGGTTTTGTAAAAAATTCAAGGCAAACATTAATAAATCTCCACCTTGACTTGAATTTTCTATTGGATGCAGAAAATTATTGAACTTTACTCCACCTTCTCCTAGCAAGCCTACAAAGGTAACTCAATAATGAGAAATACCAATCAAGTCCAAGCAAAGCTTGAACTTTGTAATTGAAAGAGATTTGGTCTTCATGTCACTCGGATTATTAACAGTACCAATTTTCTTCATAGAAATAGTACTTTAAGGAATGATACAACGAACAAAATGACCTTTCATAAAACATTGATCTTTAGTCAAGTGAATAGCACTTTGGCTATTATAATGGACAAAAATCACCTTATGGCCTAAATTGAGTTCTTCATATAAACCTTTTAACCAAATGGTTTTTTTTAAATTAAGATTACCTGCATAGTCTGAATCAATATAACCAACCAGAATATCCATACTTCTTCCAAATTCCAAACAAGAATTAGTGGTACCTCACAAATATCTCAAAATCTATTTCTCTACCTGCTTGTACTAGGATTAGCCATATATCTACTAACAATATTGACTACATGTGCAATATCAGGGCGAGTACACACTATAGTATACATGAGACTACCAATAACATTAGCGATGTGACATATACTTGATTTCATCATCTGGCTGTGGTGACATTGCAGCAAAAAGTATAACATTAGCGTATGGAGGAATCGTCGCCAAAGAGTTTGGCTATGCTTATTTTTCGTAGCTAAAAACTATTAGTTACATTTTCAGAAGCATAGTCAAAAGTTTTTAGCTACGTTTCAAGAAATATAGCCCAAAGTTTTTAGCAACATTTTCATAAACGTAGTCAGACGTTTTTAGCTACGTTTGAAAGTTTTCAATAGTCAAATGTTTTAAGTTACGTGTGAAACATAGCAAAATTTTTTTAACAACGTTTATGAAAATGTTGCTTAAAACATTAGGCTATGTTTCTTGAAATGTAGCTAAAACTTTTAACTATGTTTCTGAAATTATAGCCAAATGTTTTTTACTACATTTTGTAAAATGTAATAAATTTTTTTCTTCGTTTTAACGAAATGTTATACCATGTTGGAATAAATTATTTGTTACATTTTAATCCATATTATTGTATATAATGTTTCAACCTATTTTTATTGTTAATTTATTATAAAAATTATACAAAAATAATTGATAATTTAAAGCATGTACATAAAAAATAAAATATCACTAAATTTCAATGTATACAAGAATTTTATTATAACTTCAACAATTCTTATATATAAAATAATAAATATAGAAACTAGTTTACAAATTATAATACAAATCACTCAGCCGTTGCATCTTCTTCAAATATGTAATTCGAGAAAAAGTATTAAATTTAAATTATAATACAAAAAGGAATTAAGGGATAAAAGTATAAGAGATGTTATTAATACCATTTACTTTCATCCTCACTGCTTTGATATTTTTTTAGGTACTTATCATGCTTAGCCATCTTTTTTCGAGTATGTTGTATTTAAGCCTTAAGCTATTTATTTTCCTTTTCAAGTTGGTGAACATATATGGATCTTGATGAGGTTGAAACATTTAACTTAGGGTCAAAGCCAAAACCTTTGATTTAACCAGAACATGTAACGGGCACGATATTGCAAATTTCTTCTACATTGACCTCATTGCCCTTAGACATTGATTTTTGTAACAACCATTCCATCTTATTCTAAATTTTAAAAAACAATATTTAGTGTAAATATTGTTAATTAGTAGTACTTAAATAAATAAACTTAAAATTTAAACAAATTTTTATATTTACATAGTTTTTTTCTTCTTCTTCTAACATCCACTCTTGACCTTCCTTAGAGTGAATGACTTTATACAGGGTGATCCTATCACACTTTACCCATGTAGTTCCTATTAACTCTATTTTATGAAAGAAAAATACAAGGCATAATAAATAATATAGTGTTAATTGATCTAATTATAACTTGGAAACAAAGATCTCACATATTCATTTCAGACAACTACAAATTATTTGGACCCTTGATTGTGAGGAGTTTTCATTTTTCCTTTATTGACCTTTGCCTTCTTATGTTTTTCCTAAATAAAGAAAAAAATATTCATTAAATTATATAAAAAGATAAATGGAACCAAATGTGAAGGGAAAGAAACAAACCTGAACTTTGGGAGAGAACCAATAATCACATAAATTATCAAATTTTATAAAGACATTTGTTTTAAAACATGTTGCCTTGCCTCCGCATCAAAAGGAAAAGATTTGTAAAACTGATGCAACCTATAATGATGATCCTTAGTCCTTTGTTTCAACAATAAAGTCATATAGTTTGAAACATCAAGGTTATTGATATCGGCAATATTCAATTTCATCAATGAATAATGAGTAAAAGTGTAATTAATCTTATAATAAGTGAAAGAATATTGTACATAGTTAAATAAATTGAAAATTTACCGCAACTGTATTCACAACATTTTCAAGCAAGTTATCTTCCTTTAATTCCTTAGCATGCTTGAGGCAAGGTAATTTTGTTTTCTCAATAATCTCCAACTCACTTGACAATTTTACAGACTAGATCTTGTCTATAGGACGACCTTGCGAAGTATCAATGGGTATTGAAAACTTGGTATTTATTACATCCTTCATTCGTTATAATTCACAACATCTAGTTATACCTTTGCATCTTTTTTTTAATATTGACAATGGAACCCGATAACAAATAAATAATGATAAGAAAATACACATTAAACATTTAAATATATATTTGAGCATAATTTTTTTTGTAGATGATAAAGATTAACAAACCTGCAGATCCCTCTATGCTAGTTGATTCATTGTTGTTTGAGGAAGAATGAGGTTATGCTTGACTAATTTCATTGGTGGCTGAGGTTGACTGTTGTTATTGGCTATGAACCGATTGATTTGGCTTAAATTGCACCTCCCTCTATTCCACAATTTCGATACCTGACACCTTTTTTCCTTTTATTCTACCAGATGTGTATTATATTGGATATCTATTAAAAAACATAAATTTTATTAACATTACAATACATCCAATCATTGACATTAATCGTATTAACATAACTCAATCATCAACAATCTGCATTAATATAACTCAATCATCAACAATTCACATTAACATAGGCATGAAATTGGGTTCACTTATAGAAGTACACCATACAATGCCAATGCATTTTTTCTATAAAGGAAATTATGCTTATCATGATGAATCATTACTCTGAATTATCAACAATCCATATATGACATTAAATTTTATACAAGAAAACTTCAACACTCATGCATTGTCTTCTAGGTCTAAAGGTAAAAAGAATTTCAGTACTTTTATATAGCAATATTAACAGTAAGTTACAATAAATTAATTTTTTATATTCAATTGATATAATCTTAAATTATATTTAGTATTGAGAATTTGATAAAACTTTAGATAAAAATAATTTATTCTATTTTTTTGATATTTTTAATTAATTAATATATCCTTATGATATGATACTCAATTTTAAATATAGTGATGACGGTTTAGGTTAGTTGGTGCACTTGTTGTTAATCCTCCAACATCATTTCTTGATTTCATTTAGTTGGATCCACTTGACATTCATTCCCCGTAAATATATATAATTACAAAAAGATTAATTTTACGTAATTGAGATATTACACTTTCTTGTTTCCAATTGATTTCATCTCTCCAAATCTTGGAATCCAAGATCTAGTCTTCCTTTCAGCATGTTTTCCAATAACAACGAGTAAACATATGTTCTATACTTACTAAATAATATTAACACTAAATAGGCAAATAAGAATTGCAGTTATTTCATCCAAGCAATTAAATAATCCTCTAATCTATAGCCAAGTTATAGCACGATAATAGTAGCATTGAAGCATAAATTGCCCGACTAAAATCAACTTCTAAACGAGTAATTTTATTCTTCAAATTCAACTTACACCTCTTTCCTTCATTTTTAACATCATTTATACTTTATCTATTGTATACAACCTGATAGAAAAGACTATCATCCTTTTTAGAAACAATCTAACATATGTTTAAAATTCTCTACTAATTTATCACAAACAATTCAAACAAAAACAAATCATCTCTAACAAAACTTTGATCGAACATGTTATAGGCTATCCTCAAAGAAGCTTCCTAATCCATCTAAGCCTTAATCATCCCATTGTGGACCAAAAAATATTACACTCTCACCATCTTTCAAACAACAATACACATTCATCTTCCAAACAACAATACACAAAACCCAGACCTTTTTACAAAACACAAAACTCAAACACAAAAACTCAGACAATGAAAGCAGAACATAAAAACTAAACATAAGTTGGACGAGTTAACTGGATGGATGAACAATCGGAAACAATGGACAAGGAATGACAAAGCTAGATGAGGTTGGAGGCCTTTCAACGCAAAATTTTATTAGGAAAATGATGAAGCTGAATGGCGAAGCTGACCGAGGAAGATGGGCTTCGTTTTCTTGTTTAAAATAACATGAAAACGAAGTCGTTTGTTATGAAACAAATGACGTCATTTTTGTTATATTAAAAAACTATAGCCAACATTTGGTGACGATTTCAGAAAAATGTCTCCAACTGTAGACTATTGGTTACATTTTTACTGAAATGTTGCTAAATTAAAGATTTGGAGACGACTTTATAAACCGTCACCAAATCTTTTCATATATATTTTTATATAAAATAGTATAGGATTTATATATAATAAATAGAGCTTTTGACACCACATAAAATTGTAAAATCAAATATTTTAAAAGAGATAAATAAAAATATAAATCTATGTAATATTAATTAATTTTGTGTTTTTAGTTTTATAACTTTTTAAATGAAAACTAATTTATTTTTAGATTTACAATCATTCTCAATACTATTAAATTTAATTTTTAAAAATATGATATTAATATTTAATATTGATTTCCAATTTTTACTATATTTCAATTATTTTGAAATTGTATTGCAATAAATATAATTATATATGGTAATTAATATAATGATATATGATTGTATAGATAATAATTGTAATTAGTATAATGATTTATGAATATATAGATAATAGATATATTTTCTCATATCTTAGTTATCATATTATTCTATTTAATCATAATTCTATATCTATTATATAGAATTTATGTATTATATATAATTTCTATAATATATAGAGTGTAATATATAGGAATAGGGTTTAGCAATGAATTATAAAAATCATTGCAAAAATTTCACCTTTTGGTGACGATTTTTGTATTCATTACTAAAGGTGAAGCCAAAATTATGTCATTTATGAAATTGAAAATCTAATTACCCAAAAATAGGGCATAAATTGTTTAGATAGAGCCCGCAAACAATTAGGGGCCCAAAACAAGGCTCATTGCTATAAGCAACAGACATTCTACTTACAAAGCAATAAAAACAACAATGTAACCCACAACTACTGACAAAGCAAAAAAAAAAGACAACGTTGTTGTAAGTAGCAGACAAGGTAATCTATCTATGATGACATTTTATAAATAAGGTATATAAATCCTCCCCATTCGAAAGAGTCTCTAGATGCTTCCTAATCAGGGCTGAACCATTGAAGGAGAACTTCTTCTTTGAACTGGTCGAGTTGTTAGGTATGGGTTCCTCTATCTTGCTTCCAACCTTTTCTTCTTCTTTTTACTTTTGGTCATTGTTCTGGAATAGCGTCATTAGCTTTCTCTTGGAGGAGTTATATATCACTCTCATCTCAGGTAAAAGCTAACACTGAGGTATGAAATTACTTGATTCTTTTGTACAAAGTCAATGTCTTCTTGCTTAATCCAGATTTCCAGTTAGTAGTTAGCTATCATAAGGTCTTGTTTTGGAGAGATATCTTTGATCCCCAATCTTCATTCGACTCTTCAAGTAAGTCTTCCTTCTTTGTAAATTTGTGCTTAACTACTCTGAAGTTGATATGTTCATCTGTTCGGATTTTTGCATGCGTTTTCTGTGTTATTTCTGCATCTTACTGATAAGCTAGGGTCGACCTTCTTGTTTTTGTACTTCCTTTTATTTTGAATTCCATAACGGTAGCTCTCTCCATATCTGATGAGGGGCTCAGAGGATCTAACTCTTTTTATCATAATAATGGTTTTAGAGGATAATACACTTAATTATGCATCCCCTAAGCATAGTACATACACAGTTAACGTTCTCAGCATTATCATATAAAGTTGTCTCAATTAATATATCAGAAAATTAACATTACTAGAATGTTGTACCATTCAAATAAGAAGTCCTCTATTAATAAAGCTGTTTGATTACTTATTAATATGTGGCATGTGCTCTGGGTTTTATTTATCTTTAAGGGTGAGTGGCAAACAAAAAACGTGTTTATGCAGGGATTTCTGGCTGCTTACAAAATTAAGTTCCAATGATCTTTGCTTCTTTTGTGAATATTTTGTTAATTGCATATATCTTTATATAATTTTTCATTTCCTTTTTAAATTCTACACTTTGTTTCTATATTGATTATATATATGACTTGATTTTGTTTCTATTTACTTTTCAAAATAAAATGTTAACATAAATTCATCGTGAAATGTCTATGTGATAGATAGTTTCCAATGGTGAAAATTAGCTTCGATAGGAGATATTTGGCAAAATTCTCCCTTCTGAAGAACAAATTGATGCACAACAAATCTACTCATCGACGTCTAATCACCGCTTGCCTTC
This sequence comes from Erythroxylum incrassatum, assembly GCA_026546855.1. Classification (NCBI taxonomy): domain Eukaryota; kingdom Viridiplantae; phylum Streptophyta; class Magnoliopsida; order Malpighiales; family Erythroxylaceae; genus Erythroxylum; species Erythroxylum incrassatum. The sequence goes on from JANVCL010000001.1 coordinate 5,654,266, forward strand.
AATGACTGATCTTCTTCTTCAAGGTTTATAGCACATGAAAATGGAGGTCGTGGCGATGTCTAGATGATTCATACAAGATTAGGGAAATTAGTTGCTTTAGAACAGTCATCAATTACAAAAACTATGTTTATTCATTGCCCCGATGATGGTGTCATTTAATTAGATATGCATGTGTTTGAATTTAGGTTCCTTACACTGTTTAATTTAACTTTTTTATGTTTCTAGGATTTGATTTTTCAAAAATTTATGAAAAAATTAACGTGATTGTTCTATACTATTTTTTCCTTAGGTGCCACTCATGATATGTGTAGTTTATCTAATTCAGTGACCTATACTGCATTTAGAAAATCGTTCACTGTATCTTCTGTTAGTTTAGTTAAAGCCAATAAGTTGTTAGAAAAGGACGTCAACAAACCAACTATTGGGGGAGGATCTTTATCTGTTTCAATTGATGTCTTTGAACATGCAAAGAGCCTTCTTAGGAATTCAGAGATAGAGAACTCCTTTATCTTATTTGCCGAGTCTCATGTCATTTGAAATCTAGAAAAATAATCATTTCATTTTCTTTTCGATAGAATAGGTGTGAATTTTTTTTTGTCCTTAAGAACTGTTAAAGTTCTAATTAAAATCTTGCAGTACTTACCATCAATCATTATATTATATTACTTACTATATATCATTTTTTTCTGTAAGAATCATATATCATTATATTACAAACTTTATGTTAAAACTATTTGAAAATTTTGTGACATCTTATAAAATTTTTAAATCATATAATTTAAAAAAGAAAATAAAAAGTATAAATCTATGTAATATTAATTAATTATGAGTTTATAGTTTCATAAATTATTTAAAGATTTGACGTTTTTGTTAGGTAAATTTATTTTTTACACTTAGAATCATTGTCAATAATATTAAATTTAATTTTCTTAATATGATGTTCAGTCACAAATTGATCAAGTCAAAGTTAGTGAATTCATAATTATAAATAAGAGAGTTAATTTGTTATTATACATTCAAAACCATCGCCAAAAGGTAAGTCTCTTGTGACAATTTCAAAAAATAATTGCAAAAGGCTTTCAATTTGGCGATGATTTTTCTGAATTGTCGGCAAATGCTTGAGATATGGCAACGATTCTAGAAATCATCGTTACAAGGTGATCTTTTGGCGAACTATGTTTTGCAAATTAATTATCAAACACCCATCAAAACGTTAAATCTAAACTAAAAAATAGTGCTTATTTTTTAATGTGATGTGAAAAAATTAAAGTTTTGATGTGTGTTTGATAATTAATTTTCAAAACATAGTTTTGAAAAGATACTTGATGAAAAGAAAAAATTATCTCCATAATGATTCTACATAATCATAGCCTTTTAGAAAAGTGCCTTTCCAAAAAAATATTTCTCATACTCGTTTAGTATATATTCTTATAATTATAATTTTTAAATAAGAAGTCTAAAAGATATTATTACATAAATTATACCATATCACTCATTTTTTGATATTTAAATACTTAAAATATTATATATCTCTAAAATATTAGTTAAGAATTAAAAGATTAAATATTTTAATTAAGACATCAATTTAAATATTCTATTGTAATTACTTTGATTTGTACTTTATAATTTGTATAATTTAGGACTTCGTTTACAATAAAACTTAAGAAAGCCGCAATTTCTTGTCTCCATATTGTTGTCATTATTGTTTTCTGTTTGAAGCTTTTTATTCCTTTCCTTATCTTCATCTGACATCACTTGCTAGTTGTCTTGGCTTCTTTTCATAATATATGTCGTCCATCTTTTCTTATCAAGAAGAAATATGACTAGGCCAGCTTCGTAAGAGTGAAGAATCCTTAATAGGACACCAATACAACAATATACAAGCAAAACGACAATGTAAATTGCTGAAACAAGAGATTAAATGAGTGGCGTGGACAAGAATGGTTCCTTCCCAAAGGTTGGTGTCTTTAATTATTAAAAGTATTTATAATTATTGCATTTGATAAATTTTAATTGATTTCAAAATAAATTTAAAGTTTAAATGGAATAGAAGATCCAATAAAATAAATGTTATATGAAAGAATTATCTAGTGATAATTATACGGTAAAAGGCAAATTTTGAAACACATAATCTTTGAAACATGGTACTATGTTATGATAATTACATTACACCTACAATTAATTACATTGAAGAAAACATTACCTTAATGTCTTTAACCAAAGGTTGAGAATAAATAAACCAAAATTATAATGATGTAAAATTAATTAATGTAGTATTATTTACACATACAAATATATATAATGATTGAAAAAAATAGATTATGTAGCTAGACTACTTCTCTTTATTTTTATTATATTTAATTTAAATTGACATAATCTTGATAAGAATTTAAAATTTTAAGTTGAATATATGAGATTAATATTACATAATTAAGATTATTTTTAAACACGGTAAGTGTATGATTTGACTTAAATTTTGGACCTAAATTCACAATAAACAAGTGTAAATAATTAATTATTTGAGTTTAAAAATAATTTGATTTTTTAATTTTGAAGAGGGAAAAAAAAAGAATCAGCCAAGGAATTACATGCCATTTAGGATATTCGTACGTCTGCTCCAGGAACACAGTTCAGACTGAAGATAGATGCTTTTGGGTGTCCACCCTACTTGCAATTATGTCAGTCCGTCTAGTCATCCTCTAATCCAATAGTTGATAGAGCATAAGCCAAAAGATTGCAAAAAACAGCACATCGTTTGTTGTGTTTAAATTTGGAAGTTAACCAATGTAAGATGTTTGTCCGACAATGACATAAATCTCTGACTGTAGTTTTCTCAGTTCGAAAACACTCTTTACCTCACTTGGACCGTTTCCTGGCAGAAAAATAACGCATTATTGCATAATAATGGGATTCTGGGATCTGTTATCTCTTATTTGCTTCAAGTGGATCTGATGTGTGGCACTGAAAACTGCCGCAGTCATTTATCAATATAACCGACAACCCAGTTGCCATTGAGCCGTATAATGTCCAGGAAACAGAAGTACTGCCTAACACGTTACGAGGAAAGATCAAGGCAATGTTCCGTTAAGCATGAGACAGAAAGTGTCATGCTTGAGTCATACTTTGAGTAAAATTCAGGAAAAGAAAGAACAAGCACGCAATGTAACAAGAAGACAACTGAATCAGTGGATGGGTGGCTGCCTATGGCAAGCCATGTGTAATGGAATTGGAGGGTCTGAAAATGAACCATCCACAATGTGGTCAAAAATCCATTTGTTAGCAGCTTGAGTGTAGTGGACACCATCCCAGTTGATCCAAACTGAGGGATCATGGCATGGTTTAACAGCCACATCTTTCCCCCTCTCCTTAATCTTTCCTCCACATCCAACGTTTTTGTTGTAGTTATACTTTCCTCCATGGCCACAGCATGCTCTTGTGGATTCCTTGAACCCTGCAATTCCCATCTCAAATTCATCAACAACACTTTATCAAACATCAAACTCGTATCATTATGTTTGTTATAGGAATGCTTGCAAGTGTCTAGGTTGTTGTTACCATTCTTTCTCGTGTGACTAAAAAGGCTGTACTTGAGAGAGTATATGTCAACATAAGTTATAGCAGCTTCTGGCAATTCCTTCCTCAATTGGACAACGATCTTCTTTAATTCACGGTTAAAGTACTTAGCCACACCATTAAACGGAGATCCACATCCTGCTGTATCCACTCCAGAAGCTAATATTGGTATCCTCTCCAAGACATAGGCTAGGCAGCCAAATGGCCCTGTGTTGTGAATCCAAAAATTTCTTCCTCCTTGCCCATATATGTCCTGTCATTAAGACAACCAATCTTAATGAGACACATTATTTTAACATGCTAAAGAAAAATCTAAGCATTGATACTAATCGACAATAATAAGAGATGGTATCACTAACCGTAACAATGTTTTTGAACTGACGGAGTACATCGGGGACGGATTCTTTAACTTCAATGGTAGACAAGTTTGAGAAATAACCAGATGTAAGATCGTTCTGACCGATATCAAATGTGTATAAAGCCTCAGAGAAAACTTTAGCTTCGGGTAGCAGTTCTTTGTAAACTCCACCTGCACCAATTCATCCAAACGAAACTTGTTTTAGGGTCTCGAAATTTCTGTGGGCTAATCTCTGGGTAGTATTATTACCTCTGTTGCGAACAACCTGAGACCTATCAACAAATTCATAAAATTCGTTCCATTGGACATCCAAGGAAATAGGACTAAACCCGCTTTGACGGAGGGTAGCATTTTGGGGTCTAATGGTTGATCCTGCTGTTGCGAAGTTGGCACCATGACTGAAGTTGCTTCCCACAGAATCAAGGTATGCGCTCAAGAATGGCAATCCAAGGTGCTCCCCTGAGTATTCATGGAAAATTAACATCAGAGTTAATCCAATATCTATCATCATTAAAGGAGATATGATTGCCTTGGCATGGTTGGATGATCAGAACTTAGCAGCATTTAGGAATACTGAAGGTGATATGTTTAGTAGTTAAAGAAGCAAGAATTTAGATACTTATAATACAAATAAGTATTTAAGGCGCTCAGATTTTGCATACAAGATCAGTTCCAGGGGAGTTGAGGTAACGTTGACATAATCTATGATATGGAAGACATTTTATATTTCCTGTGCAACTCAGAACAAGGGGGGAATTAAGCCCTTCACTTTTGACCATGTGAAATACTTGAGGATTAATGGGCTAGCAGTGTATGGTTCTGAATAAAAGATTACAATACCCTTAGTTTAATTAGATGATTCTGCATAAGGATTTCATGGAAATTATTCAACACATTAAGAACAAGCGTTAATTAGTATATCGGACATAATGAACCATATTGAATTAGTTATGGAGAAGAAGCATGAGCCGATGATTTTTCTTTTGACCAAATAGGTTAAAAATTGCAGACTGAACGTGCGGCCCCGCAGTGTCTGTCAACATCAGCTACAAAAAGTTTCGGTGGTGGACCCTTTGGTTCATTGAAACTTTTGGAAAAAGGATGCAAGAATCCGTGAAAGGTTCCTCCATTGAAACAAGTTTATTCGACCAAGGCATCACTGGCTATTGTCAAGATAATGTAATCTGTCAGTCCTAAGAAGACAACAAAATTTGGGTTTCTTTTTTCATATGATCAACAGAATGATTGGGCAAGTGCAAACCAGTGTGTTCTTCTCCTTCCCCATCTCACCCCATCACTCAGACACTACTTTCTTCTTCCCTGATTGTCTGTAATTCTTTTTTCTTTTTCATGTCTGAATTACCGATTGAGGATAGAAGACACTTAGAAATGCCATGGAAAGCATACAACATTCCATCGAAGCTTTCCTAGTAGTAATATAGGGTAAATGATATTGGACACTATACTTTACTCTGATGTCTGATATCACTTTATAGTATTGATCTTGCAGAATCAATGTATACGCAAAAAATGTGAGTTGCACTACACTCACTATCAAAACCATCCATGTTTCATAGGAGGTATGCACATTTTTAACACCAAAATAAAGGCTAGATTGTGCAGACTTGGATTCCATTAAACCACGCGAAAAAGAGAAAAAACTATGGCAACGACACATCTTTGAATGTGTTAGTATGTACCTATGAAGTCAACAATGAGGCGGCCGTCACAGTATCGTCCGGCGGGTCCGTGGAAGTAAGATTCTCCATGAGGTGGAGGGGCTTGGCCAAATGCAGCAGACAAGCCACCAGTGTCGGAGTTTGAGTCTCCAAAGTTAAAGATTGCTGGGAATTGGCAATGAGAAATGGCAAACACGGTGCAGTGTGGTGCCAAACTCACCAAGAAGACAATGATAGAGGCCGAAAAAGTTGAGGAGTGTGACCCCATGATTGAAGGAGATAAGGCTAAAAACTGCTCTTCTAAGCTGTTAGTCAAGTGTAAAACAAGCGAGAAGAAAGTAATGGACGTGCTATATACATACATATCTAGTATGACGTGTGCGATCTTAGATCAGGCTAAACATAAACAAATGATAAGAGCCGTGAAGCATGTGTTTCTAATAGTTCTCCTCCAAACCCCCTCAAAAAAAATAGTTCTCCTCCAAAGTAGCTGATATGTGTTTTTCATTTTATATTTTCAAAAGATAAGCAATTACGATAATCCGAATCCAATTCTAATCCACAACTTGTTATGTTAGGCGCACATGACCCAACAATTAGTTTAGAAAATTTCATACTGTATTTAGAAATGAATTACCCTAATTTTTATGGATTCTTTTTCCCGTTATTATAGGTTGTTATTGTTATGTAGTAATACTCTTGCTAGTCTCATCACTCTAATATTGTTTATCGTTGGTCGACAGTTTCATACAATAATCATTTTACTAGGCTCGACCCTAATGGTTGAGAGATTACAGCACTAAGAGGACTTTTTACCGAAAAGATTTAAGATATTCCCTTTTGTATTTGGTATAAAACTCAGGCATACCTTGTCAAATAAAAAAGGGTTCTTTTGAATTAAACCAAATCCTTATCATATTGACTTTAGAGTGTTCAATTTGAGAATATTTGATGAATGGTAATCTGATCCGGCAACGATTTATATTATATCCATTATTTATCGGGAATGAGCTTTATCGAGTGGACTACCTTATTATCTAGTCATATTTTATTTCGATAGAAATCATATTGCCATTTAGTACATAATCATGTTTATCCATAAAATATATATACATATAGAAATAGAAAATTAAACTTAAAAATAAAGTCGGCATAGAGGAAGTGCTGTGCAACAAATAGAAATTGATAAAATTTTAATTAACAATTATCCAATATTGCCACAAGGCAATACTATGATGAAGTAGGAATCAGACAACATAATGAACAATAGACATTTACATTTGGAAGTTACAAAAAAAAGGGGATCAATTCTCCTGTTCTCGTTTTTGTGTGTCATTTTGTGGCCACCCTCATCTATCCATCTATTACGAAAAAGGAAACAACCACCCTGTGCCCTAAAAAAAGTTGCTTTACCTCACTTACAGGACTGTCTTGCAGCAAGGCAGGTGTGGCATGGTATCTACGGCACACTGGATGTTTCCTTCTACAATTTAGCTATTGCAGATTGGCTTTTCACGTACGTGCTTGCTCCCTTGTGCTCTAGGGATGATGTTATCAAATTCATAGTGGGAGCATGGCTTATATGGTGTACCAGAAACTTGGCCATTTTTCAACGCGAATACTTATCTTCGGTTGGCATCCATCAATGGTTTCTAAACTTTTTCACAACTGTCGTAAAGCTTGCACGCTGGATGAGAATTTGGTGGAAAGACTAGACCGTTGGGTCTCCTGGAAGTTTTCTCCTACTGGTTATATTAAAGTCAATGTTGATGGAAGCTCCCATGGCAATCCTAGTAATGCAAGCTTTGGTGGCCTAGCGCGAAATGAGTTTGGTCATTGGATCTTTGACTTCTCGGGTTTCCTTGGCTGTGCTACCAATATGCTGGCAGAACTTCAGACTATTTACCATGGCGTGACTTTTAGTATGAGAGCGTGGGTTTAGAAAGGTTTTGCTAGAGTCGGACTCTATGGAAGCTATCAAGCTAGTTACCTGGGATTGTCCTCAATCTCATCCTTACTTGACCATTGTTGAAAATATTAAATTTTATCTGAGGAAGGACTGGGATTGCTCTATTGCCCATACCTTAAGATAAGGAAATCAATGTGTTGATTATCTTGTGAAATCCAGCTCTTCTTCTTCGCAGCACTGGCATTTGTGAGTGATGCCTATTCCAGGCATTCGAAAATTCTTATAGGATGATGTCTTATCTGTGGCGGTCTTGAGACCTTAGGTTTCTTTTGTTGTTTTTCCTTTTCAAAAAAAAAAAAACAGTTTTCTTGCCAAAGATACAGAATTATGGCATGTCATGCTTCTTACTAAAAATAATGGGATTTTTGGATCCGTAACTTTTGTTTATAATAGTATTAGTGGGGTCGCACGAGTTTATCAATGTACCACGTCATGTAATTTGGCGAGTCTATTTAAAGTGTAAACTTCACTTTTTACCTCTTATTTTTAAATAATTTCACCATAAACCTACAATGATAATTTAGTATAGAAAACATGGAAAAACTTCGACAAGCAGGAACTTATGTTAAATCTAATGACGAAAGAAATTTGGAATTGATGCCAACAATTTTGAGGTGTCTAGCAAACAGTTGATAAGTTTTTTTTAGCTTATTGACTAAAAATTAGCTTTTTGACCATCTTAAAAACCTATTGATATATTTAGTGAATGACTTATTGGTTAGCTTATTTAACTCCAATAAGCTGATTTCTAAAAGCTCCATAAAAGGAACTTTTTTGATGATCAACCAAAATTTAATAGGTAAAAAACTAATTATACTCTCCTTTTATAATTTTTGAATTATGCTATATATCATATCTGTGCCATATTATAATTATAGATATTTTTAAATTTATTAAATAATAAAATTTATACATATTATATGAAAATATTAACATGATGTAGCTTGCTGTATCATTCATATTAATAGAGAATTTAACGTTGGATTATTATTATTATTATTATTATTATTATTAAAGTTATAAACTTATTTTTTGTAAAATTAAATATATAAAATCTAAATTCTTATAAGGATATTCAACGAAATACTAAGAAATATAATATTCATGCCTTTATAATTTTTTAAAAAAAATCACACCCTCATAAGTTATTTCACACATCAACAACTAATACTAAATAACTAATTTTACTAAAGATCTTTAATAAACAACTGATGTTATCTGTTGATCAAATCAGCTAATATAATCAGCTATCAACTAATCGCTAATAGAATAAGCTAATAGCTAGTGTAATCCACTATTTGCTAAACATGACCTTCATTGTGTGTTATAGACTAAATAAAGAGTGAACATCATTCAGTCTTTTGAGCCTTGAGAAAATTTGAGACTTCGGAAGACTACTTGTATATCAAAAGCTTCAATCTAAAAACAATAATCTCTTAACTCAATCTTTTTTTAGAAATTAAAAGAGAATTGATTAAAAATCTTAAGGACAATATAAAGCCTACTTAAAAACATACAACTCATCAACAAAAGGCCTTAATTTTCTTATAACGTCTTATATATGAATATTACTACAAAATCGTAATATAGGAAATCATCCCCTTATAAAGGTCATGTAACGGGCTCGTTCCTTAACAATAAATTCGTGAAATAGATCAATAATTAACAATATTCTAATTTTTATTGAGTTTGCCACCTAATCTCTTGAATGATAAGTAAGATTTGTCAAGTATTGTTTATTGCGATGAAATGATAAAATTCTAATTAAATTAAGGGAGGTTCTATCTAGTTGTCATGTATTCTCCGTTACTTGTGTTGAAATTCAAGTGTGAGTGGGAATCCTACATTTGAAAGAGATGTAACTAGTGAGGGGCATATAAATGGAAATGAATCACAAACCTAATGCCTTAAAGTTTTAGGTTGAAGTGTGGTGTTAAGGCTCACGAATATACTCCCTCACTAGGCTCATGATGTAGATCTCTTATGAAAGTGGGCTCTTCAGTCCCAACAAATTGTTTAAATTCTATTAGATGTAATGATTTATCTAATTCAAATGAATGTGCTTAAACATAAAGTTTAAATTTCCTGCAACTTTGTGAAAGAGTTTTACATAAAGTTCAAATTTCCTTAAGCTTTTTGAAAGAGTTTTGCATTTCCTTCTCTATAAAGGGTATATACATAATAACCAAAGGCAAGTTTACAGATTTTATAGTAACTCCTTTGGAGCAATCCACTATCTAAATCTAGTTAAACTCTTGACAATAGCAATTGCATAAGCTTATAATTTGTTTCTAAAGCGAAAGTGAATAGTGTCATTTAAAGAACATATACTTCAAAGCCTTATAATTTTGATTGCATAGTTTGTAGCTTAAATTAATTGGAGGGGGTTCACTTTGATTATATACATAGTTATGAGTCTATTTTTTGATAGTTATCCATAATGTAAATAATGTTTTAAGAAGGTTTTTGTTAAAACTTATTATGTTTCTCTAAGAGACTTTTTGCACATGACTTTTGAACAACAAGATGCACGATGTGATTATGATGCTCCTAGGTTATACTTTAACTAAATGGTGGTATCATTAATGTTTGGATTAGGTAATGGATGTAAAGCTTGTATTGTTGCACAACCACTCGTCCACTAAGATGATCTCCTTAACCTTTGTCTACACTGGAATTGTGTGTTTTAGACTATTAAAATCAGGAAGTAGATAAAGAGGGCCAATGTTATTATAGTTATTAAACCAAAATCTAAGTGCTCTTTCATTCTTAATGTTGGACCCCGAAATTTTTGTAAGTTAAGACTATTAAATGAGTAATTATCGATGATTATTTGGCAATTATTTATGCATAAAGCAAAGGAAAATCAATGAAATTGAAAAGAAATAGAAATGACGGTTAAGGTACAAGATGGATTGTATGCGAAATGTTTGGTGAATAACTCTTAGAATATGGAACCAAATTGAATAATTGTTGATTTTATTAGAAAATTTAGACAAGGAGGAACAAATATCTAGAAGGAAGTTTCATCAAATTCCTTCAAGGTGATGGTTAGAAAAATGTCTTGATTTTTGGAAAGAGTTAAGCATGAGTTAAATAAATTTTGAGGCATTGATAGATTAATTATTCTATTTTGTGGAATTAATTAGCATGTTAATGGGAGTAAATTAACATGTTAATTTGACTAAGACTATATGGCATGGATTAATTGAATTAAAGTGGTAAAATGACATGAGGGGCAAAATTGGAAGACAACTTAAGTCATTGAAGTTGCAAGGCTTTTTCATTAAGGGTCAAATGGGCCTTTGGGCTTAAATAAGAGAGTATTAAAAAAAAGAAGAGGAAGAAGGCTTGTGTCTTGCAATTATTTGGACTTAAGGGCTTAAGGACTTAAGGGCTTTTGGGCTTTGGGCTTAAGGGCTTTAATAAGAGGTATAAAAGAAGAAGAATAGAGTGGTGTCTTTCATTTGAAGAGGAAGAGAACGAAATTAGAGAGAGGAGAAGAGAGAGAGGGTCGTAGGAGAGAAGAAAGAAGGAGAAAATGAAGAGCATGTTAGGGTTTGTGATTTTCCAAGCTTCCAAGAGTGATTTCCAAGTTGGTCCAAGAAGGAAAAACGTGGAGAATGATGAAAGCTTCCATTAGAGTCAAGAAACCCTTTGATTGGGTGAAGAATTGAAGGTAAGGGTTTTTCAATGTTTTAGTTTTTGAATAGGTTTTGGTTCAAAAAGCTTAGGAAATGGATGGGTTTAGTGATTCCAAGATCAATTTTATTCTTTGGGTTCATTGGGTTTTCCAATTTGGGTTTTATTGAATTGGGATTTTGTGTTATTGTTGGAGGGAAAATCCAAGAGGAAGTAAGAGGAAGCAAGAAAAGGCAAAGGATGGCAATTGGAACAAGGTTTTCCAAGCAAGGAAATTATAAGGTGGGTTTTATGTTTATAGTTGAATAATGGGCCATTAATATGATTTCTAAATCAAGAAATTTCAAATTCATTGTTTTTAAATGCTTTGAGAAATTGCTACAAGTGATGCATTTATTGTTGAATAAATTGATGAATTGTTATGTGAATTTGGTTGTTATGTGAATTTGCTTGAGAAATGATGATGCATTTGCATATGAAATGCTTCATGCTCATGAAAGGATTTATGAAAATTTGCATGATT
>JANVCL010000001.1:5683504-5694023 GCA_026546855.1 Erythroxylum incrassatum
GTTTGACAAGTAATTTTGTGATTTTAGATATGGTGGGTGGTGTAGAGTTTCCCTTAATCTTAAGATGACACTTCCCAGCTATTATTAAAGTTATAATAAAAGTACATAATGGGAAATTAATACTAATAATAGGGAATAAAAAATGTAGCTTTTTAGATAATTGAATACTTGAGACATCCCCTTAATACAAATGATATTTCTTTCTATGTCCATGTGATTAATGCTAATATTTCTTATATCATATAAAGAAAAATTAGAAAGAATCCCTTGAAGACTTGTTTTATACAAGGTGAAGAAGAGGAGATGGATGACCTTATTTTATTGGAACATGTAGCATATTTGGAGGTGTAAAGAAGCAATTTTTTTGGAGAAAACCAAACAATTTAGGAGTCTTTATTTCAATTTAGTAGTTTTAGGGATCTTTAACATTAATTTTCAGTATGTTCTCACACAATGCTAGTTTTTGTTTCCTAATTAGCATAATAAGGAATAAGCATGAGAATTTTTTTAACTTTTAAAGAGCATTGGTTGAGATAGTTCATTTTAATTTTGGTTTCTTGTATAATTTAATTTTCTTAGGTAAATAGTCATAAGCATTGACAATTAAGTTAATTTTTATTTTGATTCATTAATTTTTAAAATGGAATCTAGATTTGTGTTATGATACTTTTGTATAATTTTGATATACAATTGCGTTAGAAGGAAATATTTAAAAGCCCTTTCAGTATCTAATAAAAAATTATGTAAATAAGTGAGTAGAAAATAAATTCACCGTAGTGGCTTCAAAACAAATAAAAATTTTAAGTTTATAGAGAAGTTTCAATAATCATTTGTAATGATGACTTAATTAAGTAACGAAAAAAATTCATGCAAGGTGTTCACTCTCGCATCAAATAGTTTGGTGACTTTTCAAGAAAGCCTTTAAAATGCTCTTATGTTAATTCAAAGCTAGTGTTTTACCTTCCTATTAGTAAGGGTTATAAAAATATTTTAAAATTGAAGCATCCTTCTCATGTATGTTCACTTTATGCATTAGGTTGAATTTTTGGAATTAGTTAAAGTTTGAAGAATTGTAGAGTTAAAATTTAATTGATTTATGACTTGCTGCAAATAGCTAAGTACCTAAAAATTTGATGAGCTTTGAAATTGAGGGAATAAAGTAGTGTCTTGATTGATGTGATTTATTTGTTAAATCATTTTCTAGATACATTACTTATTTAAGTTTTTAGGGAAGGAGGATATTCTTTTGTTTTTTAAAATTTAATGAACATGTATTAACAATAGCGGAACTATTACAAAATTACAATGTTTTCAATTAGAAGCCTTATACTTAGCTTCTAATGCAAGTTACAAAAGAATTTGAGGAAAGAAATGGTATTATTAAAATTCAAATCATTTCACAAACGTCGTTTCATTTTGATTTTTGTTGTGAGGTGGTGCTCCATGCTTTTGTCGATGATTTCAGCTCTAATCTAATTTATGTCGATGATTTCATTTTGTTTTCTTGTAGTGGATTTCATGATTGTTAAGTGGTTGTGCTCTATTTTGGTTTCCTTATGTTAATGTTAGAACTTGCATTTCAATCAATTCATAATCAATTATTTAACTTGCTGTTTTAATTTTTATTTTCATCTTTATCACATTTGTTATAACCTTAGATAACGTTAGGATTCAATTAGTTCACTAATTCCTCAAGGAATTGACATCTTAATTACTGCGCTTTACGACCCATGCACTTGCAGATTATTGAGGGTTTTATAAGATTAAAACTTGCTTAACAAGTAATCATCCTAAATTTAGGCACAACGTAAGGTCATCAAATTGCTAAAATTTTTAAAGTTGACCAATGGGTTTATCATAACAACCCACCTCAAAGCCAAATATCTTCAAGATATGGTTAAAGTAATTGTTACCATCTTATAACATTTTCAATAGGAGATAAAATTAAGAATTCAAAATTTGGAAAATCAAATTAGTTAACTAGAATCATTGGTTAGTAGATTGGAGAATCAAGGTAAGTTGCCTTTATAGTCAATTGTCAATCTAAAATAAAATGAAATTGCAATCACCCTAAGAAGTTGAAAGAGAAAAAGGAAACTAGAAGAAGTTCAGGAATAACCTATGGTCAAACTTTAAATGAAGAGACAAAAGTGATAACTCCCCAACAACAATCTGATCATTCCTAAGTTGTTAATAACAAATAAATAAGAACATCGGTGACTGAAACTCCTTTCTATAAAAGATATGCCAAATCCAAGAAAAGGAAGAGGAGAATGAAATTCTTGAGGCCTTTTATAAGGTAGAGGTAAGCATTCCTTTGTTTTATACAATAAAACAAGTACCTCACTATGCAAAATTTCTTAAATAATTATACACCAACAAATGTAAGTTAAAGGGTAATGAAAGGGTAAGTATGGCTGAGAATGTGTCATTTATTCTCTAAAGAAAAATGTCTCTAAGTGCAAATTCCTAGGTATGTTCACTGTCCTGTATACGATTAGCAATATTGGAATTAAGAAAATTATGTGTGATTTAGGTGCTTTAATTAATGTCATGCCTCCATCTATTTATGAATCTTTGAATGTTGGTACACTAAAAGTGATAGGTTTGGTCATTCAAGTTATTGATAAATCCGTTGTGTACCCTCATGGGAGTCTTAGAGGACATTTTAGTGAAATTCGATGAATTAGTTTCCCTTAATGAACTTTATATGCTTGATATGAAAGAATACAATTCTCGTAACTCTATTTTACTAGGGAGGCCATTTGTCACGATAGCTAGAATGAAGAATTATGTGAAATGATGCATTCACTATGGAATATGATAGAGAAATAATTAAATTTAGTGTTTATGAAACTATGAGATACCTTAATGATGTGTCATCTGTATCTAATATAGATATTATTGATCTTTTACTGTAAGATTTGTTTGTATTGGATGCTGAGGACAATTTAAATGTCACACTTAATAATAACCTCACAGTAAAAACATTACAGAAATTTAAGACATCTTTTATTATCTTGATATTCAAGCTACACTTTGAGTTATAACATTGAACAGTTGAACCTATAAGGTATGATGTTGCTAATATTGAATTGCCACAATCTTGTGAAAAAAAATTCTTTCATTTATCTTGTGGGCACCGAAATTGCAATTAAAACCTTTTTATAGTCATTTGACGTATGTATTTTGGGAGACAATGAAATACTTTTTGTGATAATCTCTAACAAATTGATGGCTTTAGAAGTGGAAATTTTATCTGCGTACATTAGAGAAATTAATGAGGCCATCAATTAGACTATAACTAATATGAAAGGATTAATGGAAGAAGGCTACAAACCTTGGAGAGAAGCTCAATGTATATTAAATCTACACATGATGGAAGTGGTGAAAAACGATATTATGAAACTTCTGAATGCACGTGTGATCTACCTAATCTCTAATAACAAATGGCTAAGTTCTATTCACGTTATTCCAAAGAAAATAGGTCTTAATAAGATCAAGGATCCTAATGGTGAGTTCATTGTCACTTGTGTTCAAAATGGATTGCAGGTTTGTATAGATCATAGGAAGTTAAATGTTGTAACTAGAAAAGATCATTTTTCACTTCCATTTATATATATATATCAAATACTATAATGTTTGGCTAGTTGTTCTAACTTTGGTTGTTTAGATGGTTATTTAGGTTTTTATCAAATCCCACTTGTACCAGAAGACATAAACAAAATCAAGTTCATATGCCTGTTTGGTACTTTTGTCAATTGTGACAAGCCATTTAGACTTTGCAATGCACCTACCATCTTCTAAAGATGTATAGTAAATATCTTTTCAAATTATCGTGTGTAATTCTTTAAAGTATTCATAGATGACTTCAATATTTGTGGTAATTATTTTAATGAATGTTTGGATAATCTAGCCAAAGTGCTTGAAAGATGTATAAAGAAAAACCTTATTCTTAATTATGAAGATGTTACTTCATGTTTGATTAAGACATCATTTTAAGCCATATTATGTTCACAAGGGGAATAGAAGTAGATAAACCAAAGATAGATATGATTAGATACTTACTTACCTCGTAAGTGTATAGCAAGTTTGTCCTTTTATTGGTCATATAGGATTCTACTGAGGCTTTATCAAAGAATTTTCTAAGATTACTCAAATCTCATATGGATTGTCGCAAAAAAATGACATATGAGTTTGATGATGCATGGAAAGTAGCATTTGATAAGATAAAGGACATTCTAACTTTTACACCTATAATTTTTCCACCAAATTGGAATATTCCATTCAAAATTACATTTGGTGAAAGTAACTATGTTATTGGTTCTATTCTTGGGAAAAAGTTTAGAACTACTTTTTATGTTATCTATTATGCTTTATGAACACTTGATAGTACACAATAAAATTACACCACCACTTAGAAAGAAATTCTAGCTATTGTTTTTACTTTAGAAAATTTTTGTCTATAATTTCTAACCACTAAACTAATTGTTTATTCTAACTATATAGCTCTTAAGTACTTACTCTCCAAGAAAGAGGAAAAACCAATAATCATTCTGTGAATACTCTTGATATAAGAGTTTGTTTTGACAATACATGATAAGAAAGGTGACGAAAATTTAATAATCAACTATCTCAGTAGATTGGTCACAAGTGAATCTCCATCCCTATTAAATGACAATTTTTTAAATGATCATCTCTTTTTTGTTCAAGAAATTGTATCTTGATATATTAATATATTTAAGTATTTGGTTACTAAAACACTACTAGGTGACTTGTCTAGACCTCAAAAGGATTAAGAAAAAGATAATGATTTTAAAAACTGTAAGGGATGATCCTTTCTTATGAAAATTTTATTTTGATAAAATCTTTTGAAGACGTATCTCTCAATATGAAATTCCCTCAATTTTAAATTTCTATCATTCATATATATAAACACTTTGGTCTTAAAAAAAGGCTTGTAAGATCTTAGAGTAAGGATTAGTTTGGCCTACTTTGTTTTGTGATTCATACATATTTTGTAAAGCTTATATATATTGCTAGAAATTTGGGAATTTGGGATATAGAGATCAAATGCCACTTAACCCCATTCTTATTTATGAAATATTTGATATATAGGGTATTACTTTTATAGGTCATTGTCCCCCTTCATATGACAATATTTACATACTTCTTATTATGGATTGTGCTTTAAAGTAGGTGAAAGAGAAAGCTACTGCATTACTGTTTCTAATATTAGAACCAAAGCAATTGCAAACAACATTCAACATAAGCTCTCTTTATTGATTTGTAACAAATGGTGTCTGCACTGATTTGGGCCTTAAAGTTAATTTAGCTTTAATGATTTCTCTTGGCCAAAGATCTTTCTCTTTATTTATCTACTTATTTATATGTAACATACCTAGATGATGTACTTAATTTCCTATTTAATATGTTTACTTAACCTTTAAGTAAAAAACATTTTCATGATATTTAGAACACTTAGAGTTTTAATAAGTGATAATGGAGCATATTTCTGCAACATAGTAGTGGAGGCTTTACTAAAGCAATATGATGTTGCTTACTTCATTTGTAATTTGTACCATCCATAAACTAGTGGACAAGCTAAGATGTCTAATAAGAAGATCAAATCCATACTTAAAAAGACTGTCAGCCCAAATAGAAAGAATAAAGTGAGCATCTTGGCAATGCACTATAAGCCTCCTAGGCAGCTTCCAAGACTCCTATCAGTATATCTCCTTATAGTTTAGTTTTTAGGAGAATGTGTCGTCTGTCAATAGAATTAGGACATAGGGCATATTGGATTGCCGAACAATGAAATATGAGACTAGATGACGCTATTGAGTAACAAAAATTGCAATTACAAGAGGTAGAGGTAGAGGAAATTCATAAAAATGTCTATAAGAGTTCCAAAATTTACAAGGGAAAAAAAGAGCTTTTATGATAAAATAATTTTTAAAAATCATTTTTAATTTGGCCAAAAAAATTCTGCTTTTTCACCCTCATTTGAAGATGTTTCTTAACGAAACCTTTTATTGTTAATAATGTGTTTCCTCATGGCATAATTGAAATACATAATCTAATAACCTATAAGTCTTTTGTGGTGAATAGCTAGCCATTGTCTTAAATCTTTTTGTGATGGTTTTTAGGTGTATAATATTGAAGAAATCATCATGGAATGCCTAAAATATAAGACATGAGGAAACATAATGTTTAGTTAAAGAGATTAAAATAGTTAATTAGGAGGCAACTCAATAGTTTCTCTTTTAACAAACTTTTTCTATTTAGATTATGATTTTCTTTTTTTTTCCGTTGTTTACATTACTCTATTTTGTTTTAGGCTAGAGAATGTTTTTAATAGAGCATGGGAATGCTTAACAAATGCAATATTTATATAAAGGGCAAAGCATCTAAAAGTAGTTCTTAAATAAGGCATACATATGTTTTATTTCCACATTATTGAAACCCTTCTTGACTAACATCCTCTCACATTTTGCAATAGGATTGCTTCTAACTCAAGAGAACAAAAATGGGCAATTTTCCTAAAGAATAAATAAATAAATAAAATATTTATTCCTTTTTTTCATCTTCTGCTAATCCTAACTTTTTTTTTCTTCTTTAACTATCGCCACCCTCCTATCTTTCTTGCTAATCCTAACTTTTTTTTCTTCTTTAACTATCGCCACCCTCCTATCTTTCTTGCTAGAGTAAATGCAACTCTCCCTTATCATGCACATCTCCTATCATCCACCTACCCATCATACAAAAATCTTCTTCCTCTACTACACAACCTTACCTTGCCATTGTATAGTCTCCTCTAGCACTCTACCTCTCCTATCATTATCATACAACTAGCTCTACCTCTTCCATTATCTATGCAACTCCTCTATCTCTTTCACCTTTTATGCTTTACCTCTCACCATCTTATGAATCCTCCTTGACTAGTGCTATGCTCTCCCCCTTAAAGTTAGCGTCTTCTTTCTCCTCTTGCCTAAATAATGGGAAAAGAGATTATGACTAATACTCCTTTCAGGAACGAAAAAGCTTATCTTCTAAGAATGCAATGAAAAACTCAAGCCAAAGCTCAACATAGCTTCCCTCATCAACTCTAACCAAATCTCTATCACAAGAAAGCACCAAATCACATACTAGAATGCGTTTAGGGAAAGGCAAGCATATTTTACCCCCTCAAAGTCAATATTATGGTGCTAAGTTATTGAAACTTGTGAACGTGAGTGGTAAGTGATTGTAATATAGTTTGGCCTAGGAATAACGACAGGTAATTTACTATTGATATGAGCAGATAAAGAATTATTCAAAGAACAGAAATTGCTTAAGGAGCTAAATAGGACTTTCCTCAGCCTATTTCTAAAAGGAAAAGAATGTAAATCTATGAAAGACTATCGACCTATAGCCTGCTGCAACTTAATATATAAGATAATATAAAAAATTATAGCTGAAAGATTAAAACAAGTGCTAACAACTCACATTGGCTGATAAGCAAATGGGTGATAATATAGGATTTTTATTAGTATTTAGCAATAGCCTCGTAGGAAACTACAAACACCAAGCTACCAGCCAACAATGGCCCCTCAAGCTTTCAGCTGAGATAAAGCAAAGAGAAAAGATACCCCTTCTGTACTTCCCAATTCCCTTACATACTCTCCTCTCTCTCTCCTCTAACTAATTCTTGTCTAACCGTTAGCTGACTCATCATTGCCTCCCTTAGTGATTCTTCTGGAATATGTTAACATGGGTATGGCCCATGTTCTGTTCCTTCCTCCTCTTTCTCCTAAAGTAAGTCAAAATGGGTTTATGACCCGTATAGCTATCAATTCCGCCTTTTACAAAATCTGCCTTGTCCTCAAGGCAGAAAGAGGGATACTACTGTTTCAATTAGGCAGTAGCTGTCCAGGAAGCTTCTTCAATTAGTTTCCCTTACCATAGCACAAGCCTTTCGACAATCTGCTCTTGATTCTTTTGGATAGTATGTTTAACTAGGATTGCTTCGGGAGCAACAGGCTCAGTGGAGTCGACCTCTAGGCCTGAAGGGAGAGTTGGCTCTGGCATATGGTTTCCTATTTTCAGTTGCAAAATGTGAAATACCAGATGAACTTTGGAAGTGTTAAGAAGAGCCAACTTGTGCCACAGCTCCGACCTTAGCTATCACTTAAAAGGGTCCATAAAACCGAGCTGAAAGTTTAGGAAAGATTCGCCTAGTTATTGATGCTTGCCTGTGAGGTCTAAGCTTGACATAGACCCAATCTCTTACCACCAGTTGAACATCTCTACGTTTAACATCAGCTGTAGATTTCATGAATTGTTGAGCCCTATCAAGATGGAATTTAAGCTGTCTCAATGCCTCATCTCTATCAATCAATACACCATTTACAGCTTCGATAAGTGACTCCCCAATGAGGAAGTGAGGAACTTTAGGAGGAGGTCAACCTTACACCACATCAAAAGGGGTTGTGGTGGTTGCAGAATGAAAAGAGGTGTTATACCAAAATTCGGCCCAAAAGAGCCAATTATTCCACTGTTTGGTTGCTCATATACAAAACATCAGAGATAGGTCTCAAGACACCTATTGACCACCTCGATTTGTCCATCTGTTTCTGGATGATAAGAGGTGCTCATTCGAAGAACCGTTCCTTGCAACCTCCAAATTTCCTTCCAAAAATTACTAACAAAGATTGGATCCCGGTCACTTACAATTGTCTTCGGAATGCAAGGAGTCTAACCACCTCCTTAACAAAACAATCAGCTACAATATTGGCAGTAAAAGGTTGTTTGAGAGGGATAAAATGTGCATACTTTGATAATCTGTCTGACTACTACCATAATGACCTCAAACCCTTGGCTTTTTGGCAATCCCGTTATAAAATCCATTGAGATGTCTTCCTAAATTGAATTGGGAATAGGAAGAGGTTGAAGTAACCCAGCCGGGGCAAGAGTTTGATACTTGTGTCTTTGGCATACTTCACACTCCTTCACAAACTGCAAAATTTGTTTTCGCATTCCAGTCCAATACAAACAACCAACTATCCATTTATAGGTCTTAGTAAACCTGAAATGATCTCCTGTTGGAGTAGAATGGAATTCTCGCAAGAAATATAGAATTGGGGGGTGGAAGTTTGAGATAAAACTAACCTATTTCCTTTGAACAATAACCCTCCTGACAAGTGGAACTCTGTTTCGGCTGTAGGATTAACTTGAAGTTTCTGCAGAATTTCTGCCAGCCATTGGTCTCTCTGATACTCTTCTTATAACTTAGCGGAATCAACCCAATTAGGTGATGAAGCAAGATAGTGAAATTCTGGTTCCACCGATACACGTGATAAGGAATCTGCTGCCTTGTTTTTTGGTCCTGGCTTATAGAACACTTCAAATCGGAAGCCCATCAACTTGAACAACCAATGGCATTGATCAGGGGTATTTAACCGTTGTTGTAGGAGATGTTTCAATGTCTTATGGTCGGTGTATACCTTAAAGGATCTCCCCAAAAGATAATGCCTCCAATGTTGTATAGCTAAGACTAAATCCATAATCTACTTCCCATACACTGATTTAGACATGGCAGTAGCAGATAGGGCCTTGCTAAAATAAGCAATAGGTTTATTTTCATACATAAGGACAGCCCCCAGTCCAAAACTAGAGGCATCACACTCCACAATAAATTCCTTAGAGAAATCTGGTAGAGTGAGGAGAGGAAAAGAAATTAGACAATTCTTCAACTCGTCAAAGGCTCCTTAAGCTTCGGGACCCCAAGAGAAGTTGTTTTTCTTGGTGAGTTCAGTGAGGGGTCGAGCGATCTTCCCATAATCTTTGACAAATTTATGATAATACCTAGTAAGAACAAGAAACCCTCTCACCCCGGTAACATTCTTTGGTATAGGCCAATCTTTAACACAATGGATCTTGATAGGATCCATTGTTACACCTTTAAATGAAATAACATGTCCCAAATACTCAATGGATTGTTTTCCGAATAAACATTTCTTCTGATTTGCGAAGAACTGATGCTCAATTAAGAGTTGTAAAGCTTGTTCCAAGTGTTGGAGGTGTTGCTGCTAATTCCTACTATAGATCAATATGTCATCAAAAAATACTAGCACAATTTTCCTTAAAAGTGGTTTAAAAATCGAATTCATAGTAGATTGAAAAGTGGATGGGTTGTTCATAAGTCCAAAAGGCATAACTAAGTATTCATAATGGCCTTCATGAGTCCGGAAGGCTGTTTTATGAATATCTTCTGTCTTGATTCGTATTTGGTGTGTTGGACGCCGAATTTTTAGTGAAAATTAGAAATATTAAAATAAATGGAAATGAGTGTTTTTTAATATAAATTATGTTATAGATGATTTTGTGCCCTACGAGAATTAATGAGGAAGGAATTAATTGGTTTTGATGACTTTAAGATTTGAGTAGATTTGACTGAATTATGAAAGTTTAAGAGAAAAAGATGATTAATGATTGAAATGGAAGTTAAAAATCAAGAAATAAAGAGGCAAAGTGTGAA
>JANVCL010000001.1:5694123-5705760 GCA_026546855.1 Erythroxylum incrassatum
TCCTTTTTAATGAAGCTAAAAAGACCAATCTAACCCTCCTTGTAAGCCTTATACCTTTTAACCTTAAGTGATCTTCCCAAATTGTCCTTATACAATCTTATTCCTTCAATTTAACTAACACCATACAATACTCTAACTTAATCTTAATTTCTCCATTTAATAACTTCTAATTCCATCAATCTAAATAATAAAATCCTCCAACCATTTACATTCTAATTAAACTCTAACCAAAAACAATTAATCAATCAAAACCTCAAAAATAAATTTGAAATCATGCTTATTCAATAAAAAAAATTTAGGGGCCAACACATTTCCCTTTAGTTATACATAGGAGATTAAGTTAATGAAATTAATTCTCAAGAGTTTCCCTCATCAATTTATCAATTTGTTTTTTCTCCCGATTAAATTAGTTTACATTTTACGTTAATTTTATGATTTCCTTTAAAGCCTTCACTCAACAAATCGGGATAGAATGTTTAGCATTGCGTTTGTTTTTATTTTTATTCAAAATTAATTTGAGTAGACTAACTTCATCTTCGTAACAGATGATCGTAAGTAATCAACTACAACTACATCATATACTTGCGAGTAAGATAGCCTAGTTATTTTTAGAAATTTTTTGGCACAACGATCTTTGGTGGAAGGCCTTTAGTTAAGGTATTTGCAATAATAAGATTTGTCTTAATATGTTTAATACATACTCTTTATTCCTAAAGTTCCTCCTTTAAGGTAAAATATTTCAACTCTACATGTCTAGCACCTTTAGATACATGTTATTCTTAGAAAAGAAAATTGTTGCAAAATCACAATAAATTTTCAGTGGTTTAGTATTGGTGTCGACAACCCTAAGTGTTAAAATAAAGTTTTGCAGTCATAAGGCATGAATTATGACATAAAAACAAGCTACAAATTTTGCTTCCATAATGGATGAAGATTTTGCTTCCATAAAAACAAATTTTGCAGTCATCACTTTTTCATGAATTTACTGATATGTGGTTAATTGATTATAAATTTATTCCATAATACTTAATGACTAATGTATGAAATGCTTAAACCATTCACTTCAGTTCATATTTGGTTTTAGGTACAATTTAGAAGGGAAAGAGCTAAAGTGAGTAGAAAACATAATCTTTTAGTCGTCTTCTTGAGATTCATACTTACTTATCTCTATGGAATAAGAAGAAGAAGGATTAGAGCAACAAGAGACAAGAAAATGTAGGAAGATAAAGAGTAAATTGACATGGTCAATATCTCAATGCCATGACAAATATGTTATAACCGTGAGACATATTTCCATAAGCGTGAGACTCTTCTCACACCCATAACTTTCACACTTGGTAGTCGAAAACCCTACTTTTTAGTTAAAAAAATAACATGTGATGGTAGAAATGTTTATGAAAGGTTCAAAGAATCGTTTTAGAGTCGTAAGGTCTCGATTTTGAAGAAGAGAAGGGGCAAAGATCCATTTATTGGGAGACCCATAGAGGGCTAGCTTTTTGATGTCAGTTCGGAGGTGATATCGAGACTAAAGGACCCCAGTTAAGCATTTCTCTCCATTGTATTTATTTTTCTCTCTCACTGGTGATTGATTATGTTATCATATGCTAATGGATTTGGGTTTTCATTTATGAATGATCATATTCTCTTTATCAAATTGCTTATGTATGAACCCATTTCTAAAATCAAATACAATACGTAATCATTGTGTTTTCGATTCATTTGTGGCAACTAATAGTTTTGAATCATTAAGGATAACTTAGGTCAAATGACCTGAGCTTACAATACAAGAGTTAAAACATTTAACGATAACTTTTTTGTGGCATCGTTTCGTCATAGATATGAGGTTTTTTGTGACAAAATAATTGATTGACATTATTGCTTAGATTAACTATGATAATTTTTTTCACTAATACAATGATAATTGTGACAATTAGTATCTTTCACAATTAAATTGTCACTATTAATATATTAATAATGTTAAAAAAATTTATCACTAAGTTCTATCACTAAAAGCATATGCAATTTGGCACTAAAGTTATTTGAAGAAATAAATTGTAATTGTGATAAAACATATATTGGTCACTAATATTTTCTATTTATTGTGACAACATATAGTTTGGTCACTAATATTTGTCTCTTACTATGACGAAACGGTTTACTGTCACACGATATTTTATTTTTTGTGTTGAAAATTTTTGTCAATAAAAATTTAATTAGTTAGTGTCTACCTAATGTTGTCATAAAAATGAAACTATCATTATGGTCACAATTGTTTGTAATTTTTGACAGGAATTTTTGTTGTTACTTGATCATCAACTTTTTGTTATAAAGGATATTGTCAAAATAAATGTAACAACTTAATGATAACTATTTCTTGTTATAATATCATATTAAAATTAACCACTCTAATGATTAATTTTGTCATTTTTTAAAGAATTTTAAGGACTAGAAACTACATGTCATGATTTTTTGTTTAATATTATTATTTGCAAGCAAATTTAAATACTTATTCAAACTACATATATATTTTTTGAAAATTAAAAGGAATATTTATTAAACTATAGTGAAAGCTAACCCCCGATCCTATACAAGGATCATACATTTACAAACTAAAAAGCCTACTCTCCTCTGAATATACAAAAGATACAAAATTTACATTATATTAACCACATTTCTCTAATATCTTGGCTAATAGAGCATTGCTTCCCATTAGCTATGATAACCCCTCTAATCATGTTAACTGTTTTCTCAATAAGTTCATACTCACATTGTTCCTCATTCCTGTAAAGTCTCCTACTCCTTTCTCTCCATTGCTATAAATTACGGTCTAAAATGAAGTCTTGATGAGTATACCATTCCTCTGACCAATTCTAGTGCATCTAATGATAATGTTCAATGTCTTTTTCCATCCAAAGTTGAAACTAAGGAGTTGTATTATATTTAAGATCCTGCTCCACACTGATTTGCTATAATTACACTTAAAGAAAAAATGGTTTCTACTTTCATTCAATAGTTTACATAGTACACATAACATATCATACCTCCCAAACCATCTATCTTTGACTCTCAATCTATTCTTTATTACTAACCATGTAAAAACTGCAAATTTGGGGCTCAAAATTTGCTTCCAAACCGTTTTTGCCCACGGGACTACCTCCATATGCTTTATCAGTAAGTAGTGCCTAGATTTATTATTGAACTGCCCACTAGCATGTAATGTCCATACCATTTTATCCTCTTTACTTTCAACAGGTATTCTTGGTAGATAGTGGGCTAGTACTTGAAAATTCCTAAACCTTCTATCCCATTCTCTATTTTGTATTAACCAAGCCACCTTAGCATCTTTAGGACTATTCTTGATCAAAGCTAGTTCAGCTCTTTGTACAAGAGGACTAAAGTCAGTCCAATTATCATACCACAACCAAAACTTTCCCCATCTCCTAATTTACGCTTTATATATGGATAAACTGCTCCCTTAGGTTCAACTTATAATTGAAAATCCATGAGCATTCTCGAGACTAATGTAGCTGCCAAAAATTTTGATTTTTAATGTGATAAGCATTGATTCATTTTACCCACAAAGATTACTTATCATGAAATAATCTCTAAATCCTCTTGAAAAGCATCACTTTTTGCATTTGATGGATCGAAATGATCTTTAATCCCCCTTCTTCTTTGGAACAGTTATGTCACTCCACTTCACTTTTGCCTGTTTGCTATTATTCATTTTCCTAGACCATAAAAAAGATTTCAGCACTTTATCCATTTCCTTTATCACCATCTTCGGAATAACCACATACCCTACCCAATGAACATGCAAGCTATTCAGAACTGATGTAATAAGGGTTACTTTAGCAACTATAAGTAGGAATTTGTTTTGCTAAGACATTTTAGTTTCTTAATTAATCGGAGAAAATCATAGTATTTGGGCTTACCTATAGTAATAGGCACCCCCAAGTATTTGAAAGGAGTATCCTGAAGTTCATACCCAACATATTGCCAATCCATTCAGGATTTCCAACATCAGATGACACATACAATGTACTTTTTTTGCATATTTATCTTCATCCTTGACCAACTAGAAAAAGTTTTCACCATGTTGAGCATCATCCGAACTGCCTGATGATCATCCTTACAAAGTGGTATCACATCATCTGTAAACAGGAGATAGCTTCATTTCCCTACATTTGTAATGGTATTATGGAAATGTCAGGAAGAGCCAACTTGTAGGCCACAACTCCTACCTTAGCTATCACTTGAAAGGGTCCATAAAACCGTGCTGAAAGATTGGGATAGATTCACCTAGCTATTGATGTTTGGCTGTGAGGTCTAAGCTTGACATAGACCCAATCTCCAACCACCAGTTGAAGATCTTTGCGTTTAACATTAGCTGCAGATTTCATGATTTATTGAGCCTTAACAAGATGGAATTTAAGTTGTCTCAATGCCTCAACTCTATCAATCAACATACCATTTACAGCATCGATAAGTGACTCCCTAATGAGGATGTGAGGAACTTTAGGAGGAGGTCGATTATACACCACCTCGAAACGGGTTGTGGTGGTTGTGGAATGAAAAGAGGTGTTATACCAAAATTTGGCCCAAAAGAGCCAATTATGCCACTGTTTTGGTTGCTCAAATACAAAACATCAGAGATCGGTCTCAGGACACCTATTGACCACCTTGGTTTGTCCATCCGTTTCCGTATGATAAGAGGTGCTCATTCAAAGAACCGTTCCTTGCAACCTCTAAATTTCCTTCCAAAAGTTACTAACAAAGAATGGATCCTGGTCACTTACAATTGTCTTCGGAACGCCATGGAGTCTAACCACCTCCTTAACAAAACAATCAGCTACAATCTTGGCAGTAAAAAGGTGTTTGAGAGGGATAAAATGTGCATACTTTGATAATCTATCCACTACTACCATAATGACCTCAAACCCTTGCCTTTTTGGCAATCCCGTTATAAAGATGTTTTCCCAAACTGAATTGGGAATAAGAAGAGGTTGAAGTAACCCATTTGGGGCAAGAGTTTGATATTTGTGTCTTTGGCATACTTCACACTCCTTCACAAACTGCAGAATCTGTTTTCGCATTCCAGCCCAATACAAATAACCAACTATCCGTTTATAGGTCTTAGTAAACTTGGAATGACCTCCTATAGGAGTAGACAAGAAATCTGGAATGAGGGGGGAAGTTTGAGATAAAACTAACCTATTTCCCTTAAACAACAACCCTCCTACAAGTGGAACTCTATTTCGGCTGTAGGATTAACTTTGAGTTTTTACAGAATTTTTGCCAACCATGGGTCTCTCTGATACTCTTCTTATAACTTAGCGGAACCGACCCAATTAGGTGATGAAACAAGATAGTGAAATTTTGGTTCCACCGATACACGTGATAAGGCATTTGCTGCCTTGTTTTCTGGTCCTAGCTTATAGAACACTTCAAATCGGAAGCCCATCAACTTGAACGACCAATGGTATTGATCAGGGGTATTTAACTGCTGTTGTAGGAGATGCTTCAATGTCTGGTGGTTGGTGTATACCTTAAAGGATCTCCCCAAAAGATAATGCTTCCAATGTTGTATGGCTAACACTAAAGCCATAATTTGCTTCTCATATACTGATTTAGACATGGTGGTAGCGGATAGGGCCTTGCTAAATAAGCAATAGGTTTATTTTCCTGCATAAGGACAACCCCTAATCTAAAACCAGAGACATCACACTGCACAATAAATTCCTTAGAGAAATCTGGTAGAGTGAGGAGCGAAAAAGAAATTAGACAATTCTTCAACTCGTCAAAGGCTCCTTGAGCTTCGGGACCCCAAGAGAAGTTGTTTTTCTTGGTGAGTTCAGTGAGGAGCTGAGCGATCTTCCCATAATCTTTGATAAATTTCTGATAATGCCCAGTGAGACCAAGAAACCCTCTCACCCTAGTAACATTCTTTGGTATAGGCCAATCTTTAACACAATAGATCTTGATAGGATCCATTGCTACACCTTCAACTAAAATAACATGTCTTAAATACTCAATGGATTGTTGTCCGAATAAACATTTCTTCTTATTTGCAAAGAAATGATGCTCAATTAAGAGT
The DNA here is from genome assembly GCA_026546855.1 of Erythroxylum incrassatum. Taxonomy (NCBI): domain Eukaryota; kingdom Viridiplantae; phylum Streptophyta; class Magnoliopsida; order Malpighiales; family Erythroxylaceae; genus Erythroxylum; species Erythroxylum incrassatum. Next base: position 5,700,221 of record JANVCL010000001.1, read on the forward strand.
TGTAAAGCTTGTTCCAAGTGTTAAAGGTGATGCTTCCAACTCTTACTATAGATCAATATGTCCTCAAAAAAATACTAGCACACTTTTCCTTAGAAGTGGTTTAAAAACCGAATTCACAGTAGATTGAAAAGTGGATGGGGTGTTCATAAGTCCAAAAGGCGTAACTAAGTATTCATAATGGCCTTCATGAGTCTGAAAGGTTGTTTTATGAATATCTTCCGTCTTGATTCGTATTTGGTGAAAACCAGACTTCAAGTCAATTTTAGAGAAATACTTAGAACCATGCAATTCATCAATAAGCTCATTGATAGTGGGAATTAGAAACTTATCAGGAATGGTTACCTTGTTTAGAGCACGTTAATCTACACATATTCTTCATGAATTGTCCTTCTTTTTAACTAGAATTACCGGAATGGAGAAAGGGCTGGTGTTGTGTTGCATTGCACCTAATTCGAGCAATTCCCTGACTTGTTTTTCAATCCCATCCTTATGGTGATAGGCATATCTATAAGGCCGTACACTTACTAGATTGGTTCTATTATATATAGTAATGGCGTGATCATGACCCTGCGAAGGAGGAAGACCCTTTGGTTCTTGGAACACCAATCGGTTTGCTTGCAAAACTGAAGTTAATTCCTAAGTTTGGACTAGAATTAAGGTGGTACTAGTCTCCGAAACAAGCAAATTAAGCTCACCCCTTTTTTGTTCATTTTAAAATTCCATCACAAAGGAATGAAGCATCCCTTGCAAGGAAAAAATTTGTTGGGGCTGCTTACAGCCTTGCCCTCTCAAGGTGACTACTTCTTTCCCCTGTTCAAATTCCCATTTCACTATTTTTTGCTTGAAGTCTACACTCACCTCTCCTAAAGTTTCCAACCATTCTGCACCCAAAACCATATCTATTCCCCCCAATTGAAGAATATAAGCATCAATTAGTAGCTCCACATTCTGTACTAACACCACAAGTCCCTTACACCGACGTTGTGAGAAACATTTTGTTCCATTACCCAATTACACTCCATAAGATTCGGTTGGAGTCACATTCAATCCCAAGGTGTCACTAAGTCTTGCGAAAGATAATTATAACTTGCCCCACCGTCTATAAGGAGCAAGATTGGAACTCCAACCATCTTACACTCAAGTTTTAGGGTCTTAGACTGGACAATCTCCCCATCCTCAATTACTTGACAAGCCATTTCCCGTGCCTCACTAGTTTCTATCTCCTCTTTGTCCCCTATACCTAAAGGAAGCCTTTCTTCTTCGTCGTTCCCTTCCCAAATTAGTAATCTCAAATGCTTGTCAGGGCAAACATGGGTAGGGCTATAGTGCTGTCCACATTTAAAACATAAACCATTAGCCCTTTAGTCCATTAGTTCCTGAGAAAAGAGGTTTCAAGTCCCTTTGGGTTGCCCCTTAATAGCCCTCTCAACGCTGAGTCTCCATTCAACTCCACCAGTAGGATGCGCCAAGGTTGGACCACGTTCGGTCGTATGCCGCCGCAGTTGCGACTACCCTCGGTCGAGTTGGTGGGTCCAAACTTTGGGACACCCATGGGTCTCCAACCCGTTATCGGTTTGTTAGTCACCAATGGAGCTAGTTTGTGCTCCACTACTCGTGCTGTAGAGATCATCTTATAGCGGGAAGAAGGATCCAAAGCTAAAACCTCCAGTCTTATATCTTCTCATAATCCCCCTAAGAAAAAACCCATATACTGATCTTCAGGAAGAGGAGGAACTTGACCCATCAACATCTTAAAAGTCTCCACATATTCATCCACAATGCCCTGTTGTGTCAACATCTTCAACTGGGAAAAAGGATTCCCGATGTAGTGATCACCATACTGATCGAACAAAGCCCTTTTGAAGGTCTCCCAATCCAACTTTGGCCTTGACATTAGGAGAACTTTGAACCAGTCCCATGTCATGCCTTCAATGCAAATCTGGGCCAGCTGAACTCGAAGTTCTAATGGGGTACCCTGAATGGTGAAGTACACTTCCGCATGCGAGACCCATCCTATCGGGTCGTCACCTTGGAATGGAGGGAGCTACCCTTTTTGCCCGGAGCTGATACTCTTCCGATGCTATGGAGGTGACGCCACTGCCTTCCACTAAACTGCCGTCTGTATCGATTTCCCATGATCAAGGGAGCTCGACCCAGCCTTCGGTGATTGGTGTGCAGTTTGACGCTGGAACCCCTCTCGCATTTCGGCGTGCATCACTGCTAACGCTCTAGAGAGGTCGTCAACGCCTTTATGTAAGTTCCCCAGTTGGATCGTATGGTCCAGCAACTTCGTCTCTACTGCTATTATACGAGCATCCATTGCTTCCCACTTCTGTGACGCCATTCTCGTTTGCATACACGGGGCCTCTCAATGAAAGCACCAATGATAAGCAAATGGATGATAATATAGGATTTCTATTAGTATTTAGCAATAGTCTCGTAGCAAACTACAAGCACCAAGCTACGAGCCAAAAATGGCCCCTCAAACTTTTAGCTGAGAAAATGCAAAGAGAAAAGATACCCCTTCTGTACTACCCTATTCCCTTACATACTATCCTCTCTCTCTCCTCTAACTAATTCTTGTCTAACCGTTAGCTGACTCATCATTCCCTGCCTTAGTGATTCTTCTGGAATATGTTAACATGGGTTTGTGGCCCATGTTCTGTTCCTTCCTCCTCTTTCTCCTACAGTAAGTCAATATGGGTTTATGACCCGTATAGCTGTCGTTGGCCATAAACAAGGTGGTTACATCCTAGTGAGATAAATTGGGGGTAAAATTCTGCTTGTACATGAATTGTTCAAGCACTGCCTAAGGAAAAGAAGCTATAAGAGATGCTCCCTTAAGGTGGACTTTTAAAAAGCTTATGACTCTATAGTTTGGTCTTTTATTCTTAATTCTTCAAAAGCATATGGTTTTCCAAAGATTGAATAGAAAAATGCATTACTAAAGTATCTTTCAACATTTTAGTCAATAGAGAACCATCAAGCATACTTGAAGGATCTAAAAGACTTAGACAGGGAGATCCAATATGTTCCTATATAACTTTTTTATAGGTATAAAGGTTTTTCCATAGGTTGCTCTTAAGGGTGATGGAAAGAAATTCCGTATGATAAAAGCTTGGAATACTAAGCTTAAACTTTGCAGATGACTTATTCTTATTTTCCAAGGCTGGTCCTAACTCAATCTCATGCCTTATTACTTCTTTAAAGTTGTTTAGTAGAAATTCAAGCTTGCAGGTTAACAATGAAAAAAGTGGTATGTACCTCTCAGCTAGAGCAACTCACAATGAATGAAGGTTTCTACCCTAACTAGCTTTAATAGCTCCAACATCTTCCTCAGACATACTTGGAGATTCTCATTTCTTCAACCAAGCCTTCTTATTCAGACTATAAACCTCCACTGGGGAAAATACAAAAATAAGATAAATAATTGGAGCTCAAGATCACTGTCAATGGCAAGGAAGGACCAACTAATCACATATGTTTTGAACTCTCTTAATATTTATTAGGCCTCGCACTTAGCATTCACTGCTGCTATCATCAAATCAAATGGCAAAACACTAAGGACTAGAGGTAAGAAGAATGTCAACTAGGACAAAATCGAATGGAATGAGGTATGTATACCTACAAAGGGGACTAGGATTTATTCCACTTAGAGTCACTAATATGACCATGATAAACAAAAGAGAATGGAGGCTTTTCAAGGATAAAAAATTCATTTAGGCACATTGGGCGTACAGTTACTATATCTAAGGATCAAACTTTTGGTGTCTAAACATCTCAACATATGCTTCCTCAATTATGTAGTTCATACTCAAGGTCAGGGATAAGATTAAAAACTCAATTGTCTTATAAAGTTAGAGAGGGAATCAATGTGTCCTTATGGAATGATAATTGGACACCATATAGAATATCGGAGGGAAAAACTGACCTTCAACCTTTGAAGGTAATATTTCATCAGAATGCTACTGTCTCTCAGGTTTTATCAGATCAATCCTTATTATCAAGAATGCTGACGTATTCAGGATTACTATTTTATTTTACTAAATCACTGGAAAAGATATAGTTATATGGAATGGTACTTCTTCAGATGAATGCTCTAATACAACAGCCAATAAACCATTTTAGACTACCTACAATGGACAGACTAAACAAGTTTATGATCATACCTAATCGATGCTCTCTAAGCAATTTAGACCAAGAATCACTAAACCATTTATTGTTTAAATGTACCTTCACAAACAGTGCATAGATGAAGATGCTTTAGCTATGCAATATAAGGAATCCACTATGCATGGTGTGATATTAAAGAATGGAGCAGCAAAATAAGGCATATGACTAAAAAATAGATGGACATACAAGATCTCACTCTCTTACTCGATGACAAGCCTGTAGGATGAGAGGAACAAACGAGTGTTTCAAGACCATGGCAAAAGCAACAAGTTCTTCATTAATGGGCTTTTGGCAAAAATCATAATTTAGTTGCATATTTACAAATGCAAAATATCGCTCAATACTCGGATCATGGACGCATGGGGACATTAATTAGGGTATCACTTTGCTTCTGTTCTTGGTTAGCTAGCAAATAGTTTCTCTAAACCGAGAATGAAGCATCAAATGCTTCTTAAAATTCTCCTTGTATTCCCTTTTTGATGCTTTTAGTGGCTTAATAAATTCTTTTATTTTTCTTAAAAAAATGAAATTGAACACTTCAAAGATGTGAGCTACTCTTTCAGTTTGAAGACTTTTGACTAACACCTCAAATATAGAAATATTTTTACTCTATAGTTCCAAAGGAGATTATTGAATATTGTCATTCTTGATACAAATCAAATACAAAAGATTTTTGGCTATATAGTTTACAAGGAGAGTATTAAATACTGTCATTCTAGAATTAAATCAAATATAAAAATGTTTCAGGTCTATAGTTTCAAAGGAGAGTAATAAATATTGTCATTCTTGAGTCAATTAAAAATGCCCCATCTTCAAATTTCATATTTAAAACGAGGATAGTTGAACTGCAGAACTGAAACCTAGTTCATAATAGAGCTTCATTTTATATTAAAGCCTCAATTACTCCCTGTGAAGACGGAGCATTGCTCCAGGAAATAATAATAAATGTTTTACTCGCGGAACACTTTTAAATTTCAATTTCTTGGAACTAACGAATACTTCGTCACTCCTGATTCGTGCAATTAATTATAGGATAATAATAGCTTGTACAGGTGTGTACCGATACCGACATGCACATGGGACATGGCCATTCAATTAAGCAGTCGGTACTCGTTAACTTGTTATAAAGAAAATCTTCGATCTTTTGGAGATATCACACCACAGTAAGCCAAATCTGCCTGTCAGACACTGCCAAACAAGTAACACTACAAGGAATCTAAAATCATATAAGGATGGTTGAACCCAAATTCTTGGTCAGAGAAGGAAGCTGCAGATTTACTATATATGGGGTAGTTGAAACTTTTGGCAACAGCCCCATAATCCATTCTTCCTTTTGATCGCCCTTTTCAACATGGAGCATCAATTCT
>JANVCL010000001.1:5710806-5731012 GCA_026546855.1 Erythroxylum incrassatum
TATGAAACGATTTGGGTATGGATAATGACTTAAAGTGGATTAGAAATAGGTTTGCGTTTGTTTATGTTGAGATCCCGAACGGAGGATCCGGTGGATTTTGATGATTGTGTTATTGTTTGGAAATTTAGAAGTGTTTATTTACCAATTGTAGGTTTTGGGTTTTTGCAAAAGTAGCCATTATGCTGTCGAAATTTTGGTAACATAGGTTTAAAAAGGAGATTTAGGATTTATATGAGAGTATAAGAAAATGATTGTGAATGGAGAAATTGATTAAGGATAATTTCCAAAAAAAGGGAAATTGTATGGATTTGCATAAGTTTGAATAAAAAGGGTTATGAAAAAAAAGACTGGTTTCGGATAGTTTAGTCTAAGGTTTCTAGCGCTGAACGTTTTAGTTTGTACAAAATAATAGTCTCAGACGTCGGATTTGTGTTCGGTTCGTTTAAGCGATTTGGTTGCTTTGAGTTCCTTTGTATCCGATTCGTTTTCGTTATGTTTCCGCTTGTGATTCCGATTTGTTTTTTCTTTGCTTTGATTTCCGATCCGTTCATTCTTTCGTATTATGTAGTTCCGCTTCGGATTTCTTTTCGATACATGATTTCGAGTATTCGTTTCCGCCTTTGATTTCGTTTCCACACTTTATTTTCGTATTCGTATTTTGTTTTTCCGATTGGGGTCCAGTCTTTGAGATCGGGTCCCAACAAAAACTCACATATCAAACATGTAGCATTTTCGCAATGCTTTCAAGGCAAAATTTTGCCACAATGATGATGCAATTTAAAACATTAAATTTTCTTGATTTAAAGAAAACAAAATGGCTTATTTACTCTATTATAAACATGTACCCACTTAGGTTCCGATTTCATCTTCTTAAGACCATAAGCATTTTTGTTTTCTCATTTCCATTTATCCAATGATAGAATATCATTTTGCTCACTAATTCGATCAACTTAAACTTTTAGCAATTTCTCACGCATGCAACTTATACACATGCGCCCATGTAAGATCTCAATTTTGATGCTCTGATACCACAAATGTTGGATCCCGCTTTCGGAACCCAACTCTCTTGCTTACTCATTCGTCTGTTAGACCCCGCTTGATTCCAGAGTCCAACGCTTGCTCTGGTAATCATGAACCGTGAGCGTGCATATTACATTGAAGGGTTCTTACATTAAACCGTCATTAGCCATCATGATTTTTTTCCATTCTCATAATATCCTAAAAATTCACTCACCAATTGTTCAATGGCATGCCCATGCAAATCAGTCACCATGCTTGAACTCATTTCTCCTGCTTGTGAACAGAATTTGGAAATCTTCAAATCTGAATTTTACTTTGACTTCTTCATAGAAATCATAGCTATATGTCTCTAGTTTGCTTTAAAGAAAGAATCGCTTCAGTTGGAGCTCTATAGCTCAAGATATGCTTAAAAATCTCAAGTCTGCTCAAACCCTAATCATGCTCTCCTAACCGACCTCTTACATGTTCTAATACAAACTTTCTCAAATCGACTACAAATAACACAAATTTTTATGTAGAGAAAGATACATATCTTAGGAATCCATTGCTTCAAGAATCACTTCATTTGGAATTCGGATGAGGGAGTTATGATCAAAAGAATCACCCATGTTTATACACCAAATCGATTTGAACATATCTTGGCGTGATCGCCATAACTTTTAATCTAGAAGTCGGATTGCTTTCGTTTTTAGACCATTAGAACGTAGACTTCAAGAGCTACAACGTTTATGAAGACCACAAAACCTGATTTTGCCTCTAAAAGGGTGAAAATCACAATCTTTCCCGTGCAAACGGACATGGATGTCCGTTTAATGGACATTCTCGGGTGTTTTGGCCTCCTAAGCCCGATACATGTCCGTTAAACGGACATACACGAGAAAGATTATGATTTTTCACCCTTTTAGAGGAAGAATCAGGTTTTGTGGTCTTCATAAAAGTTGTAGCTCTTGAAGTCTACTTTCTAATGGTTCAAAAACAAAAGCAATCCGACTTCTAGATTAAATGTTATGGCGATCGTGCCAAGATATGTTCAAATCGATTTGGTGTATAAACATGGGTGATTCTTTTTGATCATAACTCCCTCATCCAACCTCTAAATGAATTTATTCTTAAAGAAATGGATTCCTATGATATGTAGCTTTCTCTCCATAAAAATTTGTGTCATTTGGAGTGGATTTGAGAAAGTTTTATTAGAATATGTAAGAGATCGTTTAGGAGAGCATGATTAGGGTTTGAGCAGACTTGATCTTTTTAAGCATATCTTGAGCTATAGAGCTCCAATTGAAGTGATTCTTTCTTTAAAGCAAACTAGAGACATATAGCTATGATTTATATGAAGAAGTCAAAGTGAAATTCAAATTTGAAGATTTCCAAATTCTGTTCACAAGTAGGAGAAATGAGTTCAAGCACGGTGACTGATTTGCATGGGCATGCCATTGAACAATTGGTGAGTGAATTTTTGGGATATTATGAGAATGGAAAAAAATCATGATGGCTAATGAGGGTTTAATGTAAGAACCCTTTAAGGTAATATGCACGCTCACATTTCATGATTACCAGAGCAAGCGTTGGACTCTGGAATCAAGCGGGGTCCAACAGACGAATGAGTAAGCAAGAGAGTTGGGTTCCGGAATCGGGATCCAACACTATAAATAACAAGTTATTGATTTATTAGGAACAGATTTCAATAGATCAATATACTGCCTATAGGATAGCTTCATACCTAGTTAAATGCTTAGGAAAGGCTTTGCACATTAAGAGATCCGAAATTTAATTATAATTTAATTAACTAGTGGTATTTAGTGACACTTTGAGAGAGGGTAGCTAGAATTTTAGGAAATCTTGGGAAAAGTATAAATTGAATCAATTAATTAGAGGGGAGCAAATAGGGATAATGACAAGTTCTAATGTTTAATATTGATTTTCTCCATGTCTTAGTTTATGATTTTGGTTTGGGTTGTCTTATTTCCTGTTACTTTTAGTTTGTCTTTATTTTACTTATCTTTTTAAATTCAATTGAAATGATTTCTTAAACAAAGGACAACCTGAATTAAGTGATGCCTAAGCACAATCCTCGTGGGATCGATATCTGTTTTCAACTACAAGTACGACCCATATACTTGCGGTTTTCAGCGTAAGACTAGTAGTATGTTTTGCATTCAACAAGTTTTTGGTGCCATTGCGGGGGATTGTTTGTTTAGCATCTTGTTTAGTTTGGGTTACTTTGATTTAAGATTTTTTGATACTTTTATTATGTTTTTGTAGGTGCATGAACACAAGAAACACGCGAAGGACTACTAAATTTCACAACGAAGTGTCATTAGATATCACAAGGCACGAACGGGAGTTGAAAAGAGCAAAGCACCAAGACATTATACAGAGAAATATGGTGGAAGAAGGAGAACAAGTAGGGGCTAAAAGGACACTGATGGACTTTATGAGGCCATGATTTAGTCCTTAAGGAGTTAATAGGCCAATGATTCAAGCTAACAATTTCGAGATCAAGCTGGCACTCTTCAACATTCTTCAGAGTAGTGTGTAGTTCTATAGGTTGCCCAATGAAGATCCCAACGCCCATCTCGCCAATTTTTTGGAGATATGCGACACTTTTCGATTTAATGGGATATGTAATAGCCCAGACCACCCGTCCACAAATATTGTTCACTTTGAGTTGTCCATCAGGCCAAGGCCTTCATAGTTTTGCTCTTCCTGCACCCCAAAAAACGCGTCTTTGGGGAAGAGGTATCCATACCCTTATAAAGCATACTTCGTTCCCCTCTCCAATCGATGTGGGATCTCGCAATCTACCTCTCTTAGGGCCCAGCATCCTCGCTGGCACAACAGTTCGGAAACCAGTTCTGATACCATCTGTAATAGCCCAAACTACTCACCCACAGATATTGTCTGCTTTGGGTTGTTCCTTGGGCCAAACCCCTCACGGTTTTACTCCTCCCCCTCCGGGGAAAACACATCTTAAGGGGATAGATATTCATACCTTATAAGGTGTACTTCGTTCCCTTCTCCAAACGATGTGAGATCTCACAATCCACCCCCTCATAGGGCCTAGTGTCCTCACTGACACAATGGGTCGGGAACCAACTCTGATACCATTTATAACAGCCTAGACCATTCGCCCACAGATATTGTCCGCTTTGGGTTGCTCTCAGGCCAAGCCCTTCACGGTTTTTCTCTTCCTCTTCTCGAAAAAATGTGTCTTAGGGGAAGAGGTATCCATACCCTTATAAGGCGCACTTTGTTCCCCTCTCCAACCGATGTAGGATGTCACAATCCACCCCCTTTTAGGGCCCAATGTACTTGTTGTCACAACGGATAGGGAACCGGCTTTGATACCATTTTTATCAGCCCAGACCACTTGCCCATAGATATTGTCCGCTTTGAGTTGCCCATCGGGCCAAGACCTTTACGATTTTGCTCTTCCTGTACTTAAGAAAATGCGTCTATGGGAAAGAGGTACTCATACCCTTCTAAGGCATACTTTGTTATCCTCTCCAATCGATGTGGGATCTTACAATTCACTTCCTTAAGGCCCAGCGTCCTCGCTGGTACAACGGTTCGGGAACCAGCTCTGATACCATTTGTAACAACCTAGACCACCCGGCTTTAGATATTGTCTGCTTTAGGTTATCCCTCGGGTCAAGTCCCTCACGGTTTTGCTCTTCCCCTCCTGGGAAAACGCGTCTTAGGGGGAGAGGTATCCATACCCTTATAAGGCGTACTTCGTTCCCCTCTCCAACTGATGTGGAATCTCACAATCTACCCTCTCTTAGGACCCAGTGTCTTCGCTGGCATAACGGGTCGAGAACCAATTCTGATACCATTTGTAACATACCAGACCATCCGCCCATAGATATTGTTCGCTTTGGGTTGCCCCTCGGGCCAAGCCCCTCACAGTTTGTTCTTCCTCCTCCCAGGAAAATGCTTCTTTAGGAGAGAGGTATCCATACCCTTATAAGGCGTACTTCGTTTTCCTCTCCAACCTATATGGGATCTCACAGTCTATCTATGACTACCTATGCCAAGTAGGACAAAAATAATAAAAAATTGGGTTAATTATTAAACAATTTTCAAATTTTACTTAATTTTGCAATACTAGCCCAAACTTTAAAAAGTGACGTTAAAATGCTCAAACTTTTAATTTGTTGCAAATATATTCTGACGTTAAATTCTCCGTTAATGTCATTGATGTGGCATACTGCGTCGAATTAATGTTTTCACCATGTGGTTTCCACGTGCTCAAAAATTTTTTCACATTATTTTTTTTATAATTTTATAAATTTGGGAAAAATCATGTAATTAGTTTCACCACCGTCATCACCGTCTCCACCCAATCTCCATTGTCTTTGCACCAGAGAAGATCAAGAAGCTCAATGTGGACATCTCCTCCCTTACTCTCGAGAAAGCCCGTTAGGTGGTTGATTACCTCCAAGACAAGCTCAACGTCTTTAATACTGCCTTCACCCTGCCACCATTGCTATCGCTCTTGGCAATGAAGGAGTGGACAACAACAAGGGAAAACACTTCCCCACAATGTGGTAAATCTAAGACAGAGCAAATAAGCTAGAGGAATGTCGGAACTACCCAGAAAACCAGTGGGAAAAAGTGAAAAAAAAACATAAAACCAGCAAGGAGGAGAAGGAGAATAAATGGATGAAGAATCGTTAGGGTTTTACTTTTTCTAAATTTATTAATTTATAAATAATTGTATGGAAAATAATTGAAAAGGCGTCAAAACTTTTAATATGATGCGGTGTGTCATGTCAGCGTCATTAATAGAGTTTTAACATCGAGCATTTTAGTGCCACTTTTTAAATTTTAGGTTAGTATTGCAAAATTAAGTAATGTTTAGGATTTTTAATTAACCCTAAAAAATAATATAACTTATTTTATGAATAAGAGGCTAATTTAGGAATTTTAATAAAATAATAAACAATTAAAATGGAAAAGAGAGTGGCGGAAAATTGTAATTTCAAGAGGGCAATTATGTCAAATTATCTCCTATCCTCCGCTTTCTAACCTTTGCTTTTAGAGAGATAGTATGACGAAGTGATTTGTTAAATTAAACTAAAAAATTATTAATTATATGTACAGTTAAATTCAGACTAGCTAATTTGATATTAATGTAGTCAATGTTTCTTAGATTAGGTATAACTTTCTCATATAAACTTCAATTAAGATGATTAGAGATTCTACAGAATGCTTAAGAAAAGCTCTAAAACTTTCATTTTAAGAAAAAGAGAATATGGTCATAAACACGAATATATCATAGAGTGTGTTTATTAAATAAATATATCTATCAACGTTATGCCCTAACCATCATCTTCAATTTTTTATTATTTGGAGAAAATATGAAAAACATAGTCGATAACACAACCATATCTTAGACTCTGCTCGTTAAGTATAACAACCTTACAAAGGACACGTTTAGGGACACGTGCCACTTAAAAAATCCCAAAATGACAAAATATAAGAGAAATTAATAAAATTTTCATAGCATCTGGAATCATCTAAATTGGAGTTTAGATATGAGCTTTATTCCAAATTTAAGAAGGATTGTCTAAATAAGATAATGGAATTTAGTTTTATATGTATAATAATATTTTGGTTTGATATAACATATACATTTAAAATTAACAAATTTAAATTATGTTAGATAGATTAGTTAAATTAAAACAAAATATTTTTAAATATAAAAAATTAAATTAAGCTTAATAAATCTAATATCCAATTTAAAAATATCCGTTTAAAATTAAAAAATTAAAGTGTGTTCATTAAGTAAATCAATTTTACAAAAGACATGTCCAGTGGGTTGTTTAAATTGTTTGAAACCATTTTTTTTATTTTCATTGAATCATTATTTAATTTAAAAAAACTAATTAATGTCAACAAAGAAAAGGAAGTTATAGACAGCAACAATGTTTTGAAACCTGTGCTGGCCATAGAATCGAATGTCTTATTGGTTACTGGTTTGACTGGTTTGATCGGTGCATCGATCGAACCAGTATGACTTCATAATTTTGCAATAATTATATTTGATTATAAATAATATTAAAAAATTAAAAATTTATTAAACTGAACCGATCGAATCGGACCGATCCAACCGGTCAATTAACCGATTTTGACCGATTCTTATTGGTTCAATTGAGAACCAAATTTTAAGGATAAATCGAACCGAATAACCGACCGATGATCAATCAAACCAATTAAATCAAATGGTTCAGTCCGATTTTCAAAACCATGCACAGCCGAGCAAAAGAAGATAAAAAAAGGGCAATAGATTAGCCGGACAAGGGCGTGAGGATCAAAGCATGGTCAAAGATGTGGGAGCAGAGCAAAGATTAGTAGTGTGTGGGGCCAATAAGTCAAAGTGTAAGAAAAGCTAGTTTGTTGACCAATTTCCTGTCTCATGGCATTGGGCAATTACTCTTGTATTTTGCACCTTTTTTATGGTTTTCTTTTAACGCAAGTTTGATTTTTATGGCCGTGCCTTAAAATATGTTTGTTAAATAGATGAGCTTTACAAGGCACAAGCCTAGGGACATAGGCATGTCCCAAACCACTTTCTTTATATTTTAAAGAAAGCTCAAAATGCAAAAGTTATAGAGAATTTCATAAGCTTATAGTAACATTTTAAATCATCTAAGTCAAAAGTTTGATGAAAATTTGATTCCGAATTTAAGAAATATTTCCTAAATCAAATATTAGACAAATTAGAATTAATTTAGTTTTATAATTGATAACATTTTGGCTTGATATGAAATATCCATTTAAAAATTAAGAAATTTAAATCATGGTGGATGGATTAGTTAAATTAAACCACAATATTATCAATTGCATACAAAATTAAATTAAGTCTACTAAATCTAATATGTAATATATCTTCCAAAAATATTCAATTGAGACTATTCTTCTTAAATTTGACATAATTTTCTCATCCGATCTTTAATTAAGATGATTCAAAATTCTATGAAAAGCATAAAAAGGTATATAAAATTTTTTTCATTCAAGTATTTTGACGAAATGTCAAGAACATATTCAGAAATATGATTGTGTCTTAGAGTATGCCCATTAAGTAATCAACTTTACAAAAGATATGTCTACAGACAGTGATGTCCCAAAACATTTTCTTTACTTTAAAAAATCTAAAATTAAAAAAAAAACTTTTTAAAACTTCCGAAACTTTTCGTAGCATCTTGAATCGTCTTAATTGAAGATTAGACAAGAAATTTATGCCAAATTTAAGAAAGATTTTCTAAATAAGATATTAGACAAGTCAGAATTAATTTAGTTTTGTATATAATTATGAATAATCTAGTATCCATTTAAAACTTAATAAATTTAAATCACGATGAATGGATTAGTTAAATTTAAACCATTAAAAATATACAAAATTAAATTAAGTGTAGTAACCATAATATCCAATTTATCTTCTATAAATATCCAATTTGGATAATACATCTTAAATTGGGCATAACTTTCTCATTCAAGTTCCAATTAAGATATTCAAGATTCTATGAAAAGTTTAAAAAAACTTAAAACTTTTTTATTTTGAGAATTTTTATAAAATGTAAATAACATGAACAACAATGCGATTTTTCCTTAGAGTGTGTTAAATTAAGTAAATTAGCTTTACTTAGGTGTCTAAAACTATTTTCTTTACTTTTTTAAAAAAGATAAAAATAAAAATTTGGATAACTTCATAAGCTTTGCTTATCATCTTGAATTATCACCATCATATTTTGGACGAGAAAGTTGTGCTGAATTTAAGAAACATTGTCTAACTCGGATATTAGACAAGTTAGAATTAATTTAGTTTTGTATATAATTACTAATATTTTGGTTCTATTTAAAATATTTACTTAAAAATTAAAAATTTTGAATGGAGGTGTATGGAATAGTTAAATTAAGCCAATTTTTTTAACTATATACAAAACTAAATGAAGTCTAGTAAGTCTAATATTCGATTTATCCTCCAAAATTTTCTAATTTTGATCATATTTTTAAAATTGGGCATGACTTTCTCATCTAAACTCTAATTAAGATGATTCAAAAATCTATGAAAAGCTTTAAAAGAGCTCTAAATTTTTTTAATTATTATTAGAAAATGCGAATAAGATGACTAGAAATATAGTTGTGTCTTAAAGTATGTTGGTTAAGTAAATTAGCTTTATAAAGGATATGCCCTAAGACATGATGGTGTCCCAAACCCTATTCTTTACTTTTTAAAAAATAAAAGCTAAAATCATAAAAGTTTTAGGTAACCTCACAAGATTTCATTAGCATTTTGAATCATCTCTATTAGAGTTTGCATGAGAAAGTTATACCAAATTTAATAAGCATTGTCTAAATCAAATATTGGACAAGTTTAGGAATGTCAATTTTGCCCAGCCCGTCCCGATTTTGGCTCGGGTTGACCAGGCCACGAGTCGAGTTAAGGCTGAACTCAGCTAATCCCGGCCTAACCTGTGGCCTGATCGAAACGTCAAAAACAACTTCATTTTTATTTTTTAAAAAATATATAAGGTCGAGCCACTAACTGCTCTCGACATTTTTTTAATTTTAAAAATATATATATAAGTCAGGTCACAAACCGCTTTTGAACCTGCCCGACCTATTGACATCATTTTACACTTTTAATTAAAAAATTATTTTAAAAATTTTGATCAGGCCACCCCATTGCCATTCCTAACTCTGATTAAGATTTGTGTACATTTTATTATAGGTCTACAAACATTCCATTGAAAACTTGGAGACATAAATTAGCCAACGAAAATTTAGATCTACAAATATTCCAATATGGATGTGTATGTATAGTGTCCCATTAGAATACCAGACCACTAATGGGTTAAGTTGTATTGTAAACTATGATAGTAAGCCCTTATGCTTAGATTATGCTATAATAGAAATCAAACGTATAAACTATGCAAGAATTTATGTATTGGTAGAAGTAATAAAAGACCTATCTAATGAAATACCAATTATGAGATTGAAAAATGATTTGAAAATAGACAAATATACTATTAACGTAACATATATATGTAAACCTAGATCATCATCCGCAAGCATTTAGAAACCTACAAGAAGAATGTTCAAAACAGGTGGTTATCTATAATTAACAGGAAGTGCTAAAAGGGAGGAAACATTAACTAGTGAGGACCATTCCCAACAAGATGGGGTTGTAAATGATGAAAACATTATAGAGAACACATAAGAAATTGATGCTCATACAATCCCAGTGAATGGTGAAAGCAATAAGCACATTCAAAAAGTTTCACTAGAAGATGGAACAAGTGAGCCTCTTAACCATAAGCTAACTAAAGAGAATACTGAGGGTCTTCTAGCTCAAGCAATGTAGGATGAATTTAGAACCCCAAACAAAAGAAATCCAATAGGAAGAAGAGGAAATGTTCTTCGACAATATAAGTATGACCATAATTGTATGGAATATAAGGGGACATAAATCCACTACAAAGCAATTAGTGATTAGGAGCTTCATATAAGACAATAAGCCATTTTTTTGGCATTTTAGAAACTAAAGTTAAGAAGGAAAATTGTAGCATCTTAAATCTTTTGTCAAAAAAGTGGAGAATGCTTGATAATTACGCATGCCACCACAATGGAAGAATTTTAGTCCTCTACGATGAGTAAGAAGTAGAGATGATGGATGACCAAACATATGATCAGCTAATCCATATGAAAATCAAGCTAAAATAAGAGTATTTCATGAACCTCCCATATGGTGGCAATTTCTAAACGAGGAGCAACAAAAAAAGGATGTTGGTTCCTGAGGAAGAAATTGGATAAGATTATAACTAATCTAGAATGGTTCCAAAGATTCCCTAATAGTATAACTTCTTTTCCCAACACAATGACATTTGGCCATTCCTCCATCATTATCCAGTCCCAAACTACAAATAGACCCAAAAGAATCCAATTTAGATTTAATAATTTTATAAGTAAATTGGAAGGATTTGAGGAAGCTATCTTAAAGGGACTTAAGGTAAGAAGTATGCACACAAAACAGTTCTAATGCATCAAGAAAATGCAAAGCATTAAAGGGGGGTTGAAAGTCTTTAACAGAGAGAGGATTAAAAAAATCCATCTTTGCCTTAGTGCTACTAAACACCATCTCAATTAGGTACATTCTAAACTATATTTAAGTCCTATTAATGAAAGAATATAGGATCTTAAAAAGCAGGCCCTCTATGCTCAAGCCCTAAAATTTGAAAACTCAATTATGAAACAAAAGTTTATGGCCTTATAGACTTCAGAAGGAGGGTGCAATTATGCTTTTTTCTATAAAAGTGTAACTTCAAGAAAATCCTCCAACAGAATAGTATCCCTTCAAAAGCAGGATTCTATAGTCATAGGCTAAAAAGAGCTACTAAAAAAGTTGTATACTATTATTCCAATGCTTTGGAAGCTCCCTCCAGTGTCATCTCTTCAGTTCAGATCATCAAAGAAATAGCCAAGTCCATCTTACATAACTAGAAATGGAACTACTTTCTAAATCAATTAATATAAATGATGTCGAGCAATATTTAAAAATGTTGAGCCCTCATAAAGCATCTATACTTGATGGGATGAATATGTTCTTTCTATAAAGGACAAACATAGCCTTAGATTGGGACTTAGTGATGGAATCCATTCAAGAATTTTCAAGGTAAGAAAACTTCTTAAGAAGATAAATATGACATTTATCACCTTGATGTTGAAAAGAAGGAAGCAGAAATCTACAAAGGACTATTGACTGATAAATTAATGAACTCAATCTATAAGATTATATTTAAAATACTAGAAAAAAGATTGAAAGAAGTCCTTTCATACCACATGGATACTAACAATGGGCCTTTATACATGGGAGATTGATTGGAGAGAATTTTCACCTAATCCAAGAAATCTTCAAACACTATATAACAAAGAAAATTAGCAAAAACTACTCTATAAAGGTCGATTTTTAGAACTTCTATAATTCAATGGACTAGACCTTCATCATAAAAGTCTTAAAAGTATTTGGATTCTATAGAATCTTTACAAAATGGCTTGAATAATGTATTACTAAAGTTTCTTTCAATATCCTAGTTAATGGTGAGCCATCTTCTATGGTTAGAATATCAAAAGAATTAAGGCTAGGAGATCTAATTTCCCCTTACCTATTCGCAATTTGAATGGAGATTTTTAATAGACTATTAGCCAAGGTGGTGGAGAGAAATAGCCTATTTAAATTCCGTTCTATATGTAAGAAGGAGATAATTCTAAGTCAATTTTGTGGATGATTGATTCCTATTTGCTAGTGCTGATTTCAATTTAATCACTACACTTACTACAACAATAAAGATGATCAGCAAAATTTCAAGAATGCAAGTAAACAATGAGAAAAATGTTTTATACCTATCTGCTAGTGCATCTCAATATGCTACGTGGTTCACTACTCTAATTAGTTTTAAGATTTAGGCTCTTCCCCTGACATTTTTTGGCATCCCAATATCATCAAATAAACTAGCACTCTCAACCTATTAACCATTAGTCGAAAAAATTTGTAACATAATACATAATTGGTGTTCCCAATCTTTATCATAGGTAGGAAGTAAACAAGGACAAAGTCAAATGAAAGGAGCTTTGTACCCCCAAAGACCAAGGTGGACTAGGTTTCATTCCTTTAAAAGTGATCAACATGACTATGTTTACCAAAACTACTTGGAGGCTATTAAAAGATTATAAAAATGCCATAGATTAGGTGGATTAATAGCTAATACATTAAAGGAACACATTTTAGAATTTTAACTGCCTAAATAATGTTTCCTCATTGATGAAAAATATTATAAAGGTTAGAGATAAGCTCAATCAAGTAATTTTCTTCAGAGTAAGAGATAGGAAGAAGATCTGTTTCTAAAGAGAAACGGAAAAACTATGGAGAATTAGATAACCAAATTATCCAATAAGCACTTAAAACCATCTACCAGCAAAATGTCACTATACATCAATTTCTCTTTAATAATGCTCTAATGGTGAGTATGATACCTAAATTAGGAATCCGCACATATTTATCCAATGTCACACTAAATTCAGACTCGGATTAAAAAAACTTGATCATCTATATTTTAGGTTTCCTTTTCCAATTAGGGTATGAAAAACAATTATACAGAAATGTAAAGTTGTGGTTCCACTGGATACATAACAAGACACAATCAATTGGAGCACAAAATTGATACATGAAACGAAAGAAAGCATATGGATTGTGGGACTTCATTTTTGTACTTGGTATTAAATCTATAGGGGGAGAGAAATAATCCTGCCTTCTAAGAACAAGCTAGAGTTGCAACATCCCTCATCAAAGATCTGCTCTATAAGATTAGGCTTCATCTGGCAATATATGAAAACATATTATCACTTAGTACTTAGATAATGAACAAGTGGAGCATTTATTATTAATACATGTGTTTAAGACATAGGGAAACATCAAGGATAACAAAAAGTGTAATGAAGCTTTTATTATGCTTTATGTCTTGCACTTTCATTATTTTGATGCCCTTGAGGCTTAATTAAAATATTTCATTCTTCAAAAGAAAACTTTGATTAAGATAATAATCTTAAGAAGAGACCTAAAACTTTTGTGGTTTGAGTTTTTTAAGAAAATGTCAAGAGAACATGGTCAGAAACAAAGTTATGTCATAATGTGTATTAATTAAATCAGCATTATAAAGGACACTCTTAAAGAAATGACTGTGTCCCAAGCCATATTCTTTTTTCTAAGAAAGCTTAGAAGGAAAAAGTTTTTGAGAACTGTCTAATTTTTTTGTATCATCCTGAATTATCTAAATCAGAGTTTGGATGCCAAAGATATATTAAATTTAAAAACCATTGTCTAAATGATATATTGGACAAGTTAAAATTAATCTTGTTTTGTATATAATTCATAATATTTTGGTTTGACTCAAATATTCATTTAAAAAATAAAAATATAAATCATAATAGATGAATTTGTTAAATTAAATCAAAATATTATTAATTATATATAAATATAATTTTTGTATTTAAATTCCAGTTAAGATGGACTAAGATTCTATAGAAAATGATTTGGAAGAGTTAAAGTTAATTTAATTTTGTACATAATTAATATTATTTTATTTTTATTTAAGAAATTAGTCTACCATTATTTTCTCGCACAATGTTAAGTTATTAGGAATACGATAGACCAACAAGTATTTACAAAATGACGTTTTTCTATAAAACCATCTATAAACATTATTTGGCAAATGAAAATTTACTAAATTGTGTTTATTAAGGATCACCCAGATAAGCATGGTTTGTGATACAAGGGTGTACTCAAACATAAATTGCAAAAAATATTTCATAGAGACAAGTAAGAAGTATTCTTTTATGGAAATAAAATGAACTTATTATGTTGGTACTTTTTATATAAAGCGTGGTATTGTTTTTGAAGAGTGATGATTTCTTTGTATAGAGCTATGATATTGTTTATAACCAAATTCGATATTTACATATTAAAGTATAGAAGGTACTTATTTATTTACTCATATGGTATTTTTGTATATAAATGTGGTATTATTTATAAAGAGTGTTAGTATTTCTTTTATATGAAATAATGCTATTAATTATACTCACATGTGATATTTATTTATTAAAATAAAAATGGTACTTATTTGTACACTTTAATGGTATTTTTTATATATAGACATAGTTTGTAAAGAGTGATGGTATTTCTGTATAGAATTATGATATTATTTGTACTAAGATGTGATATTTACATATTAAAGTAAACATGGTACTTATACTGTGATGATGTTTTTTATACAGGGACGCGGTATTGTTTGTAAAGAGTGATAATGTTTTTTGTATAAAATATGGTAATATTTGTACTCAGATTCGTTATTTGCATATTAAAGTAAAAGAGGTATTTAATTGTTTACTGTGATGGTATTTTTTCTAGATTTGATATTGTTTACAAGAAGTGATGGTATTATTTGTATATAGTGGTGGTATTTCTTCAAGCAATCATAGTATTTGTATTTGTTGAATAGTAGTATTGTGAGTGAGAATCAATTGCCTAGAACGTACAATATGAGTTCTCTTACTTTAAGCATTTTCATTTTAATAGTAGTATGTCTGAGCTTCTTATTGATTTAGCATTTTTTTAAAAAGTTCCTTTGATTTTTTAGGAATAATAATTTTAATGAAATTAATTTGGCTTGTACAATCTCTTTCAGATGCAATATCATTTTCTAAAACTTCTTAAATGTAAAAACATGATTAAAAGCAATGGCTTTCAATCCCCTAACCAAGCTTTTCCTATCTAAGACTATAATGAATCAATTATTTATAAGGTTAGCAAGAGTTAGAGCTTTTACAACTTTCAGAGTGCCTCCAATATTAATAGGAGTAAGTGGGATGAAAGAATGCAAAACATCTCTTATAAGAGGGCAAGACATTGGTTCTAAATGCATATATAAAACATTTATTATAGCAACTTATAATAATGACCTTTAAATAAGAATCTAAAGCAACACTTGATCTTACACCAAAACTGCATAACCTAAGAGTATATGACAAAGTAAAGGCAATGCACCCTACTCTGGTTAAATATTTTAGGTTTTTATTACTGTTACACTAGAAATATACAATAATTTCAATAAGTTAATGCTATATAATTTCAACCAAAATATTATTATTTATATACAAAACTAAATTAAATCTAATTTGTCCAAAATCCTATTTAGATTATGCCTTTGAAATTGGATATAATTTTCTCGTCTAAAATTCAATTTAGATGATTCAAGAAGCTAAGAAAATTTTAAGAAGTTATCTAAAATCTATATCTTGAATGTCTTGAAAAAGAAGTGAAAAACATAATATGTAACACACTAGTGTCCTAGAGTATGCCCTTTGTAAAGCTATTTATTTAACCATGTTCTTCACATTTTCATAAAAAAACTCAAAACACAAAAGTTTTAGAGATCTTCTTAATCTTTCACATAATCTTGAATCATCTTATTAGAGTTGCGATTAGAAAGTTATGCTTAATTTAAAAAGTATTATCTAACTTATATTATATCCAATTTAAACAATGCTTCTTAAATTGGGCATAACTTTCTCATTGAAACTCGAATTGAGATGATTCAAGATGTTACAAAAATTTTAGGAAATCTTAAATCTTTAAAGAAGTTAAGAAATCTTTGGGCATTTCCTTCATAATGCTCTTCACATGTAACAATTATACTTTAAGCCTCATTTATATTAATGACCTTATTCTTCACATATTTGTAAAAAACTCAAAAACATAAAATTTTAAGAGCTCATAAATTTTCAATATAATCTTAAATCATGTTAATTAAAGTTTGGATAAGAAATTTATGCCCAATTTTAAAAGTGTTATCTAATTGGCACAACTTTCTCATCTAAACTTTGGTTGAATTGATTCAAAATCTACAAAAATTTTAGGTGTGTCATTTGAAGAATATAATGTAAGACAAGCTAGTATTCTAAGGTGTGTCATTTGTAAATCTAGTTATTTAACAAACACACTCTAGGACACAATAATTTTTATGACCATATTTTTCGCATTTTCGTAAAAAAACTTAAAACAAAAAAGTTTATATCTCCTCTTAAATTTTTTTATAGAATTTTAATCATCTTAATGAAGGTTCCGGTATGAAATTTCTACTCAATTTAAGAAGAATTGTCTAACTTTTCCATATTTGAGTTAAAAATACTTTTTGAATTGAGCACAAATTTCTCATCCAAACTACTATTGAAATAATTCAAGATATTACAAAAAGATTAGTAAGTTCTGAATTTTTATCTTTAATACTTTTTTAAAAAGGTAGAGAATACGACATGGGACATGTTGGTGACCTAGGGTGAAAATTTTGTAGAGTTGTTTATTTAACAAACATACCTTAAGATACAGTCATATTTATGACCATGCTATTCACATTTTCGTAAAAAAAAACTCAAAACACAAATATTTAGATCTCTTTGTAATCTTTTTTATAGAATTTTCAATTATCTTAATTTGTAATTTGATGAGAAAATTATGCCTAATTCAAATAATACTTCTTAAATTAGGCATAATTTTTCTCATATGAGCTCCAATTTTGGATGATTAACAATGCTATGGAAAGTTTAGAAGGTCCTATAAAACTTTTTAACTATA
This sequence comes from Erythroxylum incrassatum, assembly GCA_026546855.1. Taxonomy (NCBI): domain Eukaryota; kingdom Viridiplantae; phylum Streptophyta; class Magnoliopsida; order Malpighiales; family Erythroxylaceae; genus Erythroxylum; species Erythroxylum incrassatum. The sequence goes on from JANVCL010000001.1 coordinate 5,728,019, forward strand.
AATTTTGAAAATGAAATGAAAGACACACTCTAGGACACCAACATTTTCTACTTAACGAAAACATTTTAAAACACAATTGTATTTCATATTATGTTCTTCACATTTTCTTTAAGAACTTAACAAACAAAAATCTTAGATCTCTTCTTAAACTTTTTTGCATAATTTTGAATCATCTCAATCAGAACTTGGATGAGAAAGTTGTGACTAATTTGAGAAATATTATCTAATTTATCTAATTTTTAATTTAGACAGTCCTTTTTAAATTGGGATAAATTTCTTATTCAAATTCTGATTGAAATGATAAAATGCTACAAAACGCTTAACTTTTTTTCTTAAATTTTTTTCTAAAAAAAGTGAAGAATACAATTTGGAATACATTGATGTCTAGGACATATCCTTCGCAGAAATGTTTATATAATAACTACATTTTAAGACGCGATCATACTTTCAGCTATACTTTTCACATTTTTATAAAAAATTTTAACACAAGCTTTAGAGCTCTTCCTAAATTTTCTATAGAATCTTGAATCATTTGGGATCAAAATTTGAATGATAAAAGTTGCAACCAATTTACGAAGTATTGTCTAACTTTTCCCACAACACATTGCATGAAAAAAGAAGCTTAAAGCTCAAGGTCTTGAAAAATGCGACAAATCTTGAAAGTTAAGATGCAAAGGTTGAAAGTTTTTATGCTAATTTGATAAAATCATTTACGTAAAGGCTCTAAAAAGGATAAAAATAATTCAAAAAAATATACAAACTTATCTATGCATAAAGAAAGAAAGAGAGAGATTCCTTAAAGAAAAGGCAATTATAAATACAAAAATTGGAGATATAGATGATGAGAAAATATAACCATCCTATGGAAGAAGAAAGAAGAATAACAACAACAACATTTAGTATAAATCTTACTAAAAAAAAGAAGAAGAACAACAACATTCAGTATAAATCTCGATAATATATGAAATTTAGAGAGGTCTAATAGTACGCAGTCTTATCCCTAATTTATAACATTTTATAAAAAGAGACTGTTTATATTTAATTTGTTTGTAACTGACATTTACTTGGAAAAGTTAGAAAAAAAAAAGAAAATTTAATGTTAAAATATAATTTATAAATTAGTCATTTACCATTTTTATTATAATGCAATTAAATATATTAGATGACAATTGGTCATAATTAACAATGAATAGTTTGCTCCTTCTTTAACTAGTCGTTCCCTTTGTCTAAGGGTTTGTTTGGTTGAGGATTTTATAATAGAATGCAATGAAACGCAACACAGTTTTATTATTTGGAAAGAAGTTTTATAATAGAATAGAATGAGATAGGATGGAAGTGAAAGATTTCATGTTATGTTCCATTCTTTTCTAAACAGTGAAATTTAAAAACTTCCAATTCGAAAAGTTTAGGATTGAACTTAAACTAATAAATATATACTACCTAATATATGCTTAATAATTTTTCATAATACCAATTATTTCTTACCCTATCCTAATAACATCCAACACAACACAATAATATTTATATATAATTAACAATAATTATAAATAATTAATAATAAGATAATAAAAATTTTTTATCAATAAAAATAGAAAAAATATAAAAACTTATTCTTTAATTATTTGTCACAATAGCGTGACATGTTTTTGGTAAGTCACAAATATATTTCTATATAAATAAAAATATAAATAAATTATTTTTAAATATAAATCAAATAGAATAGAATAATACTTAATACAATAAATTTTATTAAATAATTAATAATAATATTTTTATATAATTAATAATAAAATAATAAAATTTTAATTAATAAAAATAAAAAATATATAAAAATTTATTGATCAAGTCACAACCCTCAATCATGGTTGTGACTTAGCAAGTTACAACTATGACATGTTTTTCATAAATCACAACTTTTTGCTATTTTAAAACCATAATATTTGAGTGTTTTTACATTTTCAATTTTAGGTTGTGTAAAAATATTAAATAAGTATATATGATTTATTTATTATATATTACTTTCTGGTTCAGCCAGATTCTGTTGAGGCTGGATGTTGCTATTCGGATCCATAAGGTCTGCGAGTATGGCCTCTGAAATACCTGCAAAACAAATAAAGGCACACCGAGGGTTATTGCCGGCAGGCCCCTCCGATGTTTAAGTCAGTCTTTTGGTAAAGGTTGTAGTTGCTTAGAGCAGGAAGAACTAGGGTTTCAGTCTCATACCTCAATCATGGCTGAATAGTACCTTATATATGGGATATTGGCTAGGTTTAGGTCTCTACGTAAGTTTTAGTGTTTGCATGGGAGACGATCTACTACTATTGGGTCGTCGGTGTCTGGGCTTAAAATTGGGCCTCGTTTGGCCGACCCAACCATAAGCTCCCCTACTCCTTGACTTTGAGCGAAGAGAAGGGTTGAAGGAGTACATGAGGATAGTGCGGCCCGTCGGTGTGCCCATTTGCTATCAGGTCGATCGATCGAGCTACTAAGACATAAGACTGGTCTTTTGGCATGCGGTAGGGCCGGGTGATAGCTCGGCTCGCGCTATATGAAAGCGGTCTAGTCTCAATATTAGGTCTAATTATTACTTGGCGATACGTATCTGTTGTGCGCCTTTTAAAATTTGAAACGATACGTCCGTTTGACTGCCGCACAGCGGTCATATGCTGTCACACTTTGTCATGCGCGTCCCTTCAACTGTCACACCGTTTCTAGTTTTTGACAAACCTAATTAACCGCCGCTCTGATTTTGCCATGTATTTAACCTCGGCTAGGATTTTTCCACGCGTCTGTCATCAATTGGTATTCCCGTTCAGTTGATGCTATAAATTTTGAACCCGGTGGTCGTCTTTCTTCTTTTTCTCTGCGTATTTGTTTCCCGACTTCTATTCTCTAGGTTTTCGTCTCTGCTACTCTTTGTAGCTACCAGTATACCTTTCACCACCGTCTTCCCAACTACAAACCTCCATCACTAAATAGGTACGTCCATTTTTC
>JANVCL010000001.1:5731112-5751020 GCA_026546855.1 Erythroxylum incrassatum
TGCGAGTATGGCCTCTGAAATACCTGCAAAACAAATAAAGACACACCGAGAGTTATTGCCGGCAGGCCCCTCCGATGCTTAAGTTAGTCTTTTGGTAAGGGTTGTGGTTGCTTAGAGCAAGAAGAACTAGGGTTTCAGTCTCGTACCTCAATCATGGCTGAATAGTACCTTATATATGGGATATTGGCTAGGTTTAGGTCTCTACGTAAGTCTTAGTGTTTGCATGAGACACGATCTCCTACTATTGGACCGTCTTTGTCTAGGCTTGAAATTGGGCCTCGTTTGACCGACCCAACCACTTTCTATTACATTAATCTTTTAAATAATATTTTATTATATTATATTATAAACTATTCTATTCTTCCTGATAACTTTTCTAACATATTATATTTCATTTTATTATAAATATGTTCCGTTTCTTTATCTTATATTCCATCCGTTCATTATATTATATTTTATATTTCATTCCTTCCATTAATTTCAGTCCATTAATTGAGATCCGTCGTAAGTGTAGTATTTGGAGTGTGAAGTGGTTAGTTACTGGAACTGGCGTACAGTCCGAAACGGGCAAATGGCGGAACTACGGCACTCGAGCTCGCTCGGTGCTCGGGCCTCTTCCTCTCCGATCAAGCGCGACGGCGAAGCTTCTTCTCTCATTCACGACACCGACTACCACTACCACCACCACGTTCGCCACAATTTCTTCAGAGGAGATCGGGACCGTCCCTTCTGGTCCAATCTCTCGTTCTTTGTTGACGATCCTAGGATTTCCTCTCACAAACTCAGGATCTCGCTCCTTTTGCTCGGCATTCTCGTTTTGGCTGGATTGATCGCTCTTCACTCCATCTATATTCGATTGGTCAGTTTTTGTGAATCTACGATCTCGATAAAAAGCGATATTGAGTTGTAATTTTGGAGAAACGTGGTGTATTTTCTTTGTTTTATTCAGTAAATGTGGTTCCATAACATTGGGACTTTGATTTGACAATCAATTAAGAGAGTTTCTAGTTTTATTGTTTATGATATCCTTTCTATTAGGACTTTTTGCTAAAATCTCGTGAATTGTTTTTCTTTTTTGGCAGAATTATCCATACTTGTGTAGAAAAGAAGGAATTGTGCTTCATTGTCCACATGTAAATTCTTGGATTACTTGTTGTTTTAATAATCCACAGTCTCGCTGAAAGATTTGGTGTGAAACTTGCCTTTGTTTTTGCGAAATTCTAGGTTGAGGAGCCTCACTCACTTTGGGAGAATCCATACTCTGCAACAACCTCTTGGAAGCCTTGTTCTGAGCGTCGAGATACTGGAATTTCAGGTGATTTTCTGCTTCCATGGAGTATTAGAATTTTTTTTAGCGTATGGAAAGCTCTCAGAAATGATTAGAATTACTAACACTTTTAGTGATGAGTGTAACTTCGAGAGTTTTATGTTCAGTTTCAAGATTCCCAATTTGCTGTTCACTTTACTTCTTTTTAGTTTTATAATCCTTTCTTAATTTTGCAGGTCTTCCTCCAGAAAATGAAACAACTGGCTATATTTTTATCCATGCTGAGGGTGGTTTAAATCAACAAAGAATTGCTGTATGAGTCCCTTGTATCAAATAGTGTAATCATAAGAGTTCTCATTTTCATTTGGTTTGTTCTGATATGAAAAGAGTTTGTAATTGTTGACCCCCTCTCCTTTTCTTGAACTGCCCAAAGCTAAAAATCAAACTTGCATGCTTTATGGTTCTTAATGTATGTCTTTGAGAAACTTCTGTCATTATACTTCTCTGTTTTGCCTCTCTTCCATTTTAATGTTAAGATTCTGCTGGAATTCGAAAAATTGTATGGACCTGCATTATTTCTTGGGAAACAAGATATCTTGTATTATCATGTTGATTGGGAATCAATGCTAGTTACTTTCCTGTTTATCTTGTTCGGATGCACCTGTTTAAATCAACTGTTACTGTTCTTCAAATGATTTTTTGTCTAACAAGATATATTCAATAAATATCTATAGTGACTAAATTCTAAGTGATTTAATTCTAATGTTTGTTTGCAGATATGCAATGCGGTTGCTGTGGCCAAAATAATGAATGCCACCCTTATATTACCAGTGTTGAAGCAGGATCAGATCTGGAAAGATCAAACGTAAGATGACCTGATTTTTGACATTTATATTTTATCATCTGTTGAGCAATGAAATTTGCAGGATGCTTCAAAGTCATGTCAATTTCACTTCTTTTTTGATTTATTTTACTCAATTTTAGAAGTGAAAGCCACTGTTTCACACTAAGTGCACACTTGCAGGAAATTTGAAGACATTTTTGATGTTGATCATTTCATCGACTATTTGAAGGATGATGTGCTTATTGTTCGTGATATACCAGATTGGTTTACTGACAAATCAGAGTTATTTTCTAGCATAAGGTTTCTATATTCACTAAGCCTCTTCAGTAATCCCAATCATGTTTGGCATATTTGTGTATTTTGTTTGATGGACTGAGTCTTAATTTCATGTCTAAATTTCTGTTTATCTTATAGACGGACAGTGAAAAATATTCCAAAATATGCACCTGCTCAATTCTACATTGACAATGTACTGCCACGAATTAAGGAGAAGAAGATAATGGCTCTAAAACCTTTTGTCGATCGACTTGGGTAAGAAATTGATTGTACATGTTCATGGGTGCCCAATATCTATCTTTTGCTCCATTGAAGAAAATTGGCTCTGAGCTTTTCCATCTTATCAGTTATTGACATTTATGCTTGGCCCAGGTATGATAATGTGCCACCTGAAATCAACAGGCTAAGATGTAGGGTTAACTATCATGCTCTTAAATTTCTTCCTGACATTGAACAGATGGCTGATTTATTGGTATCTAGGATGCGAAACCGTACTGGAAGTCGAAATCCCTACATGTATGTTACAGTTCAGATGGCCATAATCATTATTCTTTAGCTCTAATTCTGATGATGCTAATGGACATCTGTCATTCAGGGCTCTCCATCTTAGATTTGAGAAAGGGATGGTAGGCCTATCTTTCTGTGATTTTGTGGGAACAAGAGAGGAGAAAGCTAAAATGGCTGATTACAGGAAAAAGGAATGGCCTCGACGTTATAAGGTCTCTGATGTGTCAGTTTTCTGCTTTTTAGAACAAATGGAAACTCAGATACTTGATGTCCTAACTTAATAATCATGTGCAGAATGGTTCCCATCTCCATCAATTGGCCCTGGAGAAGCGAAAGGAAGGTAGGTGTCCTCTCGAACCTGGGGAAGTGGCAGTGATTCTCCGAGCTATGGGTTATCCTAAGGAGACTCAGATATATGTAGCTTCAGGTCAGGTTTATGGTGGACAAAATAGGATGGCTCCACTGAGGAACATGTTCCCAAATCTGGTATGACCTTGTATATTTTATGGTGTTATGCTAATCATTCATTTCGGTTAAGTCACTCAAATCAGTTGCATCTTTCTCGTTTCTCTCAAGCTTAGACAAATGATTGCAATACATCTGTGATCCTATTTCCATGAAATATATTATGATTAGGGTTGTTCTTAGATTCATCTTCACGGGCCACATCATGATTCATATATTTTATTATGTAAGAGTGGAACTTGTAAACATACTACGTTATATTTATCTGCCTACCACAAGTTTCACTCTGATGTGTTATTGTCAAAGAAGAATCTCAGTTTTGACCGGAATGCTAATCAAACGCTTTTGTTTGTCTGGTGACTTCTTTTGTGGGCTGAATTGGGTACACATGCTGGCGTGAAGCTACAACTTAGGTTCACTGGGTTAAAAGCCATATTATATACTGAGTGGTGGGGCAAGCACATATCTAGGAAACAACACAAAAGAAAAGAACGGAAAAGTAGGCTTCAATTTTTTCAGTTGTTTATGTTGTAGAAGGTTTTGTAGTGCTTATGAAAACTGAAGCGAGTGTAAAAGTTTTCTGGGGAGCTTAGATGTGGTACTAATGCAGTTGGCGTGTGGCAACATATGAAGGGTTGATGAGAGGTGTGAATGTGCCAGGGACACAAATAAGATTAAGCATTTGTCTTTTTGTTGAACTATTGGTCTAGAAGGGATAGAGGACAGGTTCCACGTTTATTGAACATTGAAACAAAAACACTGTTAACCTGTAAAAATCACATTCAGGGTTTAGAAAAAAATTGCTATGACATCTAATATTTAGGAATCATTTATGGGAACTATAAATCATCCTTACATGAGAAAGTTTCACAATTCAAAATGTATTCCTATAATAAATTTTATTCTGCTAATCCTAATCCTTCTAAATAACTCTAATTTAAGATATCTAAATGGAATGGATCTTACTCTACTAACGATCCTTATACCTAATAGAAAAATCAATTGGTACAAATTAAAACAAAATTATTTTAATTCTTATTAACAACTAAAATTATTTTTGTTCTTGGAGCTTGAGTAGCTTTGCTCATGTATACATGTGCCAAGAATTATTGAGATTTGATATTTAATACAGTAATATTATTATATATCTAATATAAGATATTTTAATTAAAATAGTTTAGGTGCTATTTATGAATATTTCATTATTCTATTATGAAATTTTGTATTGCCTTCGAATTATGAATGATTGTGATAAATCTAATGTTTAATACACCTTAGTACCCTTGTGGTCTTTGTGTTTGTAGAATTACCTTCACAATCAAACCGTATTAAGTTGTATATATTCTTTTCCCTGCTCCTATATATCTTGTTTATCTCTATGTTCACATAGTATTAAAGCTAATTTATCATAGTATCAGTGTGAGGCTCCAATTTTAAGACGAACATCTATTTCTTCTTGAAAATCTGGAAGACTTTTATCATGAAACTTGAATTCGTAACTTTGGTTTCCTTTTCAAATTTTTTATTTTGTTGTTTCTTCATGCACCTATCAAGAGCATCATAACCTAATGTTTTTCTTTCTAGCAATCTATTGAAAGCGTGGATATACCTCTAGCCTTTCCTCTTGCAGCTCATTGAAAGTATAGTTACCTCTATTCTGTCTTTACTGTCAGTAGTCATCAAGAGGGCTGCTATCTCTATTCTTGTCTTCCCGTCAAGTAGTCCATTAAGAGAGCAGTTACCTCTCTTTCTTTCTTTCCTTCTGGAGACCATGGAGAACACAATTGCCTCTATTCTGTCTTTCCTTCCAGCCCCCATGGAAAACTCCAGTACTTCTGTCATTATCTTTCCTTTTTCTCTAACTTCTATTCTGTTTTTCCTTCCCCTATTCTTTCTCTGTGAACATTTCTACTCTCAATCTTATAATCACACTACTGCCATCGTTCGTTCTCAGCGGTGCTGTTTCCTTTATTATCAAGTTATCTTCTATAACTTTTAAGATTTATTAAGAAAAAGAAAAAGTGGCCAGAAACTCAAAAGAGGAAAAGGTGGATATATATAAATAGATATGGGACACAAATTGGACCTGGCCTACCACCGGACTTGAGCCACCCAAAGCAATGTTGTTTTGAGGAAGTTTCCCAAGATGACGTTGTTTTGGTGGCCCGTTTTTAAACTTGAGATTAAAAGGATATCATTTTGGATGGAGGTAGGCATCGGGCCAGCTCCCAGGCTTGAGCTCAGCTCAAAGCCCACTTTGACCGCTCCTGGTCGGCCGACATCCCTATATATTATGTTTCATTTTTTATGCTTTCTGTTTGAAAATGTCTTCGTAAGTTGATTCAGAATTCATATGCAAGTTAAACGTAAAAATATCCACTTGTCACCTTGAGGGGAGTGTTGAAGATCATGACAATTTAGTATTTTCTATAGGAATATTATTATGTTTCAATAGATAATATTTTGTGTTTAAATACTTTTGGTATTGTTTAAGAATTTTATATTATCCAAGTATGATACCTTTGTGATATTCGTCTTCTTAGAAGTAGGCTTGACATCTGAACCATCATTGTGTAGATCACTCTTTTCTTTCTCTCCTTTATTTCTCATGTAGTTTACTTTTACACAATATTGAAACTAATTCAATGTAATATAAATTGATCAGAACTTCTGATACTTTTTGAGTTTGTATTTTGTTCACTTGTTATGTTTCCTATCTTTCCCATTTTCATCACGAGGGTTGATAACAGGTGACCAAGGAAGAGTTGGCAAGCAATGTGGAATTGAGTAATTTCAGGAAGCATGTGACAAGTTTGGCAGCCCTCGATTTCTTGGTTTGCTTGAAGTCTGATGTTTTCGTTATGACCCATGGAGGCAACTTCGCTAAATTAATAATTGGAGCGCGCAGGTACATGGGTCATCGTCAAAAATCCATAAAACCAGACAAGGGGCTAATGTTTAAATCTCTGGGAGATCCATACATGAGCTGGGGTCCCTTTGTTGAGGACGTGATTGTCACCCACCAGACCCGAACTGGACTGTCAGAAGCAACTTTCCCAAGCTATGACCTATGGGAAAACCCCTTGACTCCTTGCATGTGTAAAGCTTGACCATACAACTCTTTCACCACTAATTTATTGTGAGCAGCATGCCTAGGAAGAACCTGCTAGCCATTGCTGCTGTAACTAGTTTCTGATAACATGGAAATGAAGAGTTCAATATCGCAGTTTTGATGTAGAGCGGAACTTAAAGATCAGAATTCACATTAGAGATACCGATAGGCTCGTTGGAGACGGGTTTGGCGTGATCAGAGAACTTGTGGAGGGACCATTTGATTGGTTTTCATTGCTGTGATGCTCAGAAGTTTTGTTGTCCAGAAGAACACGCAAAACTCAATGGATCATGTTAAAGACAACGTGAGCAGGTGATATTTGTGTACGAGTCGATGTCTTGTACATTACAAGTTGAAATGTGTAACTTTTTGGCCAATTCATTTTACCCATTGCTATTGACCTGAAGCGCCTTCAGTATTATAAAAGCTTTTGTTTTTCAATTTTTTAATGGTTTAGCATTGTCTATTTTTCGCCTAAACCATCCACAGTCACCGTTATGTCACGCTATCACCAACTCCTCACCAGTAGGTGACAACAATCATAACAGAAAGGGGGACAGATTTCAACTTCAAGCGACAACAATCACAATAATAAAAGTTGATTTGTGACTTGTGAGACAATAACCATAGTGAGAAAAAGGTTGACAAAACGATAAAGAACAGAAGAGTGACGGGCTGATGGCACGTTTACACTGTCGGCAGAGAAAGCAAAAAAGAAAACTGAGTTTGAGGATGACAATCGTCACCAACAAGGAAAAACAAAAAGGAAGGGGAAGGAAATTGGGGAAAGAAGAAAAATTCAAGAGCTTGTTACCAAAATCATTTACACTTTTAGTACTCTTATGACTTGAAATAATAGATAAGGCATTGGAACTTCATCTCATAGGAATAATAACAGAGGGGAAGGGATAAGAAATTGTGACAATAAGAATCAGGATGGAAGATCAATTATTTGTTCACATTATCATGAGTCATACTAAATGCACGAGTCAAAAGCTGCTAAATAAACCTAAAAAATCCCATTACACTCAAGTTGTATCTACCATTAGTATACCTAGCTAATTTGTTAAGAAGAAAATTTTAGTTTTCTTAACCTAGTACTAGAAAGAATTACAAAGTTCATGTCACACTATCACTATATATTGTTGACACAAGTAAAATATCTACATGTATTCTTTACTCTTCCTAGTAATGGTTCATTGATTTTTGTGCCCTAGATTATATAAGGCACAAAAATAATATAATCTAACATAAGCTTACATTGTCATTATATTCCATAATCCATATATTTACATTACAAAAACAACCAAGATTTTACTATTCTATACAAAATGTTCTACATGAAATGAGAAACTAAGCAAACACATTCTATTTAAACTCCTCAGACATCAGTTGACCAGACCTTTAAGCCATTTCTTGTTTCCAAAATTGATAATACTAGACTGCTACTAGATTGCCCTATAAGCTAGGTCTCCTTAATACCTGAAAATCAACATTTGCAAATTTGATGAGTTTTGTAAACTCAGTGAGTGAACCATCATTGATGTTTTCACTCAAGTCAGAAACACAGAGGCAAATCATATCCCATTTCAACAAGTATTTCATATCTTTTAGTATTGAATATCACATCACATTTCATCATACTTCATCAAGTACGTCCAGATTATCATACTTTCATAAGTATATTATATAAGCTTGCAGCATTTCATATCACAACACATCCTCATTTATCCTTCAACTGTATTTTAAACAATTCAATAATCATCTCAAATCAATCATATGATACATGTCAATTTATATGCAATGCACATGAGACTCCACTTTTATTTTTATTTTGTTGTCACCAACTACCAATTTAACTGTCACGTATCCCTTTTTGAATGTCAGGCTCATTTCAGATACTGTCTCGTACCTTTTAGTGGATACCGAACTCATTAATCATTGAACCTGTGGCTCTTTGTGCACATTTTTTAGTTTTAAGCTATTTTCAGACTTACAACTCCTTTATCTGATTATGCATATCAATGTCATGAAATGCATCTAGTCACATATTATATCTTCAATCACTTTCATTCAATGGGCATAGTAATTTATCATATCCATTGGATCTGAGTCCAACATTCAACATACAATTAAGAACACATTTCATATTGCACATTCAATTTGTAAACACTTCCAATACAGTCCCAAATATCAAACTCATTGGACCATTAATGTTCGGAATTATCATAATCATATCAGTAATTGTATCATCCCGTTTCTACATGAGGGTCAGAATCCTAAAATCCAGTACATGTGAGATCAATGAGAGATTAAGAAAATTTCATTTTCATGCTCATGCATTTGTTAGCATACACACATGTGAATTGAAATTTTTGCACACATTAAAATGACTGTACATGCATTCATTGACATTCTGGGTATAATTGAATTGTAATGTGATTATATTGAGAATTGTGATTTTTATATGTTAAAAAATGTTTTAGAAAGTGTAATTGTTGATTTAGAATTTTTGAAATTTTTGGAGAAATTTTTGAAAATTGTTGGGTATTTTTGGACTAAGAAAATTGCCAAGTGACAAAACTATTAATAAATGTTAGTAGAAATTACTATCCAATGACAATGAAAATTTTGATAAATGATCTTAGGATTTAATGACAAGTGCCATTGAAAATTGGGAGTCAATTGGATTAGAAATTGGAGATAAAATGGACTAGTTATTATTAATGGAGCAAATGGAACAATGGGAAAGTGACATACGGCAAGTGACACTTGCCACACTACTTATTAAATCATGTTTTTATAAAGTGAAAGACCATATTTTGGTCTTTCACTTGCCAAAAACCGACACTTGCCTATTTTTTCATCCTCTTCATTCCTTTATCTTCTCCATTATTCTTTTCCACTCACGATGTTTTCTTCTCCAAGACATAAGGTTGAATCTTTCTTCTCTCCATCTTTAGCCACTCAAATACTTTACTATCTCCACTTTGCCACTAAAAGACCCAACCTATTCCTCCATGAAAGTTGATGATCATGGAGATGAAAGAGTTAGGGTTTAATGGTAATTTTTGAAGATTTGGAAGCTGAATCAAGTAAGTCATGTTTTAATTTTATAGGTTTGGTTAAATGAAGCATTTGTGATGATAGTTAGAGGTTAATCTCATGAAATGGTGTTTTGAGTATGTGGGTGTCGTGAATGGTGAAGGGTGTGTAAATTTATTGGTTTTATTGATGAGTAATGATTTATAGAAATGCTTTGGAGGTTGAATGATCATGACAAGGAGTTTTGTATATGCTAGAATGTTGGTGGAGAAATGAACATATATATATGTATATATTGATGTTCTGTTTCATATAAATTCTAAATAATGGGTTAGGAGTTGTTTTATGGATGATTGATGTTGTATATGATGAGTAAGAAACTATAGGTTATGCTACATATGTTTTTAAGATGGATTGGTTGTGAAAAGGATGTTTTAATGAGAATTGAAAGTTGATGAGTATAGAAATGTGTTTATGACTTGTTTGTGTTAATGGATGAGTGTTGAAATTAGTTGAATGGAGTAGAATGAAGTGAAAATGAAGTAGAAAAGATGGTTGAGGTATAAGATATGTTAGGTGTATATGATGGAAGTGAAAATCTGGAAAATGCAGTTGAAACATGTTCTGCATATGCTTCTGTCAAAGTTCGCCGCGGCTAACTTGAAGGATGAAGTTCGTTGCGGCCAACTCGTAAATTTTCACGCGAACTTTTCTGGGTTGTTGCGGCGAACTTTCCAACACATAGCATAATTTGGTATTTTGATAATATCTTCTTTTGTAGTTATCCAAATGGAGTGATTTTTGATTTTAAGTAAACTAGAGACATAGGGCTACAAGTTTTGTGAAGAAATCCAGTTCTAGTTAAGTCTTTAAGAATTTCAATTTTTGTATGAAAGTTGAGCATAGAATACTGTTTTAGCATGAGAACAGTTCAAAAATATTTGGGGCATAACTTTCAAATTTCGGAACAAAATGAAATGATCTTTATGTCATTAGAAACTTAAGAGATAGGAGAACAATTTCTAGAAGGAATTGTTGCCATATTTCTCCATTTCCCTTGTCATAATGTTTATGGAAAATAGACCAGAATGTTTGGAATTTTGGAGATTTTATAAGAAAGAATGAGAGTTTGGATATTGCTTGATCTTATAATGTTAGAATAATAATCATGAATGAATTGTTGGTATTAAAGTACCAAATACATGTGTATAATGGAAATGAAGAGGTTCATATGATTGTATTGGTGAATAAAAGGAAATGAGTAATGGGTATTAAATAAAAGTGAATGCGATTTCAATACTGTGAGAGCTAATAATGCTAGAAATGAAATGAAGAGTAATTGAATTATGAATTTTGATTCTAATGGTTTTATTGAGGTGTAAACCTAAGTATAAATTATACTTAGGTGGATTTTGAAATATGATTGATATTGTGACGAGAATAATAGAAAGATACCCGAAATTTTCATTGAGCATGCATTGTACATATTCCATATTTGTGCATAAATGAATACTTATAATTGTGAAATTATTAATGTGTGTGCAATGTGTATATTGCATAATTTTGATGTCCAGGATGAACGTCCGCATTCAGACGTTTCCAGAATTGGAAGCAAATGCTAATTTGGAGCATATTGTGAGTATATCTAGATGGTCTCATTTCATTATTTGTTTGTTGGAATTTTTTGTATTGATTGACTACTGAATGATTATGTGAATGTGATTGATTTTGTTGGTTTCCAGATAGAAGGTTCGATGAATGTAATGTATGAATGAAATATTAAAGTGCTCATTGAATGTGAATTGGATGGACTAAGTGTACGTAATTTGATTGTTAAATGTGTTCTGAAAGTGCATTTGCATATGAATGAAAGTCTGAATTCTCAACTTTAATGTTGAATACTGGACTAAGTTCTGATGATATGGGAATGTGATTGAATGGGAACAATCAAACGTGATTGATGCATTCCATTTCGTGAATGCATGAAATATAATGGTAGTTGTGACCGAAGTAGCCACCAATCAGAGCTTAAAACTCAACGTGTGAAATGAGTCTCGAGCTCAAAAAGTAATTACGAGCCTAAGGCTCACTATATTAAATGAGCCCTGTATCTCCATCGGATAAGGGGCAGTTAGTAATGAGCTCAGTATCCAATGGATACGGGACAATTAGTAATGAATCCAGTATCTAATGGATACGGGATGATTTAGGCACTCGGTCATAAGAAAGTAATAATTGAAAAGTGGGTTTCATGTGCACTGCATATGCATAATATGAATGATTAAATTATATTGAATGTGAAATGTGAAATGATGTGAATGTGAATTATGTGTTATATGACTGAGTGAGCCATCGATCATGATCACTCACTGAGTTCGCAAAACTCATCCAAAATTTGCAAATATTTTTCAAGAATCAGAAGAATACCCCGTTAGGCAAATAAGAATATACTTACTGCATTCAAGTGAGAGATAGAGGTCACGTCTGTATAGTATTTCTTTATTTTCGTGCTAAATTGTATATTCTGCAAATTTTTGTATCATATGTATTTGAATAGTTCGATATGTAACAACTTTTGAAATTGGAAATGTTTTGTATTTGAATTTGGGCCCAAGTGATTAGTGAAATTTTGATGAGTTGTGTATTGATTGTAGCCTTGTGTTTAAAAATGTTTATGAATAAAATAGGCTGACTTGATTATTTATTTTTTGCAAAATGGGTATATGTTTATTTTTTCAAAAAAAATTATACTAAGTTTTAACTATTCAAGTGCTCTAGCATGCCATCCTCGCAAGACACAAACTCAGATATTACTCAGGATGTCGGGCACGTGTCTTGCGGGAGTGAGGTGCTACAGTAACAGTTCAACATTTGACAGTTAATTAAAAAAACAATTCAAATATAGTGAGAAAACATCTAGGTTAACTCACTGTACACTTCATAATAGCTATTGCCTTGACGATCTAGCAATGTATGGATGTTGTCGATCTATTTGTGATTCTATATCATGCAATACACACATATTTACACATTGCTAACTTGTTTAAGCAAATGAGTACTTAATCATACACATGTATATGTGTTATGTTCAATGCATGCTCAATTGATTATCCCGAGTATGTAACCTTATTAACAAATCTTGCTCATTCATTCATCAAAGCTTATATATAACTTTTTTTCAATTAGGTTATGCCTTAAATAAGTTTGATTACCTTAAAATCATCAATCATACATTCATCAATTCTTTCTTATCATTGTATAGCCACACAATTTCCTAATTCTCTTTCAATCATACCTAATTCATTAATTATATCATTTGAATCACATTTGCATTCATAAGAACATCTTTATACCATTAATAACTCATACTTCCCAAATTCATATACATTGATATCAATCAATCCATTCCTTAATTTATAAGCTAAATTAATAACTTAAACTTATCAAACACTTAATCACTTAATCAAGCAACTTTCTAGGTTCTTTTCAAGCGCTAATCAAGTCCAAATGCACCTAAATAAAGTAACTTATCCTTATATGGTTTAACCATCACTCAAACACATATTTTCACTTCCTAGCATTGCACACGATTGTGGGAAGGAGCTTATGTGGCTCTCATGATCGTGGGATGAGTAATCTGAAGGTTCACCAACATTTTTCTTCAAAGTTTTTCTAGCTTTTCTCATATTCATACCAAATTAATACATCTTCATCATAGTCCATTACCTATAACTCAATTATACCTTAATTATGCTTCAATTCCTCATCCATTCCATATCCAATTTACAATTCAAATCATTCATTTGGTAGCTCACAAATTATGGTCTTTCATGCATCAAAATTAAAACAGAAACTATCATTCATTTGATCATACATGTAGTCCTAGTTCTTTCCCATTTCAAGATCACTATATTAGCACCTTTCTTTAATATAAATTCACCTTCATTATACCTCAAATCCCAATCTAATTCATCCATAAAGCAATCTATAACCTATGGTTTTTATACATTAAAAACACAAGAGAAAGTTATTGAAGTTCATGCAGAAATTTCTAGCACACTTCATCATCAACATTATATACAATTCATCCCAATTTCATCATCATAAACTTTCTATTATAACATGCCATAAAGAACAATCTTTTACTTACTTGTCTAGCTAAAATTTCCACCTAAATGGTCAAGCTAATTAAGCTCTCCATGCATGCAAAGTCATCCAAGTACAAGATGAAAGTAGGATGTTTCCAGCAAAGGTAAAATGATGATAGCATATTATAACTATCTTTGAGCAGATTTTCTTGTGAGTATGAATGAAATGGAAGCAAGGTTCAGAAGTTGGGAGGGTTTCGGTAGTGAGAGTAAGGGAAAAGGGAAGAATAAACAAAGTTGAAACTACTCATGCAGAAGTTTGACACATTAGGTGCTAGGTGTCACCTTATTACTTAGACATATGTCAATAGGCATGCCTTCCATTTGTCCCATAAATAAGTTGCCAAATGTCAAACTTATACTAGGCCATTTGTCACTCAATGATCAATGTCATTTGTCAATTAATTAGCTATGCCAAATGTCACTCATTTATGTAGCCCAAATGTCACTCAATTATAGGCTTAGTCATCCTAATTTTTCATGTGTCAATTTGTCTTACCACTTGACATTTTTCCTAGACCAAATGTAAATTTTAATTCATTAATTTTCCAACTGTACCAATTAATTCCAAATTTACTACTTGTAACCAATCAAACCAAAATGCAAGGCATAAATAATACACAATTCACATTATGATCATTTTAAACCTTTCATAGCCCCGAATAAATCTATTGAGTGCATATACATTCTTTGCATATGTGTACTAAATCATAATTCATGTGTGTATGCTATCATTATGCATGTGAATGAAATGAAATTCATGAATTCTTAATGATATGGCCATGTGCAACAATCTAAGGCTCTAACGCTTATTATGGAAAACGGGTTATTACATTTTTAATATTCTTTTTTCTACTAAACCTTTGTTCCTTATTATATAAAATTTTGGTAGTACTTGTGTTTGTTTATGATGTTCATTCTTAACCCATTAGGTTAAATATTAAATCTTTAAAAAATATATTTTTGAGATACTCTCATATGCAAAAAAATGGTATCATATTACTGTTAAGATCTTAACAAATATCTTATGTTAGCAGATATTACTTATAGTAGATGTTACCTTTTGGAACATATTCCTTTTTCTTTTCTAATTCTTTAATTTTTAAAAGGAAAACAATGATTTATTAGTTTACAATATTGATTTTTAGACCATAAATGCTATCTCTTCATATGATACTTATACAAAACCACAACCACAACCTATTCTCTCGATTTATTATAAAAGATGAGATCATCCTTATACAAGTTTAGTACCAATCTTTTCTTTGACATCAAATCCAACAACTGATGATCTTGATCCCCCATTCACTCTTTGCAAAGAAAAATGTCAATGCACTTTTCCTGTTTACTCTTTGATTCTTATGATATTTTGTCTTCCTCTTCTTATTTTTTTATTACCTCATTTAGTTCTATTACTATTACAAAAATTGTTTATGAATCTTCATCTCATCCTAGTTGGTGTGATGTTATAATAGAAGAGATTAATGCTTTAGATGCTATTCGTTTACATATTAGAAAGAAGGCTATTAGATGTAAATGGGTGTTTATAGTCAAAGTAATGTCTAATGGATCCATGTCTTAATTAGACCTATGATGATGATTATTGTGATACTTTGTCTCTTGTTATGAAAGTGATCTCTATTCTTTTATTCATTTATACGTTAACTACTTATGATTGGCCTTATATCAGTTAGACATCAAGAATGCCTTCAATATAGTGACCTTAAGGAGGAAGTATAATTGGAGTAACCATTTAGGTTTGCTGTTAAGGGGGAATATGAAAATTTTTTCATCTTGTAAAAGTAATTATATGGCTTAAATTAAAAGTCTCATGATTGGTTGAAAAAAATTAGTTAGGCAGTAGAAAAGTTTGGCATGAATAAGAGTAAATCTAAACACTCGATCTTATAAAAATTATGTGTTTGGTATCATTATCCTTATTGTATATGTGGATGATCTTGTCATTACTAGTAGTTATAACAGGTAAATTTTATCTTTGAAATCCTTCCTTCAAATTAATTTTCATTTGAAATATTTGGGGGTTTTGAAAAAAAATTTAGGTGCATAGGTGATAAGAAGAAACAAAGTCTTTTTTTTTAAATCTCAAAGGAAGTATATAGTGGATCTATTAATTGATAATGGAAAGATGTGGGCTAAGTTATGTCATGCTATAATGATTCCTAATTTATAGGCCACCGAATATAGAGACTAGTTTGAAAATGCTAAGAAATATAGGAGATTGTTTGGAAAATTAGATCTTTTTATAGTAACTTTCCTTGATATTGCACATTATTGTCTTCTCCAACCATTCATCATTTGGATGCTTTAGAATAAATCTTATGTTACTTAAATGGGAGCTTCTAATCTAAGCATACTATATAAAAATCATGGACATACTTATATTGAGTATTTCTTAGATGTTGACTAGGTAAGCTTTAAGATTGATCGAAGATCTACTATTGGCTACTGTGTCTTTATTGAAGAAAACTTAGTCTTATGAAAAAACAAGAAGCAACTTATCATGTTCTGGTCTAAAGCATAATCTAAATATAAGGCTATGGCATAATCATCATATGACATAATGTGGGTATATGAGATCTCAATGAAAATTGGTTTTAAAGCCTTAATACCATTAAAGTTGTGGTTTTATAATTAAGCTACTCTATATATTGCACATAATCTTGCGTTTCATGAAAGAAATAAATATATTGAGATAAATTGTCTCTTCATTTATAGAAAAGTGTAGTAAAACTTGATCTCTAGAGGATATGTCAAAACTAGAGAATAACTTGGTGATATTTTCACGAAGGCTTTAAATAAAGCTCATGTTAATTATATTTGCAACAAATTATATATATGGTTAATATCTATGCTCTAACATAAGGGGAGGTGTTATAAATTAGATAATATGAGATCAAATAAGATATTCATATCAAATAGGATTATAATAGTTAGCACATCCTAATGATTGATCATAGGCTTGATTATAGGGATATTACTTTGTAATTAATTGTTTATTAGCTAGTATAATAGTGTATCAATACCTTGTACAAATATATCAATAAAGAATAGTTCTTTTTTCCTATTCATAGCAATAAAATATAAAATTATATTAAACTAACCTACGCAAATACTAAAGAAAAATATAAGTGAAAGGCAATGAAATAAATAAAAGTAAATTAAAAATATTATTAAATTATTAACCTTATCAAAATTTCCCATAATACCAAAATAAAGATTCAAATTGTGAAATTAAAAAAATTCATTTAAAATTAATTGAAAGTTTATGGAAAAATTATCTTACGGAAGTCTTTAACCCTATTTAAGAATGCAACTAGAAAAATGGCAAAATTTTGGAAAGAAATGAACGTGCAAGCTTAATGAATATAAATTAATCATTAATTAAACAAAAAGATCTTAAAATATGTTGTAGCTTTCTTTTATTTTTATTTGAGAACTTAACAAAAAAAAGACTTAAGTTTAGGCTAGAAATTTATTATAAAGGAGGAATTTTTGCAAGAAAGATGGCTTGGTTTTCTCATCATTATCTTTACACCCAAGTTCTCCTATAGCTGTCCTAGCTTTTCCCCTTCATCTTTCTTACCTCAACATTGTTGCATACTTATTGTTCTTCACTTCTCTCCCCTTCCCTTTGTCTCTTTGTCCTTATCTTTTTGGTTCTATTAGCTCTTTAATCAGTCTAAATTGGGTTCATTTACATTTAAAGTAAGACTTGTTTCTCTTTTTTAATAAAATGTAATGAATTAGGCCTCAAAGGCAATCAAGAGTTTTACACAAGCTATATAAAAAGCTTTACATAATTTTTAGAATAGACTAAGAGCCCAAAAAATTGTAGTGCTAATGAGTTAGTTTAATATGCTTAAATGTTCCACACTTTAGACTAATAATCATGGTTAAAAGAGTTGAGCGTATGAAGACTGAAGTCTCTGATCTACAAGTGTAGATAGTTAAGGAATTGTTCTTTGATTAAGCCTTTGTTTTGAAAGATTTGAATATTCCTCTCATCCCAAATAACCTTGACAAAGAAGGATAGCGTACGCAGGAGCTCCATCTTTCAGGGTTGTCTTTGTATACAAATTGGTTACAACAAGAAGTAAATGAGCTTCAGTTTTGGGCACATTCAGTATACGACATTGTTGTAAGATCATTTTCTAGCTAGGATTTACAAAATCACATTGAAAAAAGAGGTTCTTATGGCTTTCCTCCTCCCTTCAACATAGTATGCATCGATTTGGTATATAGAGGGAAGTCTTCAGCTTGTCGAATGTAAGTAAACGTAGTTTCTTAACTAACCATAAAGTAAATGTTGCCCTCGAGTGGAAGTGTTTTACCTATATCACTCTAGTTCAAGGAAGAACACAGTGTTGTTTCTGAAGAAATTCATGACAGGCTTTACTAGAGACCTCCAGTTCCTAGATAGCTGGTAGATAACTCTGTCTTCTCCTCATATAGATTAGTTTGAAATATCGCTTGGTAGATAGGGGAGGGCACTGTATGATGTTTGAATATATTCCTATCACTAAGAGCCTAAAATATGGTTATCTTTAGATGCAGAACTATTTTGAGTCTCTCCATTCCCAATAGATTGTATAATGGGCCACAAGATAACCAACTACTGAATGAGAAATGAGTGGTGGTGCCACCTCTAAGAAGGGTGAAAATTTCTTACCTCATAAGTTCACGTGTGCTTAGAATGACTCTTTATATGGATGAGTAGGGAAGTCTTCATGTAACTTTCCTTTTAATAAAACTAATGCTTCGTTATTCTCTTGAGGTGGCTACCGCAAGATCTGATTATTCACTCTTACTATATCCATTATTCACCTTCCTCCTTCCTCGACCTTCACTCACTATTAGACCTTCTCTTCTAACTTGCTAGCTCTGCCTCTCTACTGCATTCCCTTTCTTCTCCTCTTGCTTGAATCCTCCCTTCTTTTCACTTTCCTACTTTGTCTCAAATATGATAGATTATTGTTAAAGGTAAAATGTCAGCTGAAGCTTTAGTTGTCCTTCCTACTTTAGAAGCAGGTTCTTCATCACAACAGGTACATAAAGACTTCCCTACTCTTTCATCTAAGTTGCTAGAACCTAACAACTCCCCCTGCTTAGAAATTGAAGAAACCTTCTTGGAGAAGAGTTTTAGGAGATCCAAAAACCTTTGGCAAGCTGCACTTCGTACTATAAAATAAGAAGGACAAATCTCTCCTCCACTAAAGATATTGATGAAGAGAGAACGCAAATGGAGTGCTACCCTCTAAAAAAAATATATCACTAAAGATGAACTCTTCATTTTTCGTTTTTCTTTAGAAGAAATGGTGGAATGGATTATGAATTTGTGTCCCTCGCATATACAAGGTAAACCTATCTTCTTAAGGAAATGGGAAATGGGAGTCAAGTCAAATAGATCATAAATGAAATATATTCCTATTTAGTCAAATTTCATTGCATCCCTTTGGATTACTGGTCCTATAAGGGCCTGAGTTATCTTGCTTGTTACCTTAGCTCATAACTTTCTCATCTCAATGGCAATGAGGAGATAGTTAAATAACTGTAAGGTTTTCATATTTATGGATGTCTCAATTGAAAGACACCATCAATTCTAGATGCCTAAGAAAACTGAAGCAAAAAAGCTAAGTATAAGGGTAAAGGAAAATATTCAGCAAGAACAAAACAACTCCAATGTTACCAGAATCAACAATACGAGTAGTTCTAAGCATATCATAATAGAAAACAATCTTTAGAGAACTTGACTCGCAATTCACCTACTAAGCATTCTATAACTAATGAGATTACTATATTAGAAGAGGAGCCTTCAATAAATAAGGTAACTTAACCAATTTCATTAGATTGTAGCAATGAGGTACTAATGGAGAATCTAATAGATGAAACTGAAAAAGAAGAACGTGTCTAGTTGTTGGGCCCCGAATATTTTTTTTAATATTTATTTTCTTTATTTATTATTTATTCTTGATTTATTTATTTATTTGTCTAATTTAATTTTTTTATTTTGCCTTAATTTTTTTAATTATGTGTATATTTATATTTATTGAGCCTTGGAATTAGCAAGTGAGATTGGAAATTAAAGTTGGGCTTTTAGTGAAGGGCTTGTTGGAAGAAGGGGCCTTAGGATTAAATGGAATGAAGAGGAGGAGAATTGGAAATAAGTGAAATTAGGGTTTAGTGGGCTTGGGAGGAGGAGAGCCCAAAGGCACTTTAAGTTAGT
>JANVCL010000001.1:5796860-5809424 GCA_026546855.1 Erythroxylum incrassatum
CGGGTGGGGTGTGGGGTGTGGGGTCCAACAGGAAGTGCATTTGGAGCAGCCACTTAGGTTTATAGCTAAGGGTTTCCATCTTTTAAAAGTAATTATATGGTTTAAAATATAGTTAACATGATTGGTTAAAAAATTAGTTAGGCACTTTAAAAGTTTTACATGAATAAGAGTAAATCTAAACACTAAATATTCTACAAACATTTTGTATTTGTTATATTCTCCTTTCTATATATGTGGATGATATTGTCATTACTATCAGTTATAATATGTACATTTTATCTTTGAAATCCTTCCTTCAAATTTAGTTTCTTACGAAAGATTTAGGGGTTTTGAAGTAATTTTTGGGAGTGTAGGTGACAAAAAGCAGGAAAAGGCATTTTTTATCGTAAAGGAAGTATGTATCAGATTTATTAATTAAGATCGAAAAGATGGGGGCTAAGCCATGTAGTGCTCTAATGATTCCTAATTTATAATTCACCAAATATGGAGACTAGTTTGAAAACTCTAAGAAACATGGGAGATTGGTTGGAAAATTATATTTTTTTTTACAATAACTTTCCTTGATGTTGCATATTACTATCTTCTCCAACCATTCACCATTTGGATGCTTTACAATAAATCTTATGCACTTAAATAGGAGCTCCTAGTCTAGGGTTACTATATAAACATCATGGAAATACTCATATTGAGTGTTTCTTAGATCTTGATTAGGTAGGCTTTAAGATTGATCAAAAATGTACTATCGGCTACTGTGTCTTTATTAAAGGAAACTTAGTCTCATGAAAAAGCAAGAAGTAACATTTTATGTTTAAATTTAGTGCATAATCTAAATATAGGGCTATGGCATAATCATCGTATGAAATAAGATAGGTATATGAGCTCCTAAAGAAATTTGGTTTTTGGTTGTGTCGGCTGTGCTAGGCCCAGGCCCATCTTCACATGTTCACAGCCTGCTCGGCCTATCAGATGTTAGAGTCCCATGCAGACTCAATGATCGACGTAAAGATCTAAACCTAGTGGCAATCTACAGCATATATAAGGTACTATTCCTGCCATGATAAAGGTACGCAACATAAACCCTAGTTCCTTCTCTACTCCAGCCACCAAACTATTCTCAAAATACTGACTTGAGCGTCGGAGGGATCTTCCGAGAAACAACCCCCGGAGTGTCTTTATCTATTTTGTAGGTACTTACCATCCAAAACTACTCAGGATAATGGATCAACACAACGAAGCTCCGGTTCAGCGAAATCCGACTGAACCAGTTTTAAAGCCTAAATACCATTAAAATTGTGAGGTTATAATTAAGCTACTTTATATATTGCTCATAATCTTGTGTTTTATGAAAGAACTAAATATATTGAAGTAAACTATATATTGAAGTAAACTATCTCTTCATTTGTGAAAAATGTGCAGCAAAACTTGATCTCTAAAGGATATGTCAAAATTGGAGAATAACTTGGTGACATTTTCACAAAGGCTCTAAATAGAGCTTGCGTCAATTATATTTGCAATAAGTTAGACATGATTAATATCGATGCTCAAACTTAAGGGGAAGTGTTATAAATTAGATAATATGAGCTCGAAGAGAGTGCAGTCCTTTAGTTTCGTAAGAGAAGAAGAAATTGCCTCATGAATTCCATCTCTCAATCATCAGCATCTGCAACTCCTGTTAATCTTTCAGAGAGAGTATATGCTCTCACAGCAATTATATATAGTATTTAGTATGGTTTTTGGAAAGAGTTTCCAGAAGAGTGATTTTGATACATGCAACAGAATATATCCCTTATGTTGGTTGGATAATCGACAAGTTTAACCGTCACCAAAAATATGTTGAGCAAGTTTCCTTGGGATTGGATTCTTTCTTCAGGCAGGTCATCGATGGTCACCTTAGACCTGAGAGAACGGAGGAGAATGAAGACATTGTTGATATGATGTTAAAGATAAAGAGGGACCATACTGAAATTGGTGAAGCACGGTTTACAAAAGATAACACAAAGGCAATCCTCCTTGTAAGTTGCCAACTTTTCCTTTCAAGTCATGGAAATGATAAAACATAGCGGCTCGTTCTTTGAGCGATTACAAACGCCTAACAGCAAATAGTGGGACCTGAATTTAGGCTGTCCTATGGTGGTGGTAATTACGAAGAAAACAACATTGGTCATGCAACATGAAGCTGCTGTCAGACCCATAAGCCTTTAGTTTGCGGTTTCAGTATTGCTTTCTTAGTTTAATCAATTTCATGACCTTCAGAAATTAGAGATTCCATAGGTTTGTCTCCTACATGTTTCTCTGCAGAACTTATTTTTGGCAGGAATAGACACTGGTGCCATTATAGGAATCAAATAAGAATGAAGAAAGCTCAAGATGATGTCAGAAATGTCGTTGGAAAGAAAGGAAGAGTAACCGATGACTATTGATCAACTTAAATACCTAAAAAATGGTGATAAAGGAAACTCAGACTACACCCTCCAGCCCCACTACTACATCCACGAGAAATATTCACACTTTTAAATCAATGGCCACAACGTCTATCCCAAATTTCCGATACAAGTTAATGCTTGGGCAATTGGACGAGATCCGAAATACTGGGAAGACCCTGAAGAGTTTTCCCCAGAAAGATTTGTTGATAGCACCGTTGATTTTAGAGGACAACATTTTGAGTTATTGCCATCTGGATCTGGTCGCAGAGCTTGTCCTGATATCAATTTGGGAGTGACAGTAGTAGAGCTTGCAGTATCCTATCTTTTGTAGAGATAAACATGGAAGAGGAAGATGGACGACGACTTACTATTTCTCAGAGGATAGCTCTCAGTCTTGTGCCTGTCAGCTACCTCTAGAGAGGTTAGGAAAATGACGGGATCTCTAAGGCACTTAACAAACCTGAACGTGCCGTTGCATGTACCATTTGCTTTCATTGGTTCTTATATATGTCTTGTGACTATGACTTACGATGCTGCAATATCTAGGAACACCTGATGTATAAAATGATGTCTTAATTCATGGTATTTGATGAAACACCCAATTATTCAGAAACAAGAAAATTTTTTGTATAAAGAGAAGAATATCTTACTATGGCGTATGAGTAAGAGGTAGTAGTATTAGGTTCCAGATACCTCATAAATTCAATCGACGGTAAGTTGTTGATTATACATTCAGTTCAATTTTGGACTGTGCGAGAACTATTTTGGCCTCCATACTTTCCATCAGTACTAAGAACCAGAGGAGAGAAAATTGACCTCAGACGAACCAAAAAGACAGTGTAGTTGCTATTCTGTTGACAGGACCACAAATGGGCATCTATACAGATACTCTGCCCTTTGTAACAAGGTATCACTTCTCTGATGCTGAAGTGGAAAATTTGCAAACAACAAAGAAGTGTATAAATCATAGAAGAGGTTCAGAAAGTTCCATCTCATTGGAATTCTGATGTTGTGTTTCAGTATTACGAATGCCTACGAAATCTAGCCCAAGCCATTGCCATGGCCAGCATACATATCTCGGCCCACTACGGCCTCGTGAGTCCTCTCGGTTTTCTAACTCTTCAAGCTGACGACCGAGTTCTTCCACCCTATCCCTCAGCCTAGATGCCCTCATGTCAGCCAAGCTTAATGACTTCTCAGCAGCCTCCCTAGCTGCCATTGCAGCAGCCGCGGTTTCTTCTTTGAATCTAAGCTTCTTCTGTGATTCCAACAAAGCTTGCCTGGCCTCTTCAAGCTCCTGCTTAACTGTAGATAACTGCATTAACCAAAGGAGGTTTAATGAGGTTTAACTGAACTCAGATTTTTGAAGACACTTCCCCATCGCATTCAATAATTTGTTTTCATACTCCAGTCCTATACGTCAGCATAAATTGAATCCCTCTCTCCTATTAAGAGCCATCACACATTCAATTCCACGAAACACCATTACTGTTGGGAGATTCACCTTGGCACAAGATTCTTTTTATCCATAAGTTTATGTAAGATAACACCAATCTTATGAGATAATATTGTTCAAATGACCCCATGTACAGGCTCATATTGCTTATAAGTTATAACCAAACTAGACTGGATACCTGAGCCACAAACTCTTGTTCAACAGCTCCGCCAGCAGCAGCCTCTTGCTCTGCTGCTACTTTCCATCTCGTAATTTCTTCTTCAGCAGCAGCAATGTCCATCATGAGCCCTTCAATCTGCAATTCCAGAAAGGAACATGGATATGAGCCTGACAAAATAGTTGGCATAATCATGAGTCTCTCCAAGTTATTCAGTGGAGAATGCTGATAGACAAACAAACTTCCAACGGTAAAAGCATTGTACAAGACAATATTGACTTACGTTTTCATTTGCTACTCTTTCCTTCTCTTCAAGTTTTTCTATGATGTGCATTCTATGGTTCAGCTCCTTAGCTTGGCCCTCCACACGTTCTTTAAGCAACCTTGACTCCGCCCTTAATATAATAAAGCAGGTATACAGAAAAAGTGAACGATCAGTCAAGAACAAGTTGTGACCTCACTACCTTTAAGAAACGTCGAAATACCTTAATTCCTCCACAGAATGCCGGAGCTCAATAATCTCTAGCTGAGATTCCTTTACAATATTCTCCAATGCACCAGCCTGTGATCAATGAGTGATTACAAGAATAATTAGGATTATTAAACATAAAACCTGGCTTGAAGATAAAATCATAGATGGAGGAAATAGACTAACCAAGGTATATATTTCATCCTCATTGTCCATCGAGCCACCATTAATTGAAACCTCACTATCCCCGATGACCTTACTGAATTTGAAATCTATCCCAGACTCTCTCAAACCATTTTCAGCCACTTGAAACAACTCGTTGGGCTTTGAATCCAGTGAAATCTTCTTAGATAAAGCGCCCCTAAGTAATGAGCCAATATGTTCTTTCTCCTTAACCAACCTACTCACCGTTTCATTCAAAGCTCTCACTTCATTACCTTTTTCCTCCGTTAAATCCCTTGTTTTTTCAACAACAACTCTACTCAACTCATAGATTGATTCCATCCCGGCCAAAGAAGCACGTATATTCTCCTCAATGTCCGTTTGTTGAGGTAGGAAAAGGGACTCTGACAAGTCCGAATCCGAATGATTAGCATCAACCATCTTTATCACATCATAGAGTCGGTCATGAATTTTGGCTACAAGATTCAACTGATCAACCAACCGCGGCCTCTGCAACTCAATCTTTGACTCCAAATTCCTCAACTTCCCATCATACTCATCAACTAGCCCTTTCAACTCCAAAGCTTCCTTTTCAACCAAACGAGACTTCTCCAACATATCATTTTCAATCTCATTTACCTTTCCCTCCTTCTCCGTCATAACTTTCTCCAAATTCTCAATCAAAGAAGCTTTTTTTGCAACCTCATCTCTCAACCCACTAATCATAGCTTCAAGCTGCGAAACCTCGATAGCAATCTCATAATTCCTCTGCTCCATTTGCTCTCTAGCATCATTCCTAGACTTGGCCATCAGATCAATCTGTTTAACGAGCTCCTCAACAATCTCATTCGTCCTCTTAATAACTCCATAAGCAACTGCTGGCAACCCAGTGTACTTATGTGATTTGGGTAATCCAGCAGCAGCAAAATTTTTAAAGTTACTAACTTTCCCAGAAATTTTCTCAATCCCACTCGCAAGCATATGCCTCGAATTCTCAATTTCAGAATCCAATCCCTCCCTAACTCTAACCACCTCGTCCAATTGCTTCACAACTTCATCTCTCTGTTTCAAAGCCTCATCTTTTAACCGATTAACCTCGCTCAATTCTCTCAAAGCCTCTTCCTTTTCCCTTACAGCTTCGTCGCGTTGCCTCGCGCACTCATCTCTCTTCTTAATCGCTTCGTGAGCCAAAGCTTTTAACCTTCCAAAAGAGATCTGAAGCTCCGATTTCGATGACTCGGCCGCTTGGCGCAAAGCTCGCTCGTGATCAAGCTCGGCGACGAGCTCGCGAAGCTTCTCAACAGAGACATCATCGGTACCAACGATCGGAATCGGGTCATCCACTTCAACGTCGCTCAACACCGCATCAGCGTCGTCTTCGTCGGCAGCGTTCGTGGCCATATCCAAAGTAAATTACTATTTACTGGTCAATGAAATCTACAACAAAAACAATGAAATCTAACCCAGCGTCGCAGCATATATGACTTTCGAAGAAACAAAGAGTAGTACAAGGAAGAAGCGTTAAAAAATAGGATAGAACCAAGGAAGCTACCAACCAACCAGTCCGAGTCCGACCCTTCTCTCGTCTCATTCGGAGCAACTAATACAAGCCCAGCCCAATTTAATCCTTGACTTGATTGGACTCCTCTACCCTATAAACAGAAGCTAAATAAATTTCTAGTGATTAGCATCTTATTTTATTTAATACCTTCCCATTTAGCCCTTTAAGCAAGGATGCTATACTATTGTTTAATTAATTTTAAATACTTCATTTATATAACAGGAGGGACTTTTTATATGTCTTGTTTAAATGTCTCTAAACTAGCTAGGTAAACCTATATAATTCTAGACCTCTATAAACCCTGCATCAATTAAGAATAAATTAATAATATCTATTCAAATGTATTTTAAATATCTTAACATGCATCTATATTCAATTTTCCTTTCTTCTTTGTGTAAGCTGTAAAAAGATTTCAATAATTTCTTTAATTTTTATTTCAATTTTTATAACCAATGTAATGGCTCTTTCTTTATAACCTTTCGAATATTTAATACCAAAATTTTATCAATTTGTAATTTATTTTGTCAATTTGGTGAAATTTGTGTTACAAAATTGGTGGAAATTGTGTATAAATATATAGATAACAAAAATAAATAAATAATTAGAAATAATATCAAAATTTTAATAATAAATCATATATATATATATATATATATATATAATTGTCACTACACACACATAGCAACCAAATTCATGTACATGCATTCAATGTATACAATTCTATTCAATGCTATGTATATACACATTACAAAACTTCTCAATGCTTAACATTACATTTAAAAGTAGTAATACATCTTTATATTTACATCGTATAAAAAACATACAATTTCCTTTGTTCATTGCATGTATAATCATTTTTAACTAAAAACACATTTCAAAAGTATTTTTTCTTCAATCTGTTGGCCTTGGCCCCTGCAGATATTTCATGTACCTCACTCCTATGACTTGGATCTACACGGATAAACGCCCGCACTAAGCTTGAAAGCTTAGTGGAGAAACACTTAGTGTAGATGATCACTCACAATAGTCATCCACCAAGCACATACATTCATAAACATTACAACAAAAATAAATAGTGATGATATACTTAATCAAATACATAATGCAAACATGCTTCAATATGTTGTTCATATACCATAAATTCACCTTCAAAAGTCAAACATTGATATTCAGCTCAATGATACAAATTATCAATACAAATGCAAATGCTCATCAATGCCGATTATTTATCTTGTCATGCTATATTTCTTATTTATATCTGTTTACTTTACTTTTTGTGTTAGGCTTATAAGGTTCCAATCATGCATCTCATACATAATATATATCCAATATATGCAACGAAAAATAAAACGAAACCTTAAAAAATAAATCTACTCATGCATGTAAATGTAGAAAACAAAAATATGAAATATAAGATGTTTACATACCTTTTGGACGATCTTTTTCGTTCTTTAATCTTCTTCGTGTTGGGTTGTCGTAAACCACAACGATTAACGTAGACCATCTCTAATGAAAGTCCACACGAAGATAGAAGGGTGAAGCCTCACTAGGAGATGGCTAGAATTCTTTCTTTGTGCTAGCAAAGACAAGAACTCTTGTGAGAGTTAGAGAGAAAAAGAGTATGTGTATAAGAAAAGAACCTTTCTTTTACTTGTGTCTTACATAAGTTGCACGAAAATGATGATTATTTTCTACTCTCTTTGGCCTTCCATAACTCCCATCATTAATAGGAAGTTACTGGATGTTAATGGTCATGAATAACACGCATTAATGGAAGTTATGGGAAGTTAATGACCATGAATAACATGTATTAATGAAGTTTTGGGAAGCTAATAACTAAATTGGCAGCCAACAACACTTGTTTCTAATCCATTAATGGTCATGAATAACATGCATTAATGGAAGTTATGGGAAGTTAATGACCATGAATAACATGTATTAATGAAGTTTTGGGAAGCTAATAACCAAATTGGCAGCCAACAACACTTGTTTCTAATCCATTCCATGCAACGTTTTCTACCACGATCACGTCGCTATACAATCCAAAAACATTGTCTCATATCTTAAATCACCATTCAAGACTATTTTACTCATCCTTTGGATCTCCTATGTGTGTGACCCATTAAGTTCCCGGTTATTTTGATCATTTGAATTAACACTTCGTTCAAGTAAGTCAAGAGCGATATCTAGCAATACTTCATGACCCCCAATTGACCGGAAAGTCAGTAGTTTGACTACGAACCCTTCCACACACAATATTGCCATGCAATTCATCCTTTCACCATATATACCCCACTTGGTTCAGAGTATAGTCAAAGTGTCAACTTCTACTAGACTGACTACGTCACATCTAGTCCAAGTAATATTAGATCTTGTCCTGAGGATCTCGTTACTCTATGTATCATTGAAGACTCTATTCATGAAACATATTTGCTCTGGCCAGAGACTCCCGAGTAATGGCCCCGACAAGACGTCGTGGGTATCATCTCCCTCTATCAGGAGTGGTGAATCCTTTATTGGCTACTCAACTATATCTGAATACCTTAAGTTATACCCAATCACCACCATCAAGTCAAAGAATACTTGCACCATTTTTATGATGAGACTATCATTGACATTGGAATAGAATATCCATGTGATTGTCTCATAGTAGGTCAATCCAATATACTTACTACCTTTAGTAAGCATCCACATGTTAACTATAAACAACTCATGTCTACAGCTTATGAGATCTACTGCTTGATCCATTCAAGGAGTATAACATGTGCTAGTCTATCCGAATTAATGATATCTCATCTCATTAATCCTATGACTAAGGAAAGTTTAGATACTAACATAATTACACATGATAAGAATCTCATTATCATGATCTCATCATGATTTTCTCCATACTATGTTTTATATCAAGGACTTCATTAAATCAATTTAAGTTCAACATCAAATCCATAAATGTATGAATATCGAAATAATGAAAAATATCATTAGCAATCATAAAATGATTTGTACAATAAGTGCTAAAGGTGATTTCCTTTAGAGCACTTCTCTAATAGATACCTCAATTTTCAATCTCACTTGGTACCCCAGTACTACTCAAGTACTTACCCATCGGCACAAGATATCCCTAAGACTCAAGATATCCTAGTACCACTCTGATGCCTAGCCATCAACACAGGACATTATAGAGATTTAGGGTGCCTCGGTACCTGCTCCATGGATAGACATCTAGCCATCGATCACTTATATTTAAACAACCTATCAATCTATAACCATCAAATATAACCTATCCTAGGCAAGCCACAAATTCACAATTTACACAATTTATTCACAACAGATTATTACCCGATCTCTATTTAATAGCACATTTTTGCCAAATTAACAAGTATTACACCTCAATTTATGTAACAAAATATAAAAGCAAAATATCTTGTACTTTGTAATAATTTGGGAAATAAAATAACACAATTCATATAATTTAGAAATCTATAAATGCAATTGTTAATCATTAATTTAATTAATGACTAATCCAAAATATGATTCAATATTAAAGAATTTATTAATAACAAAATGTTATTCTAAGAATACAGTTTAAGGTTATCTTTACCTCAATTTCGGACTTAACTAATTGATAGTCTAATTTAATTCTTAATAGAACCTTCGGACTTAGAAATTACAAAATTCTATAAGACTAACTTAAGAAGATTTCCTACCCAATTATATTTAATAATCCAACATTATTTCCTTTTCCACTTTATTCTTATTTATAAAAAAATATCCTTTCTAACCTAACCACCATAATTACTAAATATTGTTAACTAATTAAAAATCCTATTTTACCCTCATTTATTTCAATTAATACCAAAATACCCTTCTTGGAAGTAAATTTCAATTTTACCCTTTAACTTTTTGCATTACTCATTTTGCCCCTTAATGTAACTAAAATTTTCCAAAATTGTCATCCTCTTCACTCTCTCCTCTTTCCTCTTATTTTCTCATTTTCAGCCACCTTTTCTTCATTTTTATCTCTTTCCATGACTTCAATTATTGTCATGAGCAATCACAACATGCAATCCAACTATAAACTAGTGTAAGATGATTAAAAGTCACAATAAAAGGCACATAATAGTTGCTGGAATTTTACCTATATGCTAAGGATTTTTAGGGTTAGTAACCTCCACAATTTTCTCACAACTTGTTGCAAAAAAAAAGAGGGAATATATGAGAAAAGATTCACATGCAGGGGAAAGATGGTACATTAGACATTTACCAACTGGAAATAATTGGGAGAAAAAAATGAAGAAGACTTGAGTTCATTGGTGTTGGTGTCTTTAATTCCAACATATGTGCTTTGTTTATACCTTTCTAATTAATGGTTTTATGAGGGCCTAATGGTTTTGGTAAATGGTGGGCTACTTTTTGTTTACAATTTGTGGGCTTCATAAGGACGATAATAGTAGTAATGTTGGAGGGTAGCCAATTAAAACTGAGTATGTTTAAAGACTGACAATAAGAGGAGTTCAGGAAAAAAGGGAAAAAAAGTCTAATTAAGATAAAATTATTTCTTGTATATTGTACAAGAAGAGGATTACCATTTATAGCTTATAGCTTGATACGTAATAAGCATTATTCTAACAGAAAGCTAATTAAAGTTTAGATAAGATTACAGAAACGAATGGTATTCTAACAGCTATATCATAACACTAACTAAAAGTATAGGTAAGGATAAGAGTTATTATTTTCCTAATAGAGGTATCATTATCATATCATAGATAATATGAAATGGCAAATTCTTTCCTCACCTATTGCTTAGCAATATATATATATATATATGAGGACGGGTTTTGGAACAACAGGTAAAAAGTACTCATTTGTGACTATAAAATCGCATGTTTAAATAACAGAAAAAATATATAAAAATTACTAAAGGTTGCTTTTTAAAGTGAGAAATTTTGTGAATTAGGGTGCGTTGACGTTGACAATATATATGATATATAAAAATATAGAGTGAATTACTTGAAGATGATTCCTGGTCGGGATAAAGCAAAAAGGTGAAACCGTTTTACACTGAGAAAAGCCAAACTATTTCATGTTCGTTACTTGACATGATTACACTAAAACATGGATCTTTCCTTACTCTTATCATTTTAGTAAATTATTGTTCTGAAATTCTTCGCTTGCCTTCAAATTTCTCTTCTTCTTTTTTTGGCTAATTATGCAATGGATAATAAGTGTAATGCAGAGGAAACAACAGTTTG
The DNA here is from genome assembly GCA_026546855.1 of Erythroxylum incrassatum. NCBI lineage: Eukaryota > Viridiplantae > Streptophyta > Magnoliopsida > Malpighiales > Erythroxylaceae > Erythroxylum > Erythroxylum incrassatum. The sequence goes on from JANVCL010000001.1 coordinate 5,808,341, forward strand.
GTCAAAAGCTCCTATCATTTACCATAATTGGACAAGTTTCATTTGCAAAGTTAACACTGACAAGGTTCTCAACGATAATTACAAGAGATTAGCTAAAGGGATGACTGTAAAAATAATGTTCATTCTAGTCCAAAGTCATACGTTGTGCAGGTAGAATTGCAAAAGAAAAATTACAGCTAACAGTTGCAGTGGCAGCTACATTCCTATAAATTACGAGTTGATTAATAGTAATATTTTATAAATCTATAAATTATTTCATTTTTTAATATATGATTGATACCCATTACATAAGATGTAAAATTTCTATGAGAGCTAATGCACGGACTGCAATAATCATTTCAATAGTTAGCCACCTCAATGTCACATGTAATTAATTATTTAAAACCTTAAACTGAATTATCCGACCAGAGGCTCCAGCCAAATTAAACAGTTCACAGCGTTAACAAATTCTTTTATTCTTCACTTACCTTTTTTCGTTTGATTCGGTACGTAGTTGACTGCACTAGAGATTAGCCAACCGTGGAGCTAGTAAAATGTGAAAGAAAATGTAAGTGATGAAGAAATTTCTTATTTCAACATAAGTGTAATCTGTACATTGCTTGTGCTTTTATATTGATGCTTGAAACGTAACTATTGGTTGATGTTCTGTCCTGTGTAGCCGAAGAGAGGACAGCACTATAAGAAATTAGCAATTCACCGACGGAAAAAACCATCGGTAAAATATAGATTTCCGTCGCTAAAATTAAATACCGACGGAATTTGGTAGCCGAAACATTCGGTCAGTAATTGTCCCGAAGGTAAAAATACCGACCTAAATTTTTGGTCTCAATATAGCGACCGAATTTACGACGGACATTTGGTGTCGGTATTTATATAACAACGGAATCCGCCAGAATAATTCCGTCGGAGAAAGTTAGCGACGGTCCTATATTCGGTCGGTGAGGCGAAGGTATATTCAACTACGTTTGCCGACGGTCAATGTTCCGTCGGTAAATGCGTATAATAATTTTTATTTATTTTATTGTTATAGTTTTGTTGTTATAATAATGTTATATTACATATATACTTTAGTTATTTGACTTAC
>JANVCL010000001.1:5813968-5826658 GCA_026546855.1 Erythroxylum incrassatum
AAATGAAGATAGCCTTGTTAGAAGAAAGTGTCGTGGGCTACAAACATAGAAACTAAATGCTTAAAGAGTGTCATGACACATGTCATGAAACATACCACATAAAAAATCAAATTAATAACTTTTAATAATGAAACTTAATAGTATTTAAGCTCTAGTTCATTGGTCACCCATTTTTTTAATCCAATTGCCACCCAATTTTCAATGGCTCTAATTACAAAAATCCAAAAATCATTTATCGAATTTTCCAGTGCCATTGGACAGTAATTTCTACTACCGATAAATAGTTATTCTGCCACTTGACATTTTTCTTAGTCCAGAAATTACCCCGAAATTTCCAGGGAAAATTTTCTAAAATTCACTAACAAATTTGAAAACTCAATGACCCTCTCCAATCAATTTTTCCAAACACAAAAATCATATCTTTCACAAAAATCACTTTTATGACCAAATATACCGGGAAATGTCATGAATGCATGGACAGTCATGTCCATATGCAAGAATTACTATTCATGTGTATATATAGACCATAATTTGCATGAACATGTCAAGACAAGTTTAAACACTCATAACCCATTCCAAATTACTATTTTACCCTTCCTATCGGTGATGGGATGTTACACAAAGCAGTAGCAAGTTGACCTACCTGAACCTCCAAGTTATGGATGAAGGAAGTATGGTTCTTCAAGATTTGGCATCCTAGCTCGCAAACATTCATTTCTGATTCTCTTCCTGCCTTCTTTAACTTTCTTTTTGGCTTGAGAATTTGGACCCCAATACGTCCATTAACTTGTCCATTTTGCTCTCCGAAGACCCAAGATGGTCTTATTGAAATCCAAACAGCCCTTGTAGTTTTGTTTGGCCACCTACATTGTTAGTACTTTAAGAAACATTTCGGTAGCCTTTCCACCCCGGATTATAAGTGTTAGAGTATAGATTGTTACCTCGATGTGGTTAGCCCAAGTAATTTACCTGAACTCCCAACAAGAAGCATTCTGCTATGTAATGGTTGTCATGCCCACATAACGCACAGTGAACCTACATGACTTTGGCTATGGATGAAGAAGTTCCTTGCATATTGTTCAACTGCTTGGTGAGGGCAGTAATCAGAGCTTGCAAGGTTGTGACAGAATCAATTGAAATCCTGCCTTTTTGTTCCATTATGCCTTGTCCACTCCTTTCATTCGACCATATACAACTATTACTTGCCAACTCCTCCAAAAGATCATCAGCTGTCTCAATGGTTTTCCTCATCAACGACTCTCCAACAGCTGCATCTATTGTCCCTCTTGTAGTCTGATTCACGTCATTATAGAATGTTTGTAGTAAGAACTCCTTTAGAAGGTTGTGGTGTGGACAGCTTCTTTGCAACTCTTTGAACGTCTCGCATGCTTCATATAATGACTTCCCTTCATGTTACTGAAAGTTTGTTATTTCCTTGATGATCCGCGTAGTCTGTGTCAATGGGAAATTCTTAGCAAGGAAAGCTTAGGCTATTTACTCCTATGTAGTAATATGAGATGCATTAAGTGAGTTGTACCATGTCTTAGCTTGATCTCTGAAAATGAATGGAAATAGTGTAAGCCTCACATCATCATCAAACATCCCTTGGAATCTAAAAGTGTTGCATATCTCTAAAAAGTTTGCTAGGTGGGCATTGGGATCTTTAGTTGATAACCCATAGAATTCAACATTGTTCTGGAGTATGTTCAGGAGTGTCGGTTTGATTTCAAAATTGTTTGTTATGATTACAGGCCTTACAACTCCTTGTGGACTAAATCCGGGCCTTATAAAATCCATCAATGTTCTTTCAACCCCAACTTGTTCTCCTTCTTCCGCCATACTTTTTTAAAGATTTTCTTGGTGCCTTGCTCTCCATAACCTCCTCTCTTATCTTGTAATATTAGAAATTTTTTCTTGAAAAGCTTCTTCAGGGCTTCTTATGCTCCTTGTGTTCATTCACCTACAAATACACAAGGAAAAGTATCAAACACTCCCAAATCAAAGTTTCCCAAACTAAACAATATACTAAACAAACAATCACTGGCAATGGCGCTAAAAACTTGTTGATTGCTAAACCAATTCACTAGTTTTATTATTAAGATTGCAAGTATACGGGGTGTAACTTGTAGTAAAGAATAGATATCGATCCTTCGGAGATTGTGTTTAGACGCTACTTAATTCAGGCTGGTTTGTTTGAGAACCAATTTTAATAAATATAAATTGAAAAATTAAACTAAATCAAACAACTAACAGTGAACAAATGATAAAGCAAAAGTGTAGAAACTTGGAATTTAAGATTTAGCAATTAGAGATAACTCTTTCCCTATCTTATCTCCCTCCTACCTTGTTAATTGAATTATGCCTCACCTAAGATGTCCTAATGTATTAACTACCCTCTCTTAAGGTGTAATTAATTGTTCCTAGCCAAATTAAATGGGAATGACTAAGCAATCTCTCAATCTACAAAATCAATCAACCAATTTAACTAGTTATGAAGTTATCCTATGGGTAATTAACTAGTTAGCCAAGATCTCTCTCTAACTAATGAATTAACTTGATGAATTTAGGTCTATAGGGTGCCAATTCTCATTGTACAACCCTACACAATTTACCTAACTCAATTTCTTAATATATTGTAAGGTATAAGCTCAACATTCATCAAAAGCATCATTCGTTCAAATCAACAAAGTAGTAGTTCAAAAGTAATCTCTAAAAATAACCCAGCATCTCATAATGTGATTAACTTCCCTAACAATTATATGTTAGAAGATGCTAGAAGAGAAAAATGAAATAAGAATTAGATGAAGCAAGCTCCTCTTCTTCTTTGCCCAAATCTGGAAAATCTAGAGTTGGTGTGTTCTTTGCCTAATTTGGAATGAAAATCTTGATTCTCTACCTCTCTCTAGGCTCTAAATCCGTTCTTAGCTCAAGGAGGAAAGTTCTCACAAAATCGTGGGAGTTACAAGAACCTGAAAATAAGTGAAACCTGTGTGTCTCTTTGGGTTAGGGATCCCACGATCGTGGGAGTTAACATGAAGCCCAAGATCGTAGGTTCTTGTCTTACAACTCCTCCACTTCTTTTCTCCTCTCTTGGTCCCTAGCTTAATCACAAAGGTGGCGACCCTCCATTCCTACATCAAAATGATTAATTCTTACCCTAAATCAATATCAAACATGAAAGAACAACCATGAAGATCAAACTAAAAAAGAATACAAAATAAGTCATAAAACATAACAATAATAACCTATTATGCAAGAAACACATACGAAATACTTAGAAAAACACACTCTAATGCACAACTATTGACATTTTATTTCAAAGACAACCATATTACAAAAGATGGACGAAGTTCCTCAATATAACCTAAGCCTAAAGTTAAGAGATTGTTATGGATTGAATTGCATTATATGTCAATCGAGAAAGAAAAATTAACTTATCAAAAATAAATTGAAGAAGTAAGGAAAGAGATCCTATACAACTAATCTAGAGATCCTCAATGTTACATAAACCAAAATGAAAATATGATATTGAATCTTTAATAAAAGAAATAAGGAGTTAAGTCTTTATGTAGAAGCAATTAAGCACAAGCAATTGAAAGTAAAAATTACTATGGTAAAAGTTTACTAACATTTATAAATAAGAAAATCATGGAAGCTTTAGCTGATAGATATATAGAATGTATTCCTATATAGAGAGGCTAATACCACAAGGATTCAAGAATAAGACTTATCTAGAATGCATATGCAAATAAAATAAGATTTTTACAAATTCAAGTAAGTACTGCGAGTTTGGTATAGTAAATATTAGAGTTTATAGTACAATATGATTACACATTAGTTCTTAGAAATTCCAACTTATTCATTATGAATAAGATGGAAGGTTAACAATTATTCAAATATATGTGGATTAATCTAATCATCCCCAGAGATGAAACCAACGAGATTAGCCATATTAGAGCTAATATATCCATACAATTCCAAATGAAGGACCTTAGTGAGTTAAAACACTTTCTAGCTTTTAAGGTAGAGAATTCAAAAGAAGCATTATTTATACACAAATGCATGTGATGAACTTACAACAAAAATTTACATGCTCAAATGTTAACGTATCTCAACTCCGATATAGATAAATACAAGTTTATGCTTATTTTAACAGAAAGCTTAAGAGTATGTAACTTTCTGCATTTAATAAGTTAGAATTCTCATTTACCTCATCCTAATTCCATTTGAAATAACATGTAACATTATAGTTATTAGTCAATATGTATTGTAACTAAATAAGTTATATCTAGAAGCAATATAATGGATTTTGAAGTATATCAACGGTTCTATCGATTACGATATCCTATGTACGAAAGGAGTAGTATATGAAGTAATTAAATTAAGTGATGCTAATTATGCTAGAGTTTATGATACAAGAGACCAATTATATAGTATATCTTTAATCTTAAATTAGGGATAATATCTTGAATTCAGTAAAAGACAACAAACAGTTTCACTATACAATATAATGAAGAGTATACAGGAATATAATTAGCGATATAAGAAATTAACCGGCTTATGCAACTAATAAAGTTTATGTATCATGAGGTAAAATATATAAAGAAATTATATTGTGATAATTAGTCTACTATTTGACTTGCTACAAGTCATTACCATTATACTAAAGGTTAGCTACTTTATAAAGAAATTGAATTATAACTAGTCAAGACTAAAGACATATTAACTAAAATGCTTAGTAAAACAAGATTATAAAGTTCAAAAGACAATTTAAGTTAATGAAAAAAATCAAAATAGTAGTCATTAGAGAGAAGTGTCAAGAAGTTGTACCTTTTATAAATATTATACCATGGAAAGTTGTAGCATAGGTAACCAAATTTCTTAAGTCTACGAAAATTGTGTCACAAAGTTTACATCATCACAAAGTTGACATCATCACAAAATAGAGTTTTTCAAGTATGAAGTATGGTGAAAACTATGAGTTTGGGATTGGAGTGTTCAAGCGTGATTACATAAGCGCAAAAAGTGAAATACTAAATAATAAAATCACAAAACTGCATTTTTGTTGATCTTTTTGACAAATAAGTAAAAATTATTTTTTATTATAGAAATTATACATTATTCATATCACATATGTTTTAAATAGATAATGAACTATTTCTATAGCAGTTTGCAACAACTACCCTTTAAGTACAGACAGAATAAATCATTATATGCATAAAATAACCTACAAACTACATACTTCGAATAAGTTACTTGAAATTAAGTGATGGGTTAGATTTAATTAGCTTTTATAGGCCAGAACATGTCTCCATTCTCACCTAACCATCCTCTTCAAAATCTTTTGTAAGTTACAGTCTTGTTACTTTTACTCAAATCTGTAATTTTTTATATTAAAAAATTCTTAAAGAACTTGCTTAAGATGTATATTATATTTTATTATTATTAATAGTATTTGTTATTATTATTATTTAGTTTATTACTTATTTCATATTTTATTTATTAAATATTTATTATTTATTTTTGTTTTGGTTATTTTATTATTTGTTGGCTTTGTGACTTATGTTCAAATCTCATATTGGAGAAACATAATATTGAGAGAGCCTTCTTAAGCAATAAAAGGAGGGCTTTTCCACCTTTTATCTAGCATCCCAAAAATCATCTTTCTATAAGACAAAAATTCCTTCTCTCCTTTTGTAGTATTTCACTTTTACTATTTCCTAAAAATAATGAAATATCAATTGAGTAGTGTCCGAGGAAGTAGACATAATTGGCTGAACCTCATTAAATTGTGTTGTTCTTTATTTTTCTACTTAATAGCTATTGCTAGGTATGGTTATAGTGAATTATTGTGCTATTAAATTACATGTCTAGGAAAGTTTTGTCTAGGAGGTTGGATTTTACGTGGGACCATTTATGACCCCTCTAGTCTTTCCTTGGAATTTACCTTGTGTGCTTTTTTAATACAATCGTTCACACTCTATTCACCTAAGCAATAGTGCTCAAGGTGAATTTGTTATTATTGGTAGAGATTAACCCTAATTTCACAACAATTGGTATCAAAGCCAAGGTTTTTTCTTAGCAGTGGTTGCAACATAGTGTGATCTTCCACATTAGAAAAGATTTTTCCTTGCGCTATTCGAATTTCGCATTGACAACTATTGAATAGAAATTGTAGCACAAATGACATAAATTAAAGATATAACCGCACCAACAACTTCTACCTCATTTATTCTAACAAAGACTGTTGTGACAAATGCAAGATCTGCGGTGGATATTTTTATGGTACGTGTCATTTCGATATGTGGCAAAATGAAGTTCAAGATGCTCTTTTTCAACAAGATCTTGACACTGCTATTGAAGAAACGAAACCAGATGTTGTTAAGGAGAAAGACTGGTAGACTATAAATTATTTGACATATGGTACAATTCGATCGTGTCTTCCTAGAGAGCAAAAGTATACTTTCTTAAAAGAAACTTCTGCATCTAAATTGTGGAACCCATTGGAAGAGAAGTTCTTGAAGAAAAGCAATCATAATAAGCTCAATATGAAGAAGAGATTGTTTCGTTTCTCTTATGTTCTGGGTACCACTATAAATGATCACATCACTAGTTTTAATCAGTTAGTTACTGATTTAATGAATTTGGATTTGACATTTGAAGATGAAGATCTAGCTTTGATTTTGTTAGGATCCCTTCTTGAGGAGTTTGAGTTTGTTGAAACTACTTTACTTCATAGGAAGGTTGATGTGTCTCTTAGTGAAGTTAGAACTGCTTTATACAATCATGAATTGAGAAGGAAGACAAAGGAAGAATGTACAAGTGGAGCAACAAAAGCTTTGGTAATAAGAGGTCGTTCACAAAGCCAGACTAAAGGAAAGAAAAGGAGATCGAAGTCAAGGATTAAATTGAGCAAAGATAAATGTGTCTTTTGTCAGAAAAAAGGGCACTAGAAAAATAATTGCCCAAAGCTGAAGAATAGAAACAAACCTGATAAGGGAAAGGATGCTTCAAATTCGAATATTGCTAAGTGTGAAGATACGGACTCAGATCTTTCATTAGTTGTTACATCCTCAGTAAGCCCTTCTAATCTATGGTTGCTCGATTTAGGCTATCACCATCACATGTGTCTCAATCAGGATTGGTTCTCTGATTTTAAAGAGCTAGAAGGTGGAGATGTTTACACAAAAAATGACAATCCCTACACAACAAATGGGATTGGTTCAGTTTGCTTAAGGAATCACGATGGAACAATGGCGACTCTAATAGATGTCAGATACGTGCTAAGTTTGACAAAGAATATCATTTCTGTGGGAGTCCTAGAATCAAAGGGCTACACTATAAATGCAGTAAATGGAGTAATGAAAGTCATCTCTAGTGCACTTGTGGTAATGAAAGGAATTCCAAGAAGTAATAACATGTATTATTACCAAGGTAATACAATAATTAGAATAACAGTAATAGTTTCTAATGATGATCAAGAGCTAAAAGCAGCTAGGTTATCGCATATGCACTTAGGACATGTAGGTGAAAATCCTTGAAGATTTTAGTAAATAAAGAATTGTTGAAAGGAGTTCGAGCCTGCAAATTAGACTTTTTGTGAACATTGTGTTAAAGGGAAGCAAATAAGAGTGAAATTCATCACTGCAATCTATGATACAAAGGGTATTTTAGATTATGTTCACTATGATGTGTGGGGACCTTCCAAAACAGCTTCTTTGGGAGGAAAACACTATTATGTGACCTTTTTTGATGATTTTTCTAGAAGAGTATGGGTGCATACTATGAAGACTAAGGATGAAGTGTTGAGAGTTTTCCTCAAATGGAGGAAGATGGTGGAAACTCAAATAGGCAGAAGGATCAAGCGTCTCCGTACAGATAATGGTGGGAGTACATAAGTCATCCATTTTTAGAAGTCTATGAAGATGAAGGTATTGTCAAACACTTCATAGTTAGGGATACACCATAACAAAATGGGGTGGCAGAATGTATGAACCAGATTGCTGGAGAAAGTTCGGTGTATGCTGTCTAATACTAGGTTGGGCAAAGAATTTTAGGCTTAAGTTGTTGCATATGCTTTTCATCTCATCATTCGCCTTCTATCAACTGCTATTGGTAGTAAAACATTTTTGGAAAAATGGTTTAGAAAACCTGCTACAGATTATGATTCATTACATGTGTTTGGTTCTACTGCATACTATCATGTTAAGGAGTCAAAGTTGGATCCACATGCAAAGAAAGCAATTTTCATGGAGATAACCTCTGGTGTGAAAGGATATTGTCTTTGGTGCCTAGAGTCAAAGAAAATAATTTTTAGTAAGGATGTTAACTTTGACGAATCTACCATATTAAGAAAGGTGACAACTAAAAAAGTTAAGCAGATAGATGGTACTCTAAAATAGGTGGAGTTTGAAGGAAGAATTGTTACCCCAGCAAATGATGAAGTAGATGTAGAAACTCCTGTGGTAGAAGAGGAGCCAGATGAAGAAGAGGTTCCAACCCAAAAACCTCCATAACAACAATTATCAATTGCATTGAAAAAGCCAAAAAGGAACATTCAAGTACCTATTCGTTATGTTAATATGGTGGCTTATGCATCTCCAATTGAAATTGATGACATTCCTACCACTTATAAGGAAGCAGTCCAAAGTTCATAAGAAGATTCTTACATGAATACTTAGAAGAGGAAATCTATATGACTGGGCCTGAAGGTTTTAAAGTTTTTGGAAAAGAGAATATCGTGTGCAAGATTGAAAATTATTGTAAGAATTGAAGCAATCTTCGAGATAGTGGTACAAACAATTTGACAAGTTTACGATAAAGAAAAAGTACACAAGAAGCAAATACAATTATTGTGTGTATTTTCGTAAGCTACAAGATGGATTGTACATCTATCTTCTCCTGTATGTTGATGATATGCTAATAGCTTCAAAGAATCAAAGAGAAATTAAGAGATTTGAAGATTCAGTTGAATCAGGGGTTTGAAATGAGGGATCTAGATGAAGCCAAGAAAATTCTCGGCATAAAGATAAGTAAAGATAGAACGTTAGGGAGACTGTGCTTGACTTAAAAACAATATTTAAAAAAGGTACAATGTTTTGGCATGAATGAAAAGTCAAAACCTGTTAGTACTTCACTCGCTCCTTATATAAAGCTCAGTGCATCTTTATCTCCAAAGAAAGATGCAGAACGAGAGAACATGACTAAAGTACCATATGCAAATGCAATTGGTAGCTTGATGTATGTTATGGTGTGTATAAGGCCCAACATTTCATAGCCAGTTGGGGTTGTGAGCAGGTATATGCATGATCTTGAAAAGGAACATTGGCAACCTATGAAATGGTTATACGGTACATTCTGAACACTATAGATTTTAGTCTGGTATTTCAGCAGGATAAGCAAGATAGTCAATGTGTAGTTAGATATTGTGATTCCGACTATGCCGATGATTTAGATAAATGTCGATCAACTATTAGCTATGTGTTTACTCTTGTAAAGGCACTAGTTAGTTGGAGGTCTACCTTACAGTCAACAGTTGCTTTATTGACTATAGAGGTAGAATGTATGGCAGTTATAGAGGCTATGAAGAAGATAATTTGGCTTCAAGGATTGCTTAATGAATTAGGGGTTCAATATAAGCACATCAAAGGGCACTGTGATTGTCAGAGTGCTATCTTTTTAGCAAAGAACCAGGTTTACCATACAAGGACGAAGCATATCGATGTTCGTTATCACTTTGAGATTAAGAAGGTGGAGTAGCAATCCAGAAGATTAAGATCATTGAGAATCGTGTTGATATGTTAACAAAGGTGGTGACTGCGATCAAGTTCCAACATAGTTTGGACTTGATCAATATTGCTAAAAACTGAAAATGGGCACTCTGAAATGCATTTGAAGACATTACTAAAGATGAATTTTGTGAGAGATTTGAAGATGTTGAATATGCCGAGGTGGAGAATTGTTGACTTTGTGGCATATGTTCAAATCATATATTGGAGAAATACAATATTGAGAGAGCCTCTTTAAGCTATAAAAAAGGGCTTTTCCACCTTTTATCTAACATCCCAAAAATTGTCTTTTCATAAGACAGAATTTCCTTTTCTCCTTTTGTAGCATTTCACTTATATTATTTCCTGAAAATAGAGAAATATCAATTTAGTAGTGTTCGAGGAAGTAGACATAATTGACTAAACTTCATTAAATTCTGGTGTTCTTTATTTGTCTATTTAATAGCTATTATCAGGTGTAGTTGTAGTGAATTATTGTGCTATTAAATTACATGCCTAAGAAAATTTTGTCTATGAGGTTGGATTTTAAGTAGAACTATTTGTGATCCCTCTAATCTTTCTTGAGAATTTACCTAGTATGAATTTTTAATACAATCATTCACACTCTATTCATCTAGGCAATAGTGCTTAAGATGAATTCGTTATTATTGATGGAGATTAACCCTAGTTTCACAATAATATCACAATAATATTTTATTATTTTACATTTTTAATTTCATGTGGGATATTTAAAAACAATGTCTCTACTAATTAGGGATAAGATCACGCACTATTGGACTTCCTCAGATCCTACGTGTCATCAGGATTTTTACTTGATGTTCTTGTTATTATTGTTGTTGTTAATATTTAATAGGTATACTAAATAGAAGTATTTGTCATTTTTGTTAAATTTAGATCGCTTATTTAATTGTTTATCTCACATGAAAGTGGCCTAGATCTAATAATAGAAGGTAAAATTAACGTAATAAAATTCTAATAGAGAAAAAGGAAAGTAGTTCTATTTAATTTTTAAGTTTAGTACAAATATTTTGTATTTATTTAATCTGCAAAAATAAAAGGTTCAGTACACCCAGTGAAGTCTTATGCTTTGTCATAGGTTAAAAAGATAGTTCTTAACAAGAGCATGAACCTACACGTCAATCACCCCACAATTACAAAAAGGATTAATATCATCCAACAAATGGATGAATACCTCATACTTCGTTTATTTATAAAGCAGAATTTAGTGCTTGGTTCATGCATGGATAATTTTATTTAGCTGAGAGATCATGTGAGCGTGAATTTAATTTTCGCCGGCGTCAAATTCATTAGTTTCTTGAACTGGTCCAAGACAATGGATCCTTAAGGTATAGTTAGTAAGCAATTATGGAGTACCAAGTTTTTGTTTAAGACTTTTCTATCCATGTACTAAGCCAAAGGAAAGAGCCAAAGAAATGAGTTAGCGCCTGCATTTTTTGAATGGTCAAATGAATCCATGTCAACTTCTAGAGTTAACTAGACCGTTAGAGAATTTATTGCACAATAACTTAGTTTCCTGGAAATAACTCCAGTTGTAGTTGTCGCGTATTGGAATTTAGTATTTCTGTTGAGCTGCCATGCAACTTCGCACAAAAAATGACGTAGGGAACAACCACCGGTACAGCATATCTCAGCAGATTTGGCAGGTAGTGAGAACAGAGCCATTTGCGGCTCGGAAAATCTTATCCACCATTGGATGATATTATGATCTGACCATACTTAATTTTGCCAGGAACAAGTGAGGTTAATTTTCACAGTTCCACTAAAGTCTAAATTACCCGTAAAGGAATAACACTCAGCCAGAAATAAGTTAATACGAAAGGGTTAATTGGAAATTATTATTAGTAGTCGTGAATGATTTAAAGATCTTTATAAAACAATCGATACTTTCAGAATCCCTCTATATGAAAGATAACAAATTTCCTAATGCTTTTATAGTCCAAAGTTTAATCACGAATCTAATATACTTTAATTATAAGCTTTCTTGGATCAATGTTAAAGTTGGATATATAAGAGGGTCTAACTCTAATGTCTTTTCAAACAGCGGAAGTCTAGATCAGCTCAACAACTATCATTTGACTTGAAAGAACAATATAAATTATTAATAATCACGACTTGGAAAAGTTTATAGGTCAGTCTACACTTCCAAAATTCTCGATATCATGGAAATTGCACAAGCAAGAGTGGTTGGCATGCGATGACCGTAGGGAAGGATGTTTGTACTTTGTCTTCTTGCTATTGTGGATGAGCTTCATTTGGTTTCTTCTTTTACACTACCAAACAACATGTCTGCCTTGTAATCGTTTCCCTCCCACACTTGCTTTAGAAGGAATCATAAAAAAATATAAATCCATTTGATATATAACAACAGCCAATCCAGGTGCTGCAGATAATAACATCCTGCAGCCTGGTGTCCTTTTCAAGTTATATCTTTTCATTTCTTTATTGTGATTTCACACAGCTTTTCACCTGTACTGAAGTAACATAAAAGATAACTGTTCTTAATTAGCATAGAAGAAACATGATAACATGAAGAGTCAAAAAGAGACGGGAAAATTGCTAAAAAGGCTAACTTTTTCCTTCTGCAATTGTTATACAAAAAAGTCACAAGATTTCTCTTTAATGTAGTGTTTCTGTTTCACTTTGATGGTTTAATGTCAGTTCAGGTGAAAGAACCCATATCTCTAGTAGTTTAATCGGAGGTTAGGGAAGGAATGCTATTTCTAAAATTACTTGGCTAGTTTTCAGTTTTAGTTTTATTTCTAAAAGAGAAGATAGAAGTTGTATAGTCATTTCATTCTTTGGTTCTTAGGATACAGTAGCATGATCTTCTCAATTTCAATTGTACCACCTGAAGAAAATAACTCAGAGAGAAACCAACGTG
>JANVCL010000001.1:5826758-5837093 GCA_026546855.1 Erythroxylum incrassatum
CGTTGGATTCGTATGATCGAGAGGAACAATTCTCTAGTAGAAAGTTTGTCCAAATTATTTCGTTTAGCTGCCCAAAACCAGGACGCAAGGTATCAGTTTTTCAAGTTCCTGCAGGGGCAATTTTGGAAATAGGCAAATAAGTGAGGACAAAATGGTCATTTTGGCACCCATTTTAATGACATGGCAATGGGAATAGTGGGGTGGTCGGTTTTAACAGATGGGAGGCACGAAAATAACAAGGAAAAAGGAAAGAAAATAAGAAGAAGAGAGAAGGAGAGGAAGCCATCGTCGGATGAAGGAGAAGAAAGAAGAAGAGGGAGCAAGCATGAAGGGTCTCAACATGTAATATTGGAATAACTTTTATAAAATATGTTTAAAAATTGCTAATGCTTTATTTGGATTATTTTCTAAAGTTGACAAGTGGGTTGGACCAAAGAATGTTGTGCATTTTGTTACAGATAATGCAACTACTTATGTATCAGCTGGGTACTTTTTACAATCAAAGTATAGGCATATTCATTGGTCTCCATGGTTGCTCATTGTATAAATCTTATTTTAAAAGATATTGGTGATATAAATCATATTTCTAGTTTTGTTTCATGCGCGTCTAAGATCACAATTTTTATGTATCATCATATCACACTTTTGTCTTGGTTAAGAAAGTAAGAAGATTGGGTTGAGATTGTGTGTCCCACTACTACCAGGTTTGTAATTACATTTGTTACTTAAAAAAATGTTTATGAACATAAACAACTACTTAAAAATTTAGTGATAAGTAATCACTTTTCAAGTCATAAGTTGTCAAAGAGTGAAAAAGGAAAAGAAGTTTGCGCCATTATTCTAGATAATAAATTTTGGGATGCTTGCTTGGTCATTGTGGATGAGAAGCCATCTTTGGTGTATATATATGATGCTATGTTAGAGCTCACAAAACAATTATAAATCTTTTTAAAGGGAAGGAGAAATTGTCCAAGCCTTATATAGATATTATTGACTAACGATGAGATAAACATCTTACTCAAAGGATCTACTTAGCAACTTATTTTCTCAATCCTTATTGCTTATATAGTGGAGACACAAGTCCAATTAATATTATGGGCAGTCTATTTGATGTGAGTGAATGCAAAGATATTTTCTCTATTAAAGAGAAATCACAAGCGATAAATAAAATAAAATTGTATCGTGAAGATTTAGAAAGTTTTGCTAGATTATCAGCAAAGAGAGAACTAATGATGAAAAAATACAGCCTGATAAGTTTTTATACTTTTAATTCATTCTTTATTTATTAATAATATACATTCTTATTGTTCATAATTATTAATTTACAGTATAAATGAGTGGTAGAGATTATTCGATGATTGTGCTCCAACATTAAGAAAACTTGCTATTAGAATACTTAGTCAAACAACTTTTGCAACAGGTTGTGAATGTAATTGGAGTGTTTTTGAACATATTTATACAAATAAACAAAATCGTTTGAAATATCAAAGATTTAATGACCTTGTTTATGTTACTTATAAGCTAAGAATGAAGAACATATATTTTATAGTTTTATTTTTATTTCGTTAATTTTATTTCTATTATTGACTTTATAATTTGTCTATTATGTATTCAGAGCACTCAGTAAGAAGATAATGTGTGATTCAGTTAATATTGATTGTATTAATGAACATATTGATTTTTGGATTGAAGAAGAAAAACTATCGCCTGATCTTAATTATAACGAATTTGAAAAGATAATTTATGAAGAAAATACATTTATTATAATGAATGAATTAAGAACATCTACTGATAGTCAGCTCGTATCTTATTTTGATTATATTTAAATTAAAAGTACAATGTCTTACAAATTTATAATTGAGAATAATTTCATACATTACTAATTTGTAATTTATTTAAATGCAATAAAAGAAGTTGATGTAAACATTTTAGATGAAAGCATAATTTACGAGTCCTTGGATAATATTGGAGAATTTAAAACTTTTGATAATGATAAGATACAACTTCCCTTAAAAATACAATTTTGATTTTTATTATTATTTTAAGTTTTATATTAGACTTATATTTATTCATTATTAGTTTATTATATAAAAAATAAACATCAGTGTATTTTTATTTCAATGAAAATTTTATTTTTGTTTATTTTCATAAATTTTATTTTTATTTATTATATATCAATTTTATAGTGGTTTATTATCTTTTAATTTTTTAAACCTTAGACTTTTCTTTCAACAAATTTAACGTCGGATCTAATTTCTAAAAAATTTCTTAAAATCACTACGTTTCAAACCTTACCTGAATCCGTGGCGACCCCATCTCCAGTAAGACATTTTTGAACCTTATCTAAAAAATATTCTTCGCATTTGACCCATACACACTTATTTTTATTTATACTCCTTGTCAGGCCTTCTCATTGTCTTCACATACTACTAAAATTTCCCCAAATCAAAACCGGACCCGACCCGAGTTTAATCAAGAACTATCAAAGATGGAAAAGTGATAGAATAAGGAGCTATCGCCCTATTCCAAAGGGTTGATGATCATTGGGCAGGGTTGTTTAAAAATGGTGGTTGAAATTAAAAAGGTAATACGGTTTGGACGTCTCAATCAAGCTTAACAAAAAGTCCATTGAAGATGACGGCACCTCCATCATAGAGTCTTGATCGAGACAATTCTTTTAAGTAAATTACTAAAGGTGAGTGAACCCCGTGTCAAGTAGTTTTACACTTGGACATTTGAAAGCGTAGATGGAAGTAATTCTGCAGCAGACAGAGTCGAAGAGTGAATAAGATGGTTAAGATACTTAGTATCATTTCACATCAAACGTTTTGTTCCATTAAATCTTATGATAGGAAATATCTGAAACAAGAGACTGATACCGAAATAACCTAATCCAATCCTTTTCCCCCCTAAAACAACACCGTATTATGTGTAAACAGGTTAGAACGGGTTAGGCGAGATTGATGCCGTATAAGATATGACTAAAAACTATTACTCATTAAAAAAAGACCTCAACTTCCACATTTGCGTGTTTCTCTCAAAACCCAGTTGGCCTTCCAACTTGCGTGCCTGGTTTGGTGTTGTCTTCGATTATCTCACCGACATAAGTATATGTATGTATTGTATCATCAGCTAAGCTTTTCTATGGTCGGTGATGATCGTTGAACCGCCCATTTCCTCAGCCGCCATCTAACGTTCTTGGTTTATGTTTCATGTTTTGGTCACAAATTCAGAAACTTGGTTTCAATTGTTTTCAGTCGAAGACTTAACCGGCCTGCAAAACTCAGCTAGATCTTAAAAAGCTCCAATTTTCAGGTTGCCCGGGTAGTCTTCTTTTGCCAGTTTCATGTATTGTTCGCGATATCAATAATGGAGTATCTTGGTATGAATCTTTCTCTTTGAAACCTTGATAGTTTATAATTTCCTTGCAGGTAGTGAAATAGTTTTTCTCAATCGAAATAGTCACCGAAAGTATTAGATCTTTTAAGAATCTTGTAGCTGATGGGAGGTAGGACCTCGAAAGAATCGAGTAGGAGGAATTATTCATCTCATGGTTCTGCAAATTCATCTTCCTCTTGGAATCAATACGGGTATGAGCAACCAACATCATATCCATATCCATACCCATCTGCCCAACCAAACCCCTATTACACGCCTCAGCATCAATATGCACAACCATCCACTTCTTCTTATGATTATGAACCACAAAGGGCACAGCCCCAGAGAAGGTTGGAGAGGAAGTACTCGAGAATAGCTGATAATTACCAGAGCTTGGATCAGGTTGGAGAAAATATATAGTTCATGTGGCCTTTATAATTTGTTTTGACTTCTGTGATATAAGACTTGAGGGGTATGTGGGACAACTCTTGATACTTTTCATGATATTTGACATGCCAACTTCGTAACAAAAACGTCAACGATTCATAAATATCTGGTTTGGATATTGTCTTAAAAATCTCCTTCTGTCGAGGGTAAAGATAAATCCAGAATACGGGGTGGATTCTTCGACTGCTCTTCACATAAACGGTTTGAGATGCGATTTCAGCTGCCAAGAAGATTATGACGGGATTTAAGAAGATATGGTGAAATTTATAATCATTTGAAGTATACCTAGGAAAACTATGGTCGATGACCACAAAACTTTTCTGTACGTAATTGGATGACGGATCTGGTTCTTTAGGGTAACACTTGATGAATATACTCAATACCACTCAAGGATCCCGAAGAGCACACAGGTAGACTATGACACCAAACTGGTCACCACAAAGGTGAAAACAACTTGTTTGGACTAGACTATCGACAACACAAAGTCGAATTAGAAATATGTATAACTTAAGTAAGGTTCAGATATGATGAACGAGACAACAAAGCCCTCTCTAGCTCTCCTGGCTTACTAGCACAACTCTCGTCTTTCCTCTTAGGAACTCTTACTTCTCTCACATACTCTTACTCGTTATTCCTCGTTAAATAATTTAGTATCGGCAGAAATTGTTTAGATACAGTACTAGACTGTCATAGATTTTCTGATACACAAGATCCTCAGAAGAGGCGAGTGTAGTGCATACTCATCTTATACCTAGACAAAATAGGAAATATGAATTCTGTTGCCAAGGGCATAGTAATTGACGTTCATCCAGAAAACATTGACTAGAACTTGAGAAGTAATGATTGGCTTACAAAGCATTGAACCGATGAACATCGGTTGCAGTATCCTCTGTTCTATAACAAATTTTATACAGCAGCTTTTGTGTTTTTTACATTTTTCCCATTTGTTGTTACGTTTCTGCTTATTTCTGGCAACTTAGGAGGCCAACTTTCCATAAATTTGCCTGTATACAAATATGTGGGTGCAATATCTGAGTGTTATGCTAGTTTAAGCCTTTGTAAATGTTTGGAACTATGACTACAGGTTACAACTGCTCTTGCCCAATCTGGCCTAGAATCTTCTAACCTCATTGTTGGCATTGATTTCACAAAGAGCAACGAATGGACAGGTTTAATCTCATCTTAATGCTTAAGATTGAATTGTATCATCATCCTTCAGTATACGCAAATTTATCTATCCCTCAGGTGCAAGATCATTCAATAGACGAAGTTTACATCACTTAGGCAATGGTCAAAATCCATACGAGCAAGCAATTTCGATTATTGGAAGGACATTATCCACATTTGATGAAGACAACTTAATTCCCTGTTTTGGATTTGGAGATGGTGATTTCAACTAAGTATTCTTGTTGTATTAGTACAGGATTCATATTTAAACAACAGACATGATATTTCTCTCAACTCGTCTTTGCAGCCTCAACACATGACAAAGATGTCTTCAGTTTCTACCCAGATGAGAGATTTTGTAATGGATTTGAGGAAGTACTTTCGCGATACAGGGAAATCATTCCTCAACTTCGGCTGGCTGGTATTGCACTCTTCATAGTGTTGAATTTAGTGCCTAACATCTTAATTTAACTATTGCTGATGCATACTCATGAAAGGACCAACATCATTTGCACCGATCATTGAGATGGCGACTACCATAGTTGAGCAAAGCAGTGGCCAATATCATGTGTTGCTGATAATTGCTGATGGGCAGGTGATTTCTTACAAGATGGACCTTCACTATATTCTTGAATTGCGTGATATCTGATCTGTCAGCTCTGTTATCTCATCTGGAACCTTATGAATGCCACACTAGAATGTCCTACCAATTCAGTGGGAGCAATATGGCAAAGCCAACAGACCACTTCCTTATTGTGGCTTGAAATGCTGATTCTCAATTGTGCCATAATGTTGCAGTTTATTTTCTGAAGTTTCTGTGGTGACTGATTGGCTTATTAGTTGAGAATGAGATGTTCAGATATAACTTACAATTGGTCTATGCTTTGAAAAATTATTAGTCAGCTTGTACCTGACTCGCCGAACTATATGTGTTTTCTAGATTCTTATAATATGAGCTCCACTTTCTTTCCCACGTCTCATTGAGATTTGTAATGATAGGTTACTAGAAGTGTTGATACACAGCGTGGCCATCTCAGTCCTCAAGAGCAAAAAACAATTGATGCAATTGTCAAAGCAAGGTAAACCAAAAGATGGATACTCTAAGATGATGTAGATAGCAGATCTTCAATAGCTGATTTGTTTGTCTAAAGTTATGTGGTTTGTTAATTGCAGTGAATACCCTTTATCGATAGTTTTAGTCGGAGTTGGGGATGGGCCTTGGGACATGATGAGGGAGTTTGATGATAACATTCCTGCTCGAGCCTTTGATAACTTTCAAGTAAATTATGTTTCTACCATGAGATCAACAGTTTATTGTAACACTTTGTTTCGTAGTCAAGTGAACTTGATCAACTGCTTCTCTTTTCTTTTGCCAGTTTGTCAATTTTACTGAAATAATGTCGAAGAATGTAATCCAATCCAGAAAGGAGACAGAATTTGCACTTTCGGCTTTGATGGAAATACCTTCTCAGTATAAAGCAACTATCGAGCTTGGCATATTGGGGTAACTATTACATGGCTTTTTACTTTTTTCATTGGCGAAAGATCTCATAGATGTTATTTGCTTGCTCATTTTGGTATGTCAGTAGGCAGAAGGGGAATTCTCTCGAGAGGGTTCCCTTACCCCCACCACATTATGGTGCATCTTCTTTCAACAATAGCTCGAAGCCTTCCCACTTAAGCAGCTTTAAACCAAGTACCCCTTCCTATTATGGACATGATGCACAAGTTAGCGGATATGATAATCCTGTTGCTGGATATGATACACCAGTGGGTGCACCTCCAACTTCAAGTTCTTACGATAGTCAGGTGCAAAAACGTGCAATCTAATTCTTGCAATATGACCACCAACAAACTTTCACCTTCATTTGCTTCTATTCCATTATTGTGTAAACCCTTTCAATTTCTGTTACTATGACAGGTTTGCCCCATCTGTCTTACTAATAAGAAGGACATGGCCTTTGGTTGTGGACATCAGGTAACAGATACTATGGCCATCTGCAACTTGATTATGATATTGCGTCATAACTCTAGAAATGCATCAACTGACTCTCAGTTTGCAGACTTGTTGCGAATGTGGGGAAGACCTCCAGTCATGCCCTATTTGTCGGAGCCCAATAGGCACTCGAATCAGGCTTTATTAATACAAGCTTTGATGCACTTCCAAGGCCTCGCTGCAAACATCACATTTGAACTGGTAAAAGCTTGGATCAATTATTATATTTTTTGAGGCAGCGACTGGTCAGCCACTGAAAGACACCCCTGTAAAGCCCCAACTATAGTGAGGCTGAGATGATGTGTAGAACCGAAGCCTGACATACTGTCTTCTTATTGTTTGATAATCAGAAAATGATTTCTAGGTGAGGTTCATTGAAAAGGAAACAGTTGTACCATGTACAGGGTGTTCAGCTATAGCTTTTTGGATGCAATCCTTGGCCAGAGATGTATGATGATGAAGATATAAGTAGGAGGATGTTGTTTAGAGTGTTACACAGACAGTGGCCAGGAACTTTTCTTCGTCAAATGATCAAGTTCATGGCTTTTTTAATTCTTAAAGCATTCGTGTGTTAGTACTCGGCCTGCTGGCTATTGCTTTAGAGTCTATTTTTTCGTTGTTGTCTTTGACCATGTATTTGTTCAAGAAAATAAGAGTAGAGATCTGCCATTGGCATGGAAGCTTACTGGCAGGAAACTAGAGGAGACAGGCGATTGACCCAAAAACAAGAGTGGATGAGTATATGGATACCAACACCCTGAAAGGTAAATAAAATGATGGTGAATTGAACAAAACCCAATAGAAAGGAAGCAGTAATCACAGTGGAAATTAAAAAAACTAGAAACATGGGTTGAGAGGAGGTGCAACAGGAAAATCAGCCCCTCACTGAGGCTAATGGGAAGAATACCACTGAGGAAATTATAAACACTAAGGCTAAAGAGGAGGAAGAATTCTTGAGGATCACTTGAAGAAGTGCTACGAAGAAAAAAGTAGGGGTGACCATTGGGTTCAAGTCTAGCCCATTCAAGTTTTGAGTTGGGCTCGAACGTGGGCTGCCCAAGCTTAACTCGGCACGATGTCTGACTATTCTAAACAAAATTACATCATTTTGAACCTTTATTTTAAAAACAATTTGGTCGGACCAACTTGGGTTGAACTACCTCCAGTCTGGTTGGGTTTGGACTTAGGTCCCCTATCTTGGGCCCAATTAGGACTCACCGATTTAGCCTATTGCTATTCCTAAAACAGGCCTTACATCTTCACCTTAATGACTATTTTATGTTAGAAAACAAAAGGGCTTAATAGGCTTACTAAATAGCAAGTGAGAGCTAATTATATTAAGGGACTCCTAGAAATCAAAATAAAGGATGTTACAGAAAGGAAACCTAAGTTCTTAAGGAATGATTAGATTGTCCTTACTAACTTGGATTGCCACCACAATAACATAATCATGGTGGTTTATGATACTAAGCAATTAGAGGTGGAGCTTGTGAGGTTGGAGAAGTAGTTGATTCAGACTAAATTTAAGATGAAAAACTAGTCAATCAATTATCGAGTGCAGATCACCTGTCCATTTTCCCTGTCCAACTCTGTCCAATGTCCAAACGGCGTCGCTTTCTTAACAAAATTGACGCCCATCTAGTTAAAGCTACTGACGCCTGTGGGACCCATCCACAGGCGCCGTTTTTCTCCAAAGCTTAAGCTTTAATTAGAAGCTTTGGAGATCAACTAAGCCGAATCCTTCCTTTCCTATATATGATTACTAAGTTATTGTTATTATTCTAAGTTTTATAGATTATTTTTCTTAATTTTATATACTATAATAATAATAATAATAATAGTAGTAATAATAATAATATTATTATTACTACTATTATTATTATTATTATTATGTTATTCTTATTATTCTTAGTTTTATATATTGTTTTTATTATTAAATATGATTAAGTGATTCTTATTATTATTAATTTAATTTATTAATTTATTAATAATAATTATTATTCTTTTTATTATTACTAATTTATTCTTATTATTATTAATTTTATATATTATTATTATTATGATAATTAACTTTATTTATTAATTAGAATTTTAATTAGTGTTATAAGTAATTTTTAAGAAGTTATTATTATTATTATTATTATGATTATTATGATTATTTATTATTCTTTTTATTATTACTAAGTTATTCTTATTATTCTTAATTTTATATATTATTATTATGATGATAATTAACTTTATTTTTTAATTAGAATTTTAATTAGTTTTATAAGTAACTTTTAATAAGTTATTATTATTATTATTATTATTATTATTATTTATTATTTTTATTATTAATAAGTTATTCTTATTATTCTTAACTTTATATATTATTATTATTATTATGATAATTAACTTTATTTATTAATTAGAATTGTAATTAGTGTTATAAGTAACTTTTAATAAGTTATCATTATTTGTATTTAATATTATTCAAATTTATTATTACAATTTAATCAAATTTATTATTACTATGTCTTATTATTATTATTATTATTATTGTTGTTGTTGTTGTTGTTGTTGTTATTGTTATATAATTTGTATTTATTATTATTCAAATTTATTTATTATTATTATTATTATTATTATTATTATTATTATTATATCTAATAATTATAATTATAATATAATATGTATTTATTAATAATAATAAAATCAGCAAATGACCATTAAATGGCCATTACAAATTTGTAATGGCCAATTGCAAGCTTGAATGGCCATAGCAACTGGCCATCTCGCAAGGGCGAGGGCAACTGGCCATTTCTCGCCCTTGCGAGAATGGCCAACAACTGGCCACTTTGCAAGGGCGAGCCCTCGCCTTTGCGAGAATGGCCATTAAATGGCTATTTTTGGCCAACCTCGCGAGGGCGAGGTCTTATTATTATTTTTATAAATTAATAATAATAAATATTATTTATTTAAAAATAAATAATATTTATTATTATTATAAATTATTAAATAACATTATTCAAATATTTATTATTCAAATATTTATTTATGGATTTAAATTATTATTCTAATATTTATTTATGGATTAATAAAAATAATGATAATGATAATAATAATTATAATTACAAAAACAAATGTAACACCCCATTCCGGCGTGACCCAAACCCGATATCGTTGGTGATATCCGAGTTCGTGCTCCGCGAGAGCGACGTACTACATCAGTCAGTCGACATTCAGTAAAAATTTTCTTTTTCATTACACTCATGTGCGCGGAATAGGCATTAAACAATCTGAGCCCACGTTCATAAATAAACATTTTCAGTTATTACAATCATTCAACAATAATTTACAAAAGTCAT
>JANVCL010000001.1:5837493-5852010 GCA_026546855.1 Erythroxylum incrassatum
GTTACTATTAAACAAGTAACTGGACTTTTGCTGTGTAAAGCAACTAGCGCTGAATTATTTGTCAATTCTTCCTCACTACCAAAATCAATTTCAGAATCATTTTCACTCCAGGTTGTAGTGAAAGACTTTCCTCTTTGTTTCTTTAATGTGTTAGCACACTCGGATTGAATGTGACCAAACCCTTGACACTCATGACACTGAATTCTTCTTGCCTTCCGTTCACCTTTTTGTGCTTTGACTAGTTGTTTTGGATTGTTATTAGATGAACTCCCATCGTATTGTCTAGGATCAGATCTTTCTTTCTTCATTCTTTTCAGCCATTTACTAAAATTTCGAGTGAGCAAGATCATATCTTCATTCTCACCTGACTCATCTTCAACATCATTTACATTCTTTCCAGTTTCCACCTGTAATGCCAATCCTTTGTTTTTTTCTTGTTTTCCCCGCAAAAGATTCATCTCAAAATTTGTGAGAATGCCGATAACTTTCTCCAATGACAAATGGTCAATATCATGAGCCTCCTCTATTACTGCAATTTCGGGAATAAATCTCGGTGGCAATGATCTCAGCGTCTTCTTCACCAGTTTCACATTAGAGTACTTCTTTCCCAATTGATGGGCTTGATTCGTAATGTCTCTCAATTTTTCATGAAATTATCCGATTGTCTCATGCTCTTCCATCTTCAATTCTTCGAACCGCACAGCTAGCATTTGTAGTTTCGAAGATATCACAGACTTTGATCCTTCATGAATGGTTTGCAAAACATCCCACGCTTCTTTTGCTATTTCACACGCCGAAATCATGGAGAAGCACCCTTCATCAACGGCACTGAATATCCTGAGCATCGCTTGTGAATTCCCCAGTGCACTTTCTTCTTCCTGTCTGGTCCATTCAGATGGATCTTTCAGTATTGTCTCTCCTTTATCATCAACAATTGTTGGATGAGTCCAACCGTGTACTACCGAATTCTAGGCCTTGTCCCTTAAGCTTGAATGAAGAATTTCATCCGGGATTTCCATGATGGATAATTAGATCCATCCAACAGTGGAGGTCTGGTAATCGATGCACCTTCTCTCGTAGCCATATCTTTGAATCTTGGATCTACACCAACTTGCTACCAAGTTCTGAATTGGTGACCCACTCTGATACTAATTGAAATAACTAAGTTATCGATAAATTCGCAGATTATCCAAAATAAACTTTTCGGCACGAGAAAATTAACAATTGCAAAATAAACTACTGTTGTCGTCTTTGACATTGCAAGAGAACTTCTTCGCTAGCCATAAGTGATCCAGCTAGATCCATCATGTTGCCAGCAATTAGCAACATCCCACACCACTGTCACACACTTCACATCTCTCAATCGCTCCTCGCCTATGTCTCTAACAACCCCAGCCATTACACGCCTATTGTAGTTACCAATGCCAACTCATGTTGCCAATAATCATCTCTCTAACTACAAACCATGACAGCAACTTAAGCCATTCCAGTCACCATGTGGTTCAATTACATACTACCATTGTGATGGGATTTCTCTAAAAACCCAAAACTACACAATAACCAATAACCATATAAAAACGGTACACGTCCTTTCCTAATCGAGATAAGATCCTTTGTCCAGTTTTATGGTGTCTTATTATGTCTCATGAATCTCAGCCATTCATTTATGCGGGTCTCACATTTATTTATGCAGAGCCCATATAAATGAATGGCTGAGATTCATGGGACAGAATAAGACACCATAAAACTGAACAGAAGATCTGGACTCTTCCTAACCCATACCAACGAAAAATATCCACAAGCATCACTTGCATAACACCGCCAAGTCTCATCCTCTAGTACTTTTATTGGTCTAGACTTTTAATTTCCAAATTCGTCTTGTAAATTTGAACTTTTGTAAATTTTGGGTTTTTAGGTTTCTAAATTACAGTTTTCAGATTATGCATGTATGTTAACTCTTAACTTTGGCTTTTTGATTTCTAATTATAATCTTATTGTAATTTCAATTCTAAATTGAATTTAAGATTTCAAAATTTTTAATATGAACTGTTCAGATTAATATTAATCAAATCTTAATCTAATTTTAAGGTTTATGATTTCAATTCCATAATCTTAGACCAATAACAATCAAACAATTTTAATCAAATTATAGAATTAAAGTTAGCTCTAGTACAACTATTGGAAAATTGGGATAGGATTTGATCCCACACATAATGAAATGATTATGAAACTTTTTCATTTGAATTTTTAGAAGCCAAATTCACTAAAATTCTATAAAAATAATTAACAATTAAATTATAATAAAGCATGAATCTTAATTCATACCTTATTCTCAAATTAGATCTTTTTCTTATCATATCACTCGAATCATGTCTTAAATTGATCAATCATAACCATTGATCTGGGTAAGTTTTAATCTTATAAGCCCTCAAATTTCTACAAGCGCACAGTTTGTAGCGTATATAGTATTAAAGGTTTCGATCCCACGAGGAAGGAGAGTAATCTAATCCTAAAATCTATGGCCAGAAAAACTATAAAACTAAAAATAAAAGATACAATAGAAATTAATTACGAGAATTGGGTTCAACCAATCAAATCAGAAATTAAACACAAAAGTATTAACAAGTGAGCAATATGCAATCACAATAGAAATAAGCATAAGGAATTTACCAATTTATGAAAAAGGGGATTTTACTTATCATTAATGCTAACCTAGCCAATTATGTGTCAATGCAGTGTCGAAACTAGACTATCTTAGGGCTGATTACTCTCTCTCGATTTATAATTATTAAACCCTAAATTATAAACACTAATTATATTATGAAATTTGCAATCTCTCAATTCACAAATTATCTAAAACTCTAATTAGATCTAAAGCACTCTAATAAACTATTAGAATACCACACAGGATCTCTCTCCGCATAATTGCTAATATAATTTGTCACGATTTCTATTAAATCGCATAACTCTCAATAATCTGATTTAATCATTGTTCTTTCAATCCACCCTCTTGCAAGAACGCAATCAAATCATGAATTCGTCCAATAAACACAATCAACTAAATTATCATTAAATCAAAACAAAAGCCTAAAAGAGAATTTAGAATATCATCAATATTCCAAATCCTATCATCATACTATCCATCTCAATTCTATATATAAATAAAATCGAAACGAAAAGGAAATAATGAATTAGAATAGATGAAGGAAGGCAACGACGTCAGGAAACCTCCTGATTTGGGAAGCGCGTCGAGTCAGCTTTGTCTTCCTCTTCCTTCTTCTTCTTTCTCTTTCTCAGTATTCTCTCTTTAAGGTTTCAAGTGTGGCTGATGCAAAAAGCTCATCTGTGCTCCTCTTAATGTTATTTCAATAGTCTTCTATGTTTTGGGTAACCTTAAGGACTTTCCAGATCTGAAAGGTCCAAAAAGTCCCTCAAAAAGTGAAGTTCATAAGCGATTGCTTGTCTGCCCTACGCAAGCTACGATCGTGGCCCACATTTGAGTCTTATATCATGAACCACGATTGTGGGTTGTTGTTTCAGCATAAATGTCTTTAGAAACTCCTCCGTTCTTCGATATTGACCTTAAAATACTAGCAAATACATCAAGGTACCTCAAAAACATAATATTTAAGCTCAAAAGCTTGTACTAACCCATAAAACATTTAGAACATAAATAATTAACAAACTAACACAATGCTAACCTAAACACATACTAAATGATTAAATTAATGACTAAACACATATCAAACTATGCCCTAAAATACGATATAATTTACACTCATCAAGTGTTAAGCCATTAACGATATCCATACATCAAGTTGAGAGAACTCTACAATTCTTACAAACATGATTAAGCAAGGAGTGTTAGCTCCATTAAAGCTTAAGCCTATTTATAATAAGTTTTGGACATTTTAGTAATTTAATTAAAATTAAATTATAATTAAAAATGATTTTAATTAAATAAACACCATTTATGCCCAAATAAGATCCAATATCTCGTATTAATCCTTATTTATTAAATATCTCATATTTAATTATAAATTTTCTCAAACATTATAATCAAGTCCAACTTAATTAAAATATCTTTGCTTTCTTTAACTCGTTCTTTATATGTGACCCATTAGATTCCCAAACATATTGGCAATGGATACAAATTAAAACCCTAAATCATTTTTAAGATTAGCTAAATTAAAATCCTTTAATTTATCTTTAATTATCCAATTAAACAATTTATATTCATATATTAAGATTGGTGTCTAGTAATTCATCCTGACTGCCCAAATATTTAGGAATGTCAAAAGTGGTTTTGACAAACCTTTTGACGCATGTTTTTTTCACATAATTCAATTCTTTCATCATACAATATTCCGATTAGGCACAGAGCATAGAATTAATGTTTACTCTATTTTGACTCTAATCTTATTAGTTCTCCACAATTAGCTATTAATCAATTAATGAAATTTGTAAAAATTTATAAAACTTCATTCTACCTTGGCGAAGGATTTCTCGAGTTAATACTAATTGAGAACAATAGAAAATTCTCCCTACTTACTTTTAGGTAATGAATCCTATTTTAATCACTCAACCATCTCCATATATTTTATAATATATCCAATAACTACTAATTGAACTACATATTATTAAAATAGATTATAAGTAGTATCAAAATATAGCAATCCTTATACAAGATAACATTGTAAACTTCAAGTTAAAATATCTTTCTTTTACAATTGTCACAATGAAAATTCTATAGACATATAAATAATTTTCCAAATGAATTTCTTATATGGGGCTAGTTTAGTAAACTTGTTCTCTAACAAACACCTATACTTTTGTTTAAATATCTCCATACTTTAGCCTATAAGGTTGACTACTTCCTTTATAAGGAAAAATATCATGTATGCTAGTCTTTTACGTTCTATTAATGCCTAGTCTTAATAAAAAAATGACTAGTAATAATTTAGGGATAATGTATAAATGCAATATGAATCTCATAATTATAATCTCATTATAATTTCATTTGCAATGTATAATTATCCTATGGACTTTATCATATACATCTAAATATGTACAAGATCAAGAATGTCTTTAAATTATTTTGTTACTAAACTATAACCAACCGATTGGCTCTAGGGCATAAACCAACATGAGCAACATGAAGAAGATGACCATTCTTCTTAAAACAATCCTTTTTTAGGAGATCAAGCTTGTTACATTAGGTGCACCTAGGTTGAGTGTGACTATGCTCACCTCTTCCAACTTAGTATTTATCAATCTAGGCAGGAAAAATTAAAGAATTTGATTGAGTAATTGGTGAAAGTATAAGAGATATTATAGCCTAATCAAATATATTCAAGAGCCCAGTGAGTCTCGTAAGGAAGGATTGTTGGAGTTGAAGAATTTGATGGAGAATTAGATCAAGTTTAGGTTTGAGAGATAACAGAGTAATAACCTTAAAAAATTTCTCTTCTCTTATTGATTTTTTGCTCATCCATATCGAAAAATGTATGATATAAGGGTATCAAAATCCTGTATAAAAGAACAAACTTGCCCCAAAAACCATTCTTTGGGATCTTAATGTTTTAAGTTCATTATGGTAGACATCCAAGTATAAAACCTTTAAATATCACTAATGTAGCACTCCTTGGCATCTTCCAAACTTATAACATGTATTAAATAACTTAAATATAAATTGTAACTTTAGGTCAATAGACACTACAAAGTTAAGCAACGATCTTTCACCACTTGGGGCTATCAACAACTAGAATTTTATGTAATAGCATGGTGAGGTAGTCTTCTTTATTATGTCCTCTAAACCAAATCTTAAAAGACAAAGCCCATAACAAATAATTAATAGAAATACTTAATTTATTAAAGTTAATTACGAATTATCCAAGCTGAAAAAGGTAAGAGTCATAATGAGAAAAGAGGTTACACTAAAGGAGGAAGAATCAAACGACACAACTAATTTTGGATGAAGAAATTAAGGTAAAAGTAAAGGTACCCTATCGATATAGCATGTTCAAGGTTAGATCTACAGAAGCCAACAATGAGAATAGGTTGGAGATGCCAAAGAAGATTGGGAGAGTCACATGTTTTCATGCACTAATGTAAGGAAACTAGGAAATGATGACATGTGTTTCAGTGACTAATTGATTAGAGTGCCTGAAATTGATCTAAAAAATGCTATCTAGAAATTTGAGCACTACGGTAGCTACAATGATACACAACCACTAACAAGAGACGAAAAATTATTCTAAAAAGTTAAGCACAACATAGTAGGTGTTAGATCCTTAAGTTCTAATAACGGAATTATACAAGCATTGGCAAACCTTGACCAATGTTTGATACTCAAGACAACGGAACAAGGAGAAGACTTGTAAGTAGCCAAGGAAAATAGTCATTTTTCAGCGTTGGCATGCATTGATGCACATTGACATAAATCTTTAATGAGATGTAAGAGTCGAATGTGAGCCCAAAAGATAGCTTGAGATGGAACTTAGATTGAAGGTTTGCTAGATTGCATATATGACGGAGACATGTGAGGGCTCTGTGGGTTTAATGTGTGCTTAAATAGATGGATCATGACTAATGGACTTGACATTGGTAAACGTTGGACCGAACTAATGTGCTATGAAAGGCTTTGGGCTTAGATGACTCAATAATTAATGGATAGAGCTCAAAGGAAGATCTTGGAGGAACTGGTGGATATGATCACATTAGATATACATCAACTCTAAAAGATAAAGACTATGTGGGAGGATCATCTGAAGGTAGTAGGGTTCTTTATGGATATAGATGTATCATTCCTAATTAAATGTAATCTCTTATCTTGTTAGTTGTGATGTAGATAAATCCTATTAGATAAAGACCTATTTGGATGGGGGTGTCATTCAATGGGTTAGTGTGATGTAATCTAATAAGAATAGAGACAATCTAGTTAGTTTATTTCAATTAGGATTCTGAATTATAAAGCTAGAAGTGCCTATAAATAGCTTATTTGAGCCTTGCTTTTAGAGAATTGAGATAGAGGAGAAGGGAACAAATTGAGAGAGCATTTCTTTGTATACTTTTGGGACATTAAAGTTTGATTTTTACCATAGCTCTTGTGTGTTTATTGTTTCTTATGATTATTTAATATTTTCTTAGTATTCTTACTCAAGTGTGAGACTTAAACACTTCGAGGGTCGTAAGGCTTTTGAGAACAAGGTTTTGTTAATCAATGATTACGTGAGAAGGCTAAATCTTGTTTAAATAGACCTAAGTGAGATTATTGCGCAAAGGAGTAAATGCGACTTTAGTCTCAGCTTGATGTTTAGGAAAACCTTTATAATGGTAGACACCATTGGTAAGAGACAAAACACTAAAAGGCTAGCTAAGGTTATTACACGACCATTTCCACTCCAATTCATGTCAAAATCATAGCATTAAGATTTTTGGAGTGTGTAGAGGCTATCCTCTCATTGCTTCTATTTATATTAAGGACAACATAATTACATGAGCTAAACTATGGGATTGACTTCACGCTTAATTATAGTCTTTACATATATTTACAATATAACAATTTCTAGTAAATATTGTTAATTTAACAAATAATTGAAATACAATTAAATATTTGATTATGTTTTAAATTTATAATTCATACAACTTAATCTATAAAATTTTCATAATATAGTTACTTCTAATTCTATCTGACATTTAATATTCAATTAAAATTATACTTTAAAGACAGTTTTTCTATATTTCAACTTTAATACTAAGGTTGCATTTTGAGTAGTTTAAGACAAATCTAAAATTGAAAAAAGATAATATATTATTTGTCAACAAAAAAATTATAGTTAAGCAAACTAATTAGCTTAAATTCTAACTTATTGTATTGCATCCAAACCATGCCACAATATTGTTAAAAGTGTACCATCAAACGTTGTAATTCCTTGCTTTTAATCGATTACAAGGAATCGATTAGTTG
The DNA here is from genome assembly GCA_026546855.1 of Erythroxylum incrassatum. Taxonomy (NCBI): domain Eukaryota; kingdom Viridiplantae; phylum Streptophyta; class Magnoliopsida; order Malpighiales; family Erythroxylaceae; genus Erythroxylum; species Erythroxylum incrassatum. The sequence continues at coordinate 5,845,463 of JANVCL010000001.1, forward strand.
ACTTAAATTAAAGAAAAGGTGACAGTACTAAATGACAACGACTCTTTTATTCATTAATATTTATCAAAACATTAGGTAAAAATGAATTATACAACAGAATACTCATTTTCCAACCCTGATCTTGTCGGACCGCAAAGTTCGAAAAAGAAGAGGAAAATGGGTAAGAATGTTAGGTTTTTGACAAGGACTTTGGGGGCTTTGACATTGAGCTTGCTAGTTTTGGAAAATCAAGAACGAAGTTCAACTCCCAATTTCTCAATCACTAACTGCTCCCCTTATGACCTTTTCATACGTGGATCTTAATAAATCATTTTATTGTTCTTAATTTTGCATTTACTGACTTGGTTTTGGTTAAACACGAGCTTAGATTTCTATATTTTATATATTAAACCTCACTTTTTTTTTTGTTTCGTTTTCAGCACCTTTAGGAAGAAAGAAGCTTGTAAATATTTTTCCTCAAGACCAAGTCAGTGTGGATAAAGGTTTCTGGTTATAGATAAGTGACAATGATAACCCTCAGTCCCTCAAGAAATGAGAACATAAACAATTTTACAAAGACACGGCTTTCGGTTTTTCTCAGTAGAGAGCTTGTCTTGCTCCTTTTATCTTTTTTTAACATAATTTTCCTTTTCTAGTTTGAATAATTAAGTGTAGGATATAATAACTCTACGTTTATTCACATCCATAACATGCCAAAAAGTTGTGATAAGTTAGCATCGACCATAATTTTAATTGACCAACAGAGTAGAATGGTTGACAGCATCTTACCATTTAACTGAAGAATTTATAGAAAGTTGTCAGTTCCGTGCAAACTTTTTTACCAAGAACTCTTCCTTCTGTAACAGGTCCAAATATTAAAGAGATGTAGCACACACCCTACACCGTTGTTCAACAAATTGGAATCCCACATATCTTTCACATCTATATACTGACCATAGGAAGAGTCACACTAATCAAAAGGCTAATATAAGTTTAAAGGCTTAACTTGGAAAAGCTCGACCGAATGACAAATTCTTTACACTCAACTAAATATTATCCATCTTTCAGCTTAGAGAAGATAGATTTATACCTCTGTGCTAAGCCAAACATGCCAAGAGTACCCCCTGTATGAAGCATCACTACTTGTCCACCCTTTACTCTTTCCTCCTTGCACAGCTGTGTAGCCATTTCCCATGCAGCTAAGGTATACATGGGATCCACTAGAATGCCGGTTTGCTGCGCAATCTTTTGGCAAGCCTCTATTTCTCCTTCCAAAACATTCCCGAATCTGAGATAAATAGTGACCCTTTTAGTTTACAGAGTGAAGGTGTAGCTCAAACAGATAATCCCAGTTGAGAAGAACAAAAGGTTTCTCATTTAGACGAGTCCATGAGGTACGGAAAGCAATTGATCCTTTAACGCTGTCCAGTGCTAAGGTATGCTGCTAAGTGCAATTTATTTCGTTAAAACTAAACAATTGGGACTCTCAGTTTTCATATATTGGATCAACATGTGGATGCATGACAGAATCCTAAAACCTACTTTCTGCTAACCAATCAGTTCTATCGTTCCAGAACAAATTCGCCTCTCCAGAAAGTCTAAAAGCCAATCCTTCAGTTGAGGACCCATAAGATTTCCCAATTTTGTTCTACTTTTGACATGTTATGAATAGAGCAAGAACACTAGCTAGACAGAGAAAACTTAGCAACCATAATCTAATGTATCACTCTTTCCATACTTGATGAGGGTGGAATGTTGGATGAAACACAGATTTTACAGGCACTGGCAATGAAGAAATACGGTTCAGAGAATGCTGTCATTGCCAACATGGATCAAAATTTACGTACTTCCTCTTATGGTTGCGTTCTACCCAGTTGACAATTCCACCCTCCACTTCATGCAAAGTATGATCAATCAGATGAAAACCAAGCCATTTCCTGAAATCAGAGATCAAGTATTTCTCTTGTTGCATGTATGCTTTTATTGTATCAGCTAACACGACGGCAGTTACCTCCCATGGAAGCCTGAGACACAGACCATTTTTGTACACTGTTAAGATTAGTTGCTATAACAAACTTCAACCCCAAGGGGTGGAACCATTAAATAATTTTAAATCAGTTCAAATAAACAAACACGACAAAACTAGAACACACCCTAAGCAGTGGACTCCCAGCCCCAAACCAATAGCTGTAGTACCAGTTCCAGCATCTACAACCAATGTTATGTATCTTTCTTTTCCAAGAATATGATCTTGGCTTAAGTACTCCACTAGGCGGATGCAACCTACGCCAAAAAGAAAAAGAAAAAAGATTCTTTATCAGTTGTTCATATAGAGCAGTATCATTTAAATGCTGTCTGATCCAACTTTTATCTTAACACAAAATTCTTAAATTGATATGTTTTTCATACGCACTCTAAAATACATCAATAAATATTCATATTAACAGTCCTTGGCATAAGGAATGGAGAATAATTAAGACAAAACAGGAGCACCCAGTTAAATGCTTGATAAGATACGAATTTCAAAATCCACATTGATTCAGAAAACAATCAAGATGTTTGGGTTAACACACCATTGTAACAGCACCATTCACATCAAAATTGAGAAACATAGATCAACCAAGTAAATCATTACCAAAATTTTCACTGGTAGCCATTTTATGAAACATCTAGATTTCCTATAAACCAAGACATTCTTTTTTGGATAATTAAAATATTAGTAACTACAAATTTCAGACCAGAAAATGGAATTGATATGAAACCTAGATTTGGAATTTATTAAACTCTTTCCCTTGTAAATAATTGCCTATTACCCCTAATTTTGAACCAACTCCAACAAATTTGACCCTTGACTATCAAGGGAAACTTTTAATCAAGGTATACCAATATGAAGACAGATGCAAAGCTCAAAAACATTGCATAAACCCCTTTCCTTTCTGCTTACCCAGCAAAGCTACAGCATCTCCTGCTCCTTCATTGACAATTGCAACCTTTCTTGGACAATTATCATCAGTGTCATGTGCACCCATTTGTCCAAAGTTTGAAGGAATACGTGAGTGATTTGAGAAAGAAGCCTCAAGGACATCATTGCAGCTTACCACATGACCATTAAGTCCAGCAACCAAATTAGCATGCTTCTTGAGCATATGTTCCCTATGGGCATAGACAGATCTTGGAACATAAGTGACATGTCCATGTATTGTTGAGATTAGGTTATAGCCAGTCAGAATTTCAGGTTGCTCCCCTCTGAGAAGTAGATGAGACCTTAAGCCCCTCTCTGCGCATGAAACAGCTACTCCAAGCAAGTATTCAAGTGGTTCATTTGAGCTAAATGAAAACTTTCTCACTGTTGCAACACCAGAAGATTACCTACCAATGGCAGCTGCATGTGCGCTTTGACAACCTCCACATATAACCTAAACAATTGTTGCAGAATGATGTTACCTGAACTTCAAATCCCTCAAGGTGGAAAGGAAAGAATAATGATAATCATTATCTGGCACAACTTCTAAAATAAACAAGATTGAAATTTGGGAAACCATATGCCTTGTATATTGCCCCTTATCTTTTACTCTTTTGGAGCAAGATTATAATCGTGAGACAATGACCATTGATGGTTTAATAAAAGGTATTAGGAGATGAGGAAATGAAAAGCGAGGTCCAATAACGTCTGGTCACCAAATGGAATGCCTGCACTGCAATTAGCAAGAAAATTTGTCTATCACACAGTTGCATTATCATATCCATAAGAACTGTAATCTCACCACGTCAGTCACTGATTGATCCACAAGGAGTGGAAGCAGGCCATCTAGTTTTCTTGCCTTGTTTCCATTAACCAAGGGATGCACCAAATCGTCCCTCACAACATAAAAGGAAGGCTCTTGACTATCTTTCTCAGTTACACCATAGCCCAAATAAGGATCGGTATTGTTTAAGAATGAAAAGTTATTGCACATTCCGTTTCTTTGTCGTCCTTGAATGGGAGAAAGCAATATCTGGTTAATTTTGGCATCAGGAGCGTGCAACATCCATTTTCTGCGAAGCAATGTTGATATTAGTCCTTCACTCCTCAGAGCGACTTTGGAAAATTGCTGGAAATGGATAAAAAACGAAAATACAAAACCATTAGCTGTAAGTTTCTTTTACATCCTGAGAACATTTTCTGGCAGAGATTGCAAGAAAGCAGACAACTTCGATTCAGTGACTATCAAGGCAGAAGTTATAACTCCCAAGTAATTAAGCAACATGAAACCAAAACCAACAAGAATATATAAAAAAAGAGCTTTCAGAAGTAAGGACCTGACAGTTGCTAGTAAGATGGCGGAAGGGAAGTCCACCGTCCACGGCGGTGACGGTCACTCTCCCGATCATCAGACTCCGCACTTTCTCTGCCACCCCTCAGAATCCGGCGGCAAAGGCAATATTTCCGCAGACTAGCTAAAACCCTTTTCACGTCATATATTAACAAGGCATTGTTGTGCTGCTTCAACTTATAGCCCAAATTTTGGGCTTAGTATTTAGTATTTACATTTTGACGTCACATCTCTCAATTTCATTTTCAATTAGCTAAATATTTAAGTAATTGTATTGAATCTAAATTAGTTGAATAAAATGTCTTTCAATGACAGCCATTGGTCAAAATCATACATACGAGGAAGCTATTACAACATGCTTTGGAATTGGAAGGGGTTCCAAAGTGGTAGGAAGAAAGGGCAAGGGGAGACTAAACTAGTAGTACTGGGCTCTCTAGAAACGAAACAAAAATAAGGGAGGAAAATATTGTTAAATTAAAGATTTTGGGGAGGCATTGAGAAGTTTACTATGACAGAGTAATTGTAGCTTATGATTCTAGAAAAGCAATGGTTAAGTTGTTGGACTCCTATGATTAAGTGATGCATGAAAGTACAAAAATGACATAGGACAATTATAGTGTAAACACTTATTTTGTCTATGGCTCTAATTTCAACTTATAAAGCAGACCATTTTGGGATAAACTGGTACACATTAACTTAGTAATGCAAAGCCCATGTCTCATTACAAGTGATTTTAAGAATATATTACACAAACCTGCGGTGAAGGGATATATTGGATTGAGGTATTTTAACAATGATTTCAGAGAATGTGTACAAAATATAGGGGTAACAGACTTGAAACCAGAAGTATGCTTATTCACTTAAAGCTACAAAAAAGCTTGAAAGTGGCACTTAAGGAGAGAGAGCAACTACACAGGTACACTAGTCAATATGGAGTGGTTAGATGAGTTCTCTAAAAGTAAAGCAACCCATAAGGAGCCATTGATCGTAGACCATTTCCCTATCACTGTATAAGACATGGTAATCAAGACAAGCATTCAGGTTCAACGACTTCCTAGTAGAGGATCCAGGATTTGAAGCAAAAATACTTAGAGGAATGTCACTGGAAGCTCAATGAAGGCTTGTATCTGTAATAGGAAGCTAAAAGCTATCAAGCAAGAGATGAAAGCTCTTAATGCCAAGAGGACCTTAAAAACTAATATGAATATAGAGGAAGCCAGGAAGAAAATGATCAAGGTCCAAAAGGATTTATACCTATAACCCAAAGACCCTAATTTGAATAAAAAGGAAAGAGCAGTAATAAAGGAATACACAAGAGCAACTTTAATCCATAACTCAATCATTTTTCAAAAAGCAAGGATAAGTTGGAAACGAATTCTAAATATTTTTCACAACTTTGTTAAAGCCATGAGCATCACTAATAGAATTTGCTCATTGTGTGGAAGCAAGGGAGAACTTTAGGAGGAGTTGAAAGAAGTACTTAGATATTTTAAAAGTTCTTTTGAAACTTCAGCTAGTAGCAATCGCTCATTGAGTTTGATAAGATCCTTCATAAACTACCAAAGCCTCCTAAGCCTAATGTCCTTAATGACCACTTTTATCTAAAAGCTTGGGCATTGATCAAGAATTTGTTAACAGAAGCAACTCTAGAGTTCCTTGAGAATGGTAAAATACTTGAAGAGTTTAATAAAACATTATAACCTTCATACCAAAGATCCAACACCTTAGTTCTATATGGGATTACTTTCAAATATCAAACCGCAATGTAATGAGTTTCCCATTGCCAATAGAACACGACTATTTCCTTCCTTTTACGACTTGCATATATCATCTGTAGAAGTTGATTCAAAAAGAAAGAGTGTGATGCATATAGAGTGGTTCAGCCAGATTCTGCTGGACTGGGATATCGTCATTATGATCCATGATTTCGTGGAATTTCGGCTGAGTGATATCTGCAAAACAAGTAAAGACTCTCCGGGGGTTGTGTCCCGGAAGGCCCCTCCGACACTCAAGTCAGTATTGTGAGAGAATTTAGGTTTCGGTAAACAAAGAGACGACTAAGGTTTTGAGTTCGTATCTCTATCATAGCAGAACAGTACCTTATATATGCCGTAGGTTGCCATTAGGTTTAGGTCTTCACGTAGGTCTTAGTTTTTGCATGGGAGACGACCTCTTACTATTGGGCTGTCAACGTCTGGGCTTGAAGCTGGGCCTCATTAGGCTGGGTCTTATTAGGCCGTCCCGACCATAAGCCCC
>JANVCL010000001.1:5910890-5928070 GCA_026546855.1 Erythroxylum incrassatum
TCAGTTAGGAGTCAACAAGTGCATAAACAGTTATGAAAGTGAGGCCAATTAATAATATAAACTTGGGCTCAATCAATTAACTACAGTTATCTTTATTTTATTATAAATATAATCTATGTATTAAGGAATTAACATATAGAATTCATCATATTAAGTTATTTAAGGATAAAAATAATTAAAACTAGAAGTATAATATATTATTTACATCAAGTTATAAATATAAAATTAAAGTACATGGTGACATAATGGATTGTCAAAAATTGATTATTTTCTATGATAAATTGTAAATGATCATTTAACTAATACATCAATTTTCTTAGTAAAAATTGATTTTAATATTATTACGTTTTAATAATAATAATTTAAAAAATTATATCATCAATTTGTTGCTGTACACATGTGTTTGTGGATGACATTTAAAGTTGTTATTACTAATCATTACAAAGTTATGGGTACCGTTTTGTACCAACTAGAAAATGGTATTGTACTAGTTACAAGTACCGATTAGTACTAGTCAGTACCAACCAATACCCAAAATATTGGTCAATTTTATGACTAATTTGAAATTTAAAAAGTTTAAGAACTAAAATGAAAAAATACAACTAAAAACATAAAAACAGCAGTAGCCAGCAGGTAGTCACTCTCACTTTTGCTCTCTCTCTCCCCCTTCTCTCCACGCATCTTCACTCTTTAAATCACCAAATATTTTTAACGTCACCGACCACCACATTAACGTCACTACCCACCACCCACCTCATTGTCGCACACTTCACTGCCTAATAGTGGTAGGTAGCATAATGTTTTAATGGGTATTTTAATATCTGATTAGTTATTAAATTGAATGATTAGTGCATGCTTAGGTTAGGATTGTGTTATTTAGTTAGACATTTGTCTTTCGAGTGTTTTATAAGTTAGAGCATGCCATTGAGCTTAAATTTTGTGTATTTAAGGTGCTTTAATGTGTTTGTTAGTGTTTCATATCAAATATCGAAGAACGAAGAGAATTTGGAGGAAATTTGGAGCAAGGCCTAGGCCCACGATCATGGGCCTTCTACCACGACCATGACAGAGCGCCAAATCTTGGGCCACTATCGTGACCTGTGCGACAAACAGTGCGAACAACCTCCCGAATGTGACTTATCAAGGGACATTTGGGACTTTTTGGACTTGAGAAAAGGTTTAACTAAAATGGAAAATACTATATAAAGAAAGAGAAATAACCCTAAAGGGAGTTCCAACCTCTGCCACTTTGAGAAAGATCCAAGGAGAAAGGAAGATGAAGAGAGAAGAAGGAGAAGAAGGGGCTGCAGTGCTACCATCTTCCTGATCTATTCCAACCAATCCAAGTGACTTTTCATTTCACCTTTATTGCTCCTTCTTTTGAATGTATAAGATGGATTTGATAGTAATGGATTTGAGTTTGATGATGATGTTCTAAACTTCTTTATGGATTTATTCTTGAATAAATGTTAATATGATTTCTTTTGATGTTTATACATTGGGTGTTGTGATTATTTGTTGCATTTGCATGCTTCGGTAACAAATAGAGAGAGTGAATCAATAGCAAAATGATTAGATTGGGTAATGAGAGTTAGGCAAGTTAATAGATCACACAAATATTCAAATTGGGAATTTAGAAGAAGAAGGATCTTGTGTGAGGATTCGGTTGTCTATTAGAGGGCTTAAAATCTGATTAGATTTGTGAGTTTTTTATTAATTGAGAGATTGCAAATTCTATAATTCAATTATGGGTTATGATTTAGTGTTTAATGATTATAACTTGAGAGAGAGTAATCCACTCTTCAAAAGTTTAGGACTGATACCATATTAACTCAAAAGTAATCATGTTAGTATTTGATGACATGATGAATCCCCCTTCTCATATCCGACTAATCTTCCTTGTGTGATTTCCATTGTTAATTTGGTGATGCTCATTTTGACTATTTGTATGTTAATTTTCCATTTTAATTCCAATCAATCATCTTCATATGTTTACTTTTTTATGTAGTTTTTATTTCTTTTCAGTAATTCTTTATTCCGTAGATAAATTAGAATTAGATTAGTTCAACTTCTTCTTGAGGGATCGACACCTTAAATACTACACTCATGACCTGTGTTCTTGAAGTATTTTGAGGGTTTTAAATATATTAATACTTGCCTCAACAAATTTTTGGCGTCGTTGCCAAGGAGTTATTAGGATTAGTTTAATTCTTTTAGTCTAAGAAATTATTACTCTTTCTTATGATAGTGGTACCCAATCATATGATTTTTTTAAAAAAAAGAAAGAAGAGAAGGAAGCTTGGGCGTAAAGTAGAAGGCACATTAGTTTGGATAGCACAAGGCAATAATGAGGAATTCGCGAAATTTAAATGTCAAAAAGAGATAGAAAGAACGATGATGGAGGAAACACATTATAGGGAGCAAAGGACCTTTGTAGACTTCAATAAGGCACATTTTGGTTGGGGAAGTTATCATCCTTATACACGTATAAGTTGGATGGACATAACTACCTATATTTCTATTGGTCAAACAATGTAAGGACTCATGTGGAACATCAAAACCTATTAGGATTTCAGTAAGATGAGTCTAGTTCACGAGATTCAAAATTGGACAAGATCATAGATAAGCTCATGAACATGGAAGAGGCCCAGAAGAGACTTGTAACATCCCGATACCCATGTTAAGGCTAGAATAGTAATTTATGAGAAAGGATTGTGAAATTAAAAAAATACACGTCATGCATAAGTTAATTGTGACATACACATTTATTTTGCACATTCATATGACTGTACATGCATTCATTGGCATTTTCGGGTAAATTTGATTTATAAGTAGAAATTGTGGATTAAATTGGAGTGTATTAATTTTGATTTGACAATTTTGGTATATTTTGGATATTTTGAAATTTTTGGTGAATTATTTAAGCTGAAAATTTATTTGGTGATAATAGTTATTATTTCATAATTTTTTGGTAAATTATGGATTAATTATCTTGAAATTTAAATTTGGTGTGTATTAGAATTTATTCCGCATTTTTGGAGACATTTCGGATATTGTGAAAATTTATAAAAAAATTGAGGTATTTTAGACTAGGAAAAATATTGAAATAAGAAAAATAAATAGACTAGTTAAATTGTGACAAGTGGTAGCATTATATAGTGACACGTTTCAACCATGCAAAACACCACGATGAATTTCTCCTCTACTGTTTTTTATTCACAGTGAAGGTTTTGACAAAAACAAAAACTCTCCTTACTTATACATCACCGAAACCAGTCCATATATATTATTTTATCATTGATTCTTGTTGTTTGCTTGACCCACCGAAAACTTTGCTTACTCTTACTATTGGAGTTTTTGCTGGAAACAAGTAAGTTATGCTTTCATTTTCATGGTTATATTAAGGATAAATGACAAAGAGAAGATGTTTTCATGTTTGTGGATGTGCGCATACGTGAACAATTTTGGGCTGTAAATTGATGTTAGAAAAAATGCAGAAAAGATGTAGAAAGTGATGAAAAGCCGTGAGTGATGTTCTGTTTTTTTGGGTGTTGTATTTTATTTTGCATTTGAGATGAAAAGAATGAAACTATACGATGAAATGAAGATTTGGATGAGGTTATTGTTGGATTTTAAAACTCATGCAAAACCATATGTGCAAAAAAGTTGATAAACACATGCTCTGTTTTTTTGTAGTATATGTGTAAATGTAGAGGGAGAAAGTGAAGGTGAGATTTTGGATTTTGATGATTAAGTATGAACCTTGGATTTTTTGAATTGTTGTGAGTTTTGAGCTGAAAGGAGAGTAGGAAAGTTGGTTTATGTAATGGATGTAGTAGATATGAAGTGTAAAAGTGGAAAAGTGGAAAAAAAAATAAAGAGTTTTTGGTGGAGAAGATGAAGTCTGCGTTCTAGAGAGAAGAAAGGTGGTGGTTTACCTGTATGGGTTATAAACTAGAGTATTTCATTGAACAACCCTAAGTCTTTTAGCTATAACTTTTTTTATCCAAACTTCAAATGACTTGAAACTTCGATCAATGGATTTTTAAGATATTTTTCTTTTTCTCCATAAAAATTTAGAGCTTTCTAAGTTAAATTGAAAGGGGTTGATAGGATGAAAGTGTGGAAGTCTGCTGGAATGTTATGAACTGGAAAATTTTCATGAACATGCTTTGGTATTCTGATTATAACTTGATTTGTAGATTTCCAAATCAATTGTTTCTTAGTTCAGATTAAACTAGATACATAATTCTACAACTTTCTTGAAGAAGTTTAATTTTAATTCTATCTCTAAGACTTTCAAAATTGGCATGAAACTGAGTTTTAGCTTAGGCTATAGCATTACCAAGGATAGAAATCATGTCATGTGGTTATTGAATAAACTGTATTAATGTGCGCCGAATTAGGCTGAGTTGTCTTCACCAAAGTTGTAGCTTATTCTCTTAGCTTTAAATTAGTATAAAGTTTGTAATTTTTGGATATCTGAGCTGAAAGATATGAGTTGTACAATTAGAGGTATAATCATGTACTAGCCAAAAGTTCAAATGTGCACAGTCTGTGGTATTTTGTGCATAACTCATTGAATACGGAATCAAATTGGATGATCTTGGAGTCATTAGAAACTTAAGACACTTTAGAATAATATCCGGAAGGAAGTATTGCCTAATTTTGTCATATACCCTATCAGATTAATTATGCAAAGTTGACCCGAAATCATGTGGGTAGAAATCTGAAGTAGTCAATTAAGTTATGTAATGGATTTCACATTGTTTTATTATGGTCCAAATTATAAATACAAATGATATTAATGAGGGATTTGATATCTGATGGATTTGATAATGAGAATTGAAATAAGATACCCAGGATTGTCATTGAACATACATTATGCATATTTTATATAAGTACATGTGCATAAAAGAATAATTGTACATTTGTACAAAATTGTGATATTTGTGACTGTGTTGTGTATGTTATAGAGGACCACATCGGGCGCCAGATGGACATTGCTGGACCATCTAGGCAATAGCTTCTTGGAGTGTTCTGTGAGTCAACCTAGATGATTTCCTAGGATTGATTTAATTTAAATTTAATTTGATTTGTTAAACTTCTAATATTATTGAACTGTTCGTGAGTTGTTTCTGGATTCCGGACCTGAGGTCCGAGGAGTTTAATAGTTGGGCATGTATTGGGAGTGTTTTGATTTGATATGAATTTGACATTTGATTCTCAACAAAAGTTGAATGTCAGACTTAGGTCTGATGACTGTGAAATCTTGTCTGAGCATTTGTATAAGATTGTAAGATCTGAGATATTCAGAATTTATTGCATTTAAAAAAATGCATGCTCAAATAGCGTTGTGACTTGAGTTGCCAGTATGAAGCGCTTCTACATAAAGCTTTGCTCCATGATTCCTGATTTTGCGCGTAGAGCTATGCTCCGTGATCCTGTTTGACTGAGCCTTATGGGCCCCTGTTTGCATAAGTTTGTGATAGACGCTCGGTCACAACAATAAGAAAGAATGTGAGTTCATGCATATAACATTATAAGACTGAAATTTATTGAATGATTTGCAAAGCTAAATGAGTGATAAATTGATGTGATTCATTTACTATACTTAGCAATGTGAATTGTGTGATTTTATGATATACCATATTGTGTGAACATCTGGAATGTGTTATGATCTAAATGAGTGTCTGTGAAATAAGTATTATATGTTTGTGATCTTGTGAAATCATCAATAATGGTTCACTCTTTGAGTTCGCAAAATTCATAAAAATTGTAACGTGATTTTTCAGGTACGAGACAGGAGATCTAGTTCTTTAGACAGGACTAAAGGACCCTTTAGATTTTGTTATGGCTCAGAGGTCTGTCAGTTGGCCCCAGGAGTATTGTGTTTTGTATTTTGTAGTTTTTGTTAGAACCTGTATGAGGTTATGTAAATATTTTTACAAAGGAAATAGTGTAAATTTTGTGGATTAATACAATGAATGGTTTTAAAATTTGCTTACTTTTAAATGATGTTAGGTGATGCCATTTGTAAGTTGGAATTGTTTTGCTCTAACATACCATTATCATAGGTTATGTTCCTGAAAGTTTGGGTATGTACCCTATGGTAGTAGGATGTTGCAAGACTGGAGGAGAAGTTTGAGCAAGTAACAGAAGACCATGTCTCTTCTATTCACAACCTATAGATTCAAATGAGACAACTTTCTCGTGGATTTTGTAAGAGAAGTGTGGAAAACTTTATAAGCAATATAGAAGTACATCCAAGAGTGCTATGTAAGGTTATCACAATGAGGAATGGGAAAGAGCTAGAAGCACCAACGATAAAACAAGCTGAATCCCACCTTATGGAGACCAAGAGAATAATAAAAAGGATGAAGAAAAGAATGAGGACCCTCCATACATTCCTCCTACACCCTCATTGAGGAAAATTAAAGTGATTGAATATTTGAAGGAGAAAGAAGAAGAAGAACAGATGACAACAAACATAGAGCTTGAAGCAGATATGAGTGTCTCTATTTATAAAGTGGAAGTGGAAGGAAAGGTAAGGGTGACTGAAGATGAGCAAGAACATATCACCTTCTTACAAGACAAACTGTTGGATTCAATAGAAGATTCAGAGAGTTTTGTTATTTCCATTTCATTGACATTTTGTTAGTAAAAAGGAGATTACTAAACCTAATTGGTTTTCTTAATTTTATCATTATTTCTCTTTTGATTATCTTGCAATTTTTAGCTTATTTACAAACTACAAAGCTAAAATTAGGCAACACGAGTGGAAGCAAGTCACTTATAATTGATCCTAAATAAGTTTTAAAGGATGCAAGGTCAAGCTAATGATCATAAATTAGCACATTTGGTAGTTAAATTGAAATTGAGGTGTAGTTAGATTTGTTTTCTAAATTCTAAAAATAAGTTTTGAATGATATGGAATGATTTGGATTGCTTTTTTTTATTTTCGTTGAAGCAATTATAAAATAAGGCATCAATCGCATTTGGTTTCAGACTCCTACGCCATTACCCTATCAATCGCCATGACGGGTTTTTTATGCTCTAGCCTTTATCTTTTTATTTTTATTTTCATTTTGTTCTTATATTTTTCTTACTATTTTTTGTGATTCCCACCTTGTATGTTATTTGTCCTTCTCATATAGACTTTTAGGTTGCTAAACTTTATTAGCTTAAGAAATTAGTGTTCTAGGTTGTTTAGATAAAAATGCATGTTAATTAGGATATGATGCTGGTTCGTTCACTCTAGAATTTACCACATTTATAATTTTAGGTCAATCGAATACATAGCATTGTTAGTACTTTTCATGAGAATGATAAGCTAAAGAAATAAGGTAGGCAATAAAAAAAATGTATGTGTTTATTTAATAAATAACTATTTCGCTGGCCCTTTTTGAAACAAATTGGGTTATGAATAGATCTAGTAGCCAGTTAAGAATGTGATGTAGCTGAGTATCTGGGGGACATTCATCACAAATGTTTGCCTTCACATCCAAAGACTATAATGACATTCCAACCAAGCCGTTTAATAGAAACATGACCTAGCTGATTAACTGGGGGACATTCATCACAAATGTTTTCCTTCACATCAAAAGTCTAGGTTCATGTCAATTAAAAGTAACAAAAATAATGTGTTGATTAATAAATCCTACCGATCTTAGTGAATAGATCAAATTTTGTATATTTGAGGTACCTTGATGTGTTTGTTAGTGTTTTGGATCAAATATCGAAGAAAGGAGAGAAATCGAAGGAAACCCGGAGCAAGGCCCTTAGGCCACAATCGTGATAGAAGCATGGAGGCTTTGCAACGATCGTGGCTACTTCTACCATGATTGTGATAGAGAGCCAAAATCCTGGGCCACAATCGTGGCTTGCATGATAGACAGTGCAGACAGCCTCCTGAATGCGACTTATCAAGGGACATTTGGTACCTTTTGGACTCGAAAAACCCTGGGGTTTACCTAAAATAGAAAATACTATATAAAGAAAGAGAAATAACCCTAAAGAGAGCTCCAACCTCTGCCACTTTGAGAAAGATCTAAGGAGAGAGGAAGAAGAAGAGAGAAGGAGGAGGAAGGAAGAAAGGGAAGAAGGGGCTGCAGCGCTGCCATCTTCCTGATCTATTCCTACCAGTCTAAGTGACTTTTCATTTATCCTTTATTTTTCTTTCTTAAATTGTATAAGATGGATTTGCTAGTGATGGATTTGGGTTTGATGATGATGTTCTAAACTTCTTTAGGGATTTATTCTTGAATAAATGTTAATGTGATTTCTTTTGATATTAATACATCGGGTGTTGCGATTATTTGTTGTATTTGCATGCTTCGGTAACAAATCGAGAGAGTGATCAATAGAAAAAAGATTATATTGGGTAATGAGAGTTAAATAATCTAATAGATCACACAAATAATCAAATCAAGAATTTAGACAAAAAGAGATCTCGTGTAAGGACCTAGTTGTCTATTAGAGGGCTTAAGATTTGATCAGTTTTATGGGTTTTTTGTTAATTGAGAGATTACAAATTCCATAATTCAATTCAGGGTTATGATTTATGATTTAATGATTATAACTCGAGATAGAGTAATCCACCCTTCAAAAGTTTAGGACCAATACTGTATTAACTCAAAAGTAATCGTGTCAGCATTTGATGATAGGATAAATCCTCCTTATCATATTCGGCTAATCTTCTTTGTTTGATTTCCATTGTTAATTTGTTGGTGCTCATTTTGACTCTTTGTGCCTTAATTTTACATTTTAATTCCAATCAATCATCTTCATGTGTTTACTTTTCATGTTTGTTTTGTGAATGATTTATAAAATACGCATTAGATCATTTGGGTTTGAAATTTGGAATTGTTTGTGTGAATTGTGTATAGTTCAATTTTAGTAACATTTAGTCATTTTGAATTTATAAAGAAATGAGATCAAAGTAATATTGTGTATGAATTATGAAAGAACATTTAAGTATTATGAATTGTGTATATTAGAAAACATGTCAAATTATTTGTTATTCTAATAATCATAAAAATGAGATCAAATTTAATTCATCAAATTGTTAACTAATTTATATGAAACATATAATTTATTAATTTTTTTGTATATAAAAAGTATTTAAAATTTGATTAATCATTTATATAATATTTAATATATAATTAAATAATTTAATATATGTAAGTAAGTTAACAAAATTAAATGCTTGCATGTTTATATTATTTCTTATTGTTATCAGGAAATAATATTACAAATATTAATCCTATCTTATGAGTAGTAAATACACATTCATCACCTTATCTTATGGGTAGTTAAATATATAGTAGAAAATAGTATGTGAATTTATGAGAAAATACTTATCACTAAATATAATGTGAAATTGTAAGTGTTTAAATCATTTTTGTGTTTACATTAAACCTGATGTTGAAAAATATATAAAATGCTAGATAGTTTCCTATTATTGATAAGATTGTACATAAAGAAAAAAAAGAGGTGACCAAGTTCATCTACAATCTTGCATAAGTCTTGAAATTAATGAGAAAGGATCTCATAAATTTTAGGAATTTGTGTCATCTTGCTATTACAAGATTTATAACTAATTTCCTCTTACTTAAGTGTTTTATTCTAATGACGAAACAATTGAGAGAAATGTTTATCAATGATAAGTAGGTTGCATCTCAGCATATTAGGTCTAATATTAGATTGGAGGTTTTTAGAATTATACTTGAAGATAATAAATTTTGGTCTCAATCTCAAATTGTCTTCCAAGTTTGTGAGCTTTTGGTGAGGGTACTTATTCTAGTTGATAGTGATGAGAAGACAACAATTGTTTTTTTTTATAATGTCATAAAGAGGACGAAAGAAGTAACCAAGGCCAATACGAAAAATAGGCTTTCTTTATACACCTTATCTTATAGTCACAAGTGGAGATTTATATGGATGCTTCTAGTGACACCATATCTTGAACTCACAAATAGAGATTTGTATAGATGCTTCTAGTGATTTTTGGATGCTAATTGTTATTAATTAAAGAGGCAAACTTAATCTAGATATATATTTTTCGCTTTTGTTACTTATTGAAAATTAATCATCATTTTATTTTGTTTATAATGCTACTTTTATTGACTTACAATTGCTTAGAAGGACCAATTCGAAAATGGTGTTCTAGAAGTACAAAAAGTTTGCAATTAAAATTCTAAGTTAATGTATGGGTGCAATAAGGTGGTAAAGGAATAGGAGCATATTTTAATTCGTCGATTCCATGACAAGGAATATATTAGAGCATAAAAGATTGAATGACTTGGACTTTGTTTGATACAATTTAAAGCTTTAAAAAGGTTGTAATATTATCATCATTAAGTTGGATATAATTTATTGAAATTATAATAATTTAATTTTACTGTTTACTAGGACTTTTAATAAAACAAGTAGTTCTGTAGATCTAATGTGTTTTGACCATATCGATCTTTTGGCAGAGTAAGTTTATGAGAAACCAGGTTTAATATATGAGGGTAACTTGGAAGATATTATTGGATGAAAAAGTGTTGACATTAGGGATGACAATGCCCATACTCGACTGGGCCCTAGGCAAGTCTAACCGACCCGACCCAATCTGACATTTTATTTTTTAAAAATTCAAAGTGATGTCATTTTATCGTTACCCATAAGGTAGAAAATTAGGCTTGAGGCCCGGGATTATTGAATTCAGGCCCTATTATCAACCCTAATTGACAAGTAATTTGGTGCAATGAATTTGAATGGTGGTGATGATGAGACTCTTCTTAGTGATGATGATTTTGAACCAAATAAGGATTGCGCAATGCAACTTAAACGGTTATTTAATTAAATAAAGTTCTAGATTTTTATTTCTCCTCTTCTTTTAATTTAACTTATATTTGATGTATATGTTAAATTCTATACATGCAATTTAAATATAATTGTAAATGTTTTTGTTTCAGGTTTCACTTATAGTTGATTGTTTCCTTAGCGCGAACTCTTATTATAAATTGTAATTGTTAGCGTCATGTATATTTATTATTATATTTATTTGATCTTTTGATATAATTATTATTTATTATACAATAAAATTGTAATATTTTAAATACTTTATATTGTTCTTAATTTTATATTTGTATGATAATTAGATTATCTTTTCTCATATTAATTATGATCATTATTTATATATTAAAATATGCAAAAATAACGTTAATAAAATAAATAAATTGATGTTATTTTACATATTTATGATTATAATTTTTAGAGACAAGTTTGATGTAAAATTATAAATTATACTTTTACAGTAAAATATATTGAGATACTATTTTTCAATTTTAAAAAATTCAAGAACTATTTTATAAATTTAAAAAATTACCTGAAACGATACTTAGTATTGACCAGTATCGACACAATATCATAACAGAACCAAATCCAATGCCGATACTGGTATGATATTTATAACATTGAACTATCAAGTTTTTACACAAGTTTATTTGAAAATAAATTTTGATTCACATGTATATATGTATACACACGTGAATCAAAAATATTTCTTACAAATTTTCAATTTATCATAAATTACTAATTTAGGATTTATTATATAATTTGTAACACTTTAAAATTTTTATGAGAAATTATATTTATGTTTGAATTAATTTATCCTTATTTGTGCTAAAACTTCCATATGCACTTATTATGTGGATAGATAAAACTTTTAGTTTTAAAATTTTATTTGCATGAACTATTTAAAAATCGAAACTAATAATACTAATGAGAGATTCTTGGTAAGGGAAATATGAATCCAAAACATGCTATCTCTTGCATAATTAATGCAATGACATTCATTGGAATGTCATCGTGAAAACGTCACTAAATCTCCATAGTAGAAAACTATAGGTAATATTTTTCCGTAATCATCGCCAATAATTTTCCCTACGTATTATTTTCGTAGCAAAAAACTATAGGCGATGTTTTATTAAATCAACACCCACAAGTTTTCACTATGCATAGTTTTCGTATCTAAAGATTATTAGTTATGTTTTTGAAAACATAGCTAAAAATTTTTGGCTACATTTCCAGAAACGTTGGAAATTAGTTTTAGCTATCTTTAAACTTATTCGCCACATTTTTGAAAACGTAGTTAAAAGTTTTTTTGCTACATTTACCATCACGTAGCAAAAAACTTTTAACGTAGCAAAAAACTTTTAGCTACGTTTTTTAAAATGTAAATTTTTATATACGTTTTGTAAAATGTAGTCAAATTTTTACCTGTTCTTTTGAACTAAGTGTTATACCATGTTAATTATAATTATTTGTGATATTTTAAATCTATATTGTTATATATAATATTATCAAAATGATTCAAACTGTTTCAAAGACCCAACATGCATTTTTTTTGCGTTAAGCTCTCGTATTTACGGATTTTTTGTATCAGTTAGTCTCTCAAAATTCTCTTGACATAAAGATAAGAAGATGGCTCCATGTGCTCTGATTTATTAGTTGGATTCCGATCCGAGAGCACTACCATTTTTCATTCAAAATTTTCTTTCTTATTTCTTTATTCTTATAAGAATAAGATACTTACAAGAATAAGATAAGAAAAATACATAAAAAGAAAACACAAAAAATGGAGCAATACCAAACCTCTTGTTAGAACAATAAATTGGCTATTGCTCCTTTTTTTTAGTTTTTTTTTTCAAAAACTCTTACACACCTCATATACATTAAGGCTGAAGTATTATCCATTTGTAGATGGAGCTTCAACCGTCGCTAGGTCTAGAGGAAAACTGTGAGCATTACGTTCACGCATAACTTTCATACCAAGGTTAGCACGATTAATAATGGGCTTTCTCGATCAATCCCTTTACCCCTCATTCTTCGAGAATTAGAAAGATTTTTTTTTCAAGTTTGAATTTGTTCATTTGGAATCTAGGCTCTTCTACTTCATTTTAATTTTTTATTCTTATTCTTTTTATTTATCCATTTATTTCTTTTTCTTTTTATTATTATAATTCTATTATCCTCTTTTTTGATTCCCTTCCGTCATTCCTTACGTCCCATAGGTTTGGTTTGATCCTGTAGAATCGAACCAATTTTCTTATTAAGTGAAGGGTAAAAAAAAATTGGATTGATTTTTTGATTAAAAAAAAGTACTATGTGAAATGTTCAGTTTTTTCCTCTTTTGTTATCCCTATCCCATTTGTTGATCTTGATGAGGACGAAGTGGTTGGCTTAGGGCTAAACTCAAGCCCTTTGATTTATCCAAATCGTGTACCAAGCACCTTGTTGCAAATGTCATCTACATTTAGCTCATTTTGGTCAGACATTGATGTTTGCAACAACTCCTACATCTTGTTTTAAAATTTAGAAAACGAAATCAATATTCAATTCAAATACTATTAGTTAGTACTACATAAATAAATAAACTTAAATTTTAAAAAAAATTATACTTACATAGTTATTGTACGCTTCTTCAAACATCCACTCTTCACCTTTATTATAATGTGCCAGTTTGTAGAGTGTGATCCTATCATGCTCTTCTTTATGTAATTCCTTCTAACTTTGTTTTATAAAAAAATACAAAACACAATCAATAATATTGTGTTTACTGATATAATTATAACTTGTAAACAAAGAACTTACATATTCATTTCATATGACAATAAATGATTTGGAACCTTGGTTACAAGGAATTTTCATTTTTCTTCTGTTCACCTTGGCTTTCTTATACTTTTCTTAAATAAAGAAAAGAAATAATCATTAAATCATGTATCGAGATTAATGGAAGCAAATGTGAAGAGAAAGAAAACAAACCTGAACATTAGGAGAGGCTCGATATTACACAAATTACTCCAATTTTTTGCAGACATTCATTTGGGAACATGTCTCCTTGCCTCCTCATCCGAAGAAAAATATCTGTAATATTGATGCAGTTGATAACGACGATCCTTGGTCCTTTGTTTCAACAATGAATTTACATAGTTTGAAAAATTAGAGTTGTTGATATGACGATATTCAACTTCATTTGTAAACAATAAGTAAAAGTGAAATTAATCTTTAAATAAGTAAAAAAATTGCATATAATTAAATAAATAGAAAATTTACTAAAACTTTATCCAAAACATTCTCTAGTAAGTTGTTTTCTTTTAACTACTTGGCATTCTTTAGGCAAGACAATTCAGTTTTGGCAATTACCCCCAACTAACTAGACAATTTTACTAATTGAACCATGTTTACAAGATGACCTTGCGAGGTATCAATATGTACAAACAACTTGTTGTTCATTGCAACACTTATTCATTGCAACTCATAATCTTTGGTTATACCTCTACCTCGCTTTCTGATGTTGATATTGGAACCTAATAACAAATGAATAATGATAAGAAAATATGTATTAAACATATAAATACATATTTGATCATGAGCCTATTTGTAGGTGTTAAAGATTAACAAACATGTAGATACCTCTACACTAATTGAGGCAGATGAAGGTGTTATTGATTGGCTTCATTGGTTGATGAAGTTGATTGTTTTTATTAGCTAGGATTTGATTGATCTGGTTATTGTGGGGTAGGAAAACTTTCGATACTTGCCATCTTCGTCCCTTTGTTTGTACCAGGTGCCATTATATAGGATATCTATAACTTAAACATTAACAATTTGTATTAACATAAACATCAATAATTCGCATTAACATAACTCAAATATCAACAATCCATATTAACATAAGTCAAACATCAACAATCTGCATTAACATAACTCAAATATTAAAAATACTCATAAACATAACTTAAATATCAACAATACACATAAACATAAGTGAAACATCAACAATCCACATTAACATAAATTAAATATCAACAATATGCATAAATATAAGTCAAAAATTAATAATCCACATTAACATAACTCAAATATCAACAATCTGCATAAACATAACTTAAACATCAACAACCCACATTAACATAAGTCAAACATCAACAATCTACATTACATAACTTAAATATCAACAATATGCATAAACATAATTCAAACATTAACAATACACATAAAAATAACTCAAACATCAACAATCCGCATTAACATAAGTCAAACATCAACAATTTGCACTATCATAACTCAAACATCAACAATACGCATAAACGTAAGTCAAACTTCAACAATCTACATTGACATAACTTAAACATCAATAATACGCATAAACATAGCTCAAACATCAACAATCTGCATTAACATAACTTAAAAATCAACAATATGCATTAACATAACTTAAAGATCAACAATACTCATTAATATAACTCAAACATCAACAATATGTTTCAAACAATATAAACAACATTTTTATTACCTTCAATTATCATGATCAAGATTTTGAAAATCATCATTATTAATTAAATTATGATTCGACTCTTCATCACTATTATATTCGGCTAAAGTATCATCATTTCCATATAATTCATCCTCAATGTAGCCTTCATCTCTTTCTATGTCAAGATTGGCTTATACTTCATCCACTTGTACTATATTGGGATCAATATCTCTCCTATGGAAAAATGATGTTTCTACTTCTTCTAGTTGTATAGGTCTATTATTCAAATTTGATTCAATCTATTGATATACTTCATCACCATCTTCACTCATTCGACCATTTTTTCTTTCATAAAATCGAAGAGATTTTGGTGTTGAATCTTTCAAACAACATTCCAATTGCTACCCAATACGATGTCATTGAGGTAGAATACTTACTTCACTTGACTTGCGAGGAAAAAAAGGTCATTATCATACCATGTCTTACTAACATTGATGCTAATAATATTTCCATTCACTTTTATGTCACTAGGATTAAATCATTTGCACTTAAATAGAACAACCTTTTTATCCTTGATATAATGCAACTATATTATTTTAGAGATGACACCACAAAAGTTAATAAAATCATCGTCATGATATCCCTCAACAACAACCCCACAATTTTGGCTTCTAAGCCAATTATCTTGATCTTGTATGTGAAATCAAACCCCATTAATAATGCAACCTGTATATTTTCGCCACACATATGAGGCTTATATGCCAAAGGATATAATGTTGTTGTCGTCTCTTGCAATTTACGACTATGTAACCATATCATCGGTAGGGAAAAATATAATTAGAAGTTAATCTAAAATAAAAATTGCCATAAGTTCATAATATTTCATCAATAACTTACTCGAGTCATAAACCATAATGGGAACTTAATCTTATGTCTTTCCTTATCATTAAAAACCCCTTTGCTTCGAATCAAATCTTTGTGCTCTTTATTTTATAAAGTAATAGAGATCAAGAAATATAGATTGAACTAAAAAAATTTAAATATGAAATTTTGAATCAAAAGTAATATACATACTCCATATATATATAAACTTCCTCATAATTGTTCAAAATACACTAATGGCCAATTTCGAGTTCGTCTTTAGTTAACTCCATATATTTTCTAACACTAATTGGCTTTACTTTTTGGGAGAAAACTGACAAGCCACCATCTTGATCAAAATCAAATTTACGTTCTTGCCTATTAAATCTTGTCTTCACGTCATTTAAGTACATTGAATAAAATTTCAAGCATTCATTTTCTATATACGCCTGTAATAGACCCTTCAGGTCGATCTCTATTACGTATATAGTGCTTAAGAGAGCATAAAAAACTAAATAAAATCTAAAACACTAACAATTGTTACTAACTAATAACTTTAGAAAAAAGGTAAAAGTTAATATAAATTACCTTTCAATGGGGAACATCTATCGAAATTGAACCGGTCCACAAAGTTTTGTCTCATATGGTAAGTGAATTGTAAATGCACCATAACATCAAAAAAAAGATGGGGGAATACTAGTTCAAGCTTCCATATAATCAAATATATGTCTTTTCCATTTTTTCAAGCTCTTCTACTTTCAGTGTCTTGCAAAATAATTGCTTAAAACATTAACCCAATTCTCCTAAAGTTATAGACACAACCTTTGGCAAACAACCAAGTATTCTAACAGGAAGTAATTGTTTCAAAAGTACATGACAATCATGGCTTTCTGTAATACCTGGTATCTAGTTTAATCGGTGTACCGAAATAAATTAGTATTTAAGACTGATGTCATTAAAATCACAGATCAGTGAATAATAATTTAGTGACATCAATTAATGATGTATGATA
>JANVCL010000001.1:5954279-5984284 GCA_026546855.1 Erythroxylum incrassatum
GAGGGCATGGGTTCGAGTCGTGGCCTCACCCATGACCAAAGAGGACAATATTGATTAAGGCTGGGAGGTGCAGGTGGTACTCACTCGGGGACCTAAGCCCGAGTGTGGCAGCCTGGGCCCAACATTAAAAATTCTATACTAGATTTTTCGGATAGGCTTAATCTAAGGTTTCCAACGCGACGTGGGTGTTTAAAAAGATTTGCGCTTTCGGATGTCGGCATTTGTTTCCGTTCGTTTTGAAACGTTTGTTTCGATTTGCTTCCGTTTCGTTCCGCTTCGAGTTCGATAAGAAATCCGTTCTTTCGATTTCTGCTTTCGATTCTGTTTTACTTTTCGTTTTGATCCGTTTCGGTTTCGCTCTTCGTCTCCGTTTTTCGTTTACATTTTTGTTTTCGATTCTCGTTTTTTGGTTGGGGTCCGGTCTCGAGATCGGGTCCTAACATGATCTGTGGGCTTGGTTAATAATACCCACTATAGAGTTTCATACCTATGAAGTATATTTGGGTAGTACTAATTAGGTTGACAACATTACCTCGTATTTTTTAGTGATGTTTGTGAATCGTTTGAGAATAATAAGATACCATCAATATAGATTAGTGCATTGTCAAGTAAAGGCTTATAGATCTTTATTATGGTCTTTTGGAATACGAAAGGGGCCACTTTAAGTTCGAAGGGTATGGTAGTCCATTTGTATTGGACATTTGGGATGCAAAAATTTTGTCTTGTATTGATCTACTAGCTCTAACCCAATTTGCCAAAATCTAATCTTGAGATCAAATTTTGAGAACATCTTTGCTTCTTTTAAGAATAATATTTGTGTGTTAATCCTAGGTAAAGGGTGTTGAGACAAGTTTTAATCTATTTTAAACCCTCAATATACTACAAGTGCACAGGTCATGGGTGTAGTATGTGAGTTATCGATCCTTCGAGGAGTTGTTGAACTAATTTAATTCTAAGTTATCTAAGGCCTAAAGAATTATTAAAATGAAAATAAAAACTGCACAGAAAAGTAAACACGTGAAGATGATTGACAGAAAGTTAATCTGTAAAATTTACACAAAAGAAATCGAATATTGAGCACTAGTAAATTCACTATGGGAAATCACACATGAAAAATTACCAAGTTATGAAAAGAGTTTTATCCTGTCATCAATGCCAACCTACTCACTGTTGTGTTGATATGGTGTTGGTTATAGACTATTGAAGGGTGGACTACTCTCTCTCGAGTTATAATCACTAAGCCCTAATTAAGTTGAGTTACCGAAAATGTTATCTCTCGATTAACAATCAGCCCATAACCTAATCAGTTCGTAAGCCTTTTAATAAACAACCTAGTTTCACACAAGATCTCTCTCCGTATAATAACCAATTTGATTATTTGCGTGGTCTACTAAGTCGTTTAACTCTCATTACCCAACCTAATCATTTTACATTCAGTTCAATCTCTCGATTTATTACCAAAGCACTAAGTTACAATAAATAATCATAACACCCAAATGAATTAACATAAAAACAACTATATTAACATTGAATCAAGTTTAAATCCCTAAAGAAAAGTTAGACCACCATCATCAATCCCAAATCCATCAACATAATCATATGCATCTTACACATTTAAAGAAGAAAATAACAAAGATGAAAAGGAAATGTCATTTGGACGAGATATGGATGGCTTGGGAATGTAACAGCAATAGAAGTCCGCTCCTTCCTCCTCTTCTTCCTCTTCTCTCTCTTCTTCTTCTTTCTTCTTGGAGTTTTCCTAAAGTGGTAGAACTTGGAGCCCCCTCTAGGGTTCTTTCCCTTTCTTTATATAGTTCTTTTTTTTATTTTAGGTAAACCTTAGGGTTTTTTCGAGTCCAAAAAGTCCCAAATGTTCCTCTGTAAGTAGCATTTAGGAGGATGTCTGTGTTGTCTATCTTGTAGGTCATGATTGTTGCCCATAGTGCTATGTTCGTGGCACTTCATTTAGCTCTCTGTCACGATCGTGGCAAACCAAGCCACAATGGGCCTGGGTCTAGTTCTAGACTTCCTTCGGTTTTCCTCTGTTCTTCTCAAACACTAATAAATACATCAAAGCACCTTAAATACACAAAATTAAAGCACAAAAGCATACTCTAACCTATATAAAACTAAAAACATAAACATTTAACTAAATAACACAATCCTAACTTAAACATGCACTGATTATTCAATTTAACAACTAAGCACATACTAAACAACCCACTAAAACATTATGCAAACTACCACTATTAGACAAAATTTATCATCTTGGGGGAAAATGTTTAATGGCTTGTAATCAACCACAAACCTTTTCTTTCCCCACATTTGTTCTGCATTTTTTTCTACCCAAAATGCTTAACAAGCCCAATTAGACTTAATAAATTCAATCAATCCTTGTTTTCTTAGGAAGACACATTCTTCTCTTACTAGAGCCAAGTCTTCTAGATTCATTCCTAGATGAATGTACTTGGAGGATTGATATCTTTCGTTCTTTTAAATAACAATTAGGCGAAGAAATCTGAGTTTCATTATAAAGGATTTGGGTGATTGAATTGATGATGATTCTAAAGGCAATGTGGCATTAATTGATTCCTTATACTTTCACATTCCTAAGGAACTTATTAAAGTGCAAACATATTGGACACATAAGTGTAGGGATTGAGAAATTATTTAAATTTGATGCATTGAGATAGAATTTGTAAATTTTTTATTGGAAATAGAAATCCATCCCAATTAATACATCTGTCTTTAGAAGATTGCTAGTAAGAGCTTTTATCCATACGATGTAATATAGGAAGAATATGATTCCAAATTTTCCCTTTGTTATGAGATCAATCTTAAAGAATTTTCCATTTTTAGTAATGAATATTATTCATGGGATTGTTATGTTTCGGGAGGAAGCATTTAAGGCTTGATTACATTCCTACACAAGTTTGTGTCTATGTATCCTATATCTTTGATAGGATGATAATACTTACTCTTTAGAAGTAGTATTTCAACGTAGTGTCTGGTATATTATGCAACCTTGAAATAAGTGAAATAAGCAATGTCTCATTTTGATTGTTTATTTGAATTATGGTAAGAAGTTTCACTTATATTCTTATTCCCTTTCTCCTAATCACACATGTTCTACAATTATGCTTACCTTCTCTACTAGTTCGAATTGGCGATGACATTTAGTGAGCTACTAAGGCATCTACAATCTCTTTTATGCTTGGAAAGTTCTTCATGTTTTGTCTCTGAAGCTTAACTTATACCCAACCTTGCAAATTAGTTATAAAGTTAAACAGCTTGTCATCCTTTGACATGTTTTTCACATCTAATAATAACTATGTGAATTGCCTTAAATACTCTCTTAATGAACTATCTTGGCTTAGCCATTTCAAAACCCCTCTCACAACTCAAGAAGTGTTATTAGTGAGAAACTAATTTATTATCTCCTTCTTCATCTTCTCTTAAGTGTCAATGAAAGATATACTAATATGGTTTGAGGTCCTTATCCTCCACCATAACTTTTCATCATCCATTATCTACATTGTTATGATTGGCACTTTTTCTATATTGAATACCTTTGTCACCCGTAAAGTATTGCTCTATATCCTATGATAAATTTTTTAGCTTCTTTAACATTCTTTGGCTCAAATGAAGATGTGTAACACAAGTATTCCGCAACGTTCTCTATTGGATGATTTCTTCTTATTCGAGAGGGAGAATCTCGGTTCAAATCAACTTCTCTAGAGTTTTGAACATTTAAAGGAACAATTTCCACATAAAGTGTTTTGGTTTATTCATCATCTGAAGTAACTAACAGTTCTTTAATTCGCGCAGTTACTTCTTTAGTAGCAACTAACTGACAGTTCTTCAATCTTGTCTCGTTGCTTGTTTGAGCTGGTTTAGAGGGTCAACTATGTAGATTTTCTTCTACCACTTGATCATTCAATAGAGGTACATTATCTATCACAACACTTATAGACTCTAGCACTTTCTTGGTTCTTTGATTATACACTCGGTAAGCTTTACTGTGAGTTGAATAACCAATGAAGATTCCTTCATCACTTTTGCTCTCAAATTTTTGGAGCTATTCTCGATCTCTAAGAATGTAACACTTACTGCCAAAAACATGAAAGTAACTCACATCTGGTTTCTTTCCCTTCCAAAGTTCATAAGATTTCTTGTTCAAGATGCTTCGAAGATAAACTCTGTTACATATATAGCATCCTGTATTAACTGCTTCACCCCAAAATCATATAGACAATTTTCTTCCATTCAACATAGATCTGGCCATTTCTTGAAGTGTTCTATTTTTCTTTCGATAACTCCATTTCTTTGTGGAGTTTTAGGTGTTGTAAAATTCTTGTATGATACCATACTCTTCACAAAAGTCAATA
Organism: Erythroxylum incrassatum; assembly: GCA_026546855.1. Taxonomy (NCBI): domain Eukaryota; kingdom Viridiplantae; phylum Streptophyta; class Magnoliopsida; order Malpighiales; family Erythroxylaceae; genus Erythroxylum; species Erythroxylum incrassatum. The sequence continues at coordinate 5,958,668 of JANVCL010000001.1, forward strand.
AAGCATGTATTCACAAATTCCTTTCCGTGATCCAATGAATTCAATATAGCCATATTTTTCAGATTCATGACTTGCATACATAGGCTTTTAAAAGCCTTGAAAGCATATAATTTGTCTTTCAAAAAACAATACCCAAGTATATCTCGAATAATCATCAACAAAAGTTAAAAAATATTTCATTCCACCAATGTTACTATGTTCTGTTGAACCAACCAAATCCATGTGAATTAATTCAAGTATGCGTGATGAGGTAACGTGTCTAACATTTTTGTGTGACACTCTTATCTATTTACCCAATTGGCACGCACTACATGTAATATCTTGGATCACCCGCTTATAGATATTGTCCGCTTTGGGCCTAAGCCCAGCCAAGTCTTCAAGGTTTTACTTTTTTCAAGGCCTTCCCAGGAGGTCACCTATCCTAGAATTACTCTCACCCAAACACATTTAACCTCGGAGTTTTGATGGGATTCGGTGCATTAGGCCATGAAAAATGCGTATGTAAGGGAGAGGTATCCGTACCCTTATAAGACGTACTTTGGTTTCCTCTTCAACCGATGTGGGATCTCACACTCTCCACCCCCTTAGAGCCCTGCCCTCTTTGGGGCCCAACCTAGCTGGCATAACGGTTTGGGTATTGGCTCTGATATCAGTCGTAACATCCCAGATTACCCACTCACAGATATTGTCTGCTTTGGGCCTTAGCTCAGCAAAGCTCTCGCGGTTTTGCTTTTTTTGAGGCCTTCCCGAGAGGTCACCCATCCTAGAACTACTCTCGCCCAAGCACATTTAACCTCGGAGTTCTTATGAAATCCGATACATTAGGCTATGAAAAATGCGTCAGTAAGAGAGAGGTGTTTGTACCCTTATAAGGCGTACTTCGTTCCCCTCTTCATCCGATGTAGGATCTTACACTCTTCCTATAACATCCCAGATCACTGACTCACAGATATTGTTCACTTTGTGCCTTGGCCCAGCAAAGCCCTCGCAGTTTTGCTTTTCCCGAAGCCTTCCCTAGAGATCACCCATCCTAGGACTACTCTCACCCAAGCACATTTAACCTCGGAGTTCTAATGAGATTCGGTGCATTAGGTCATAGAAAACGCGTCTGTAAGAGAGAAGTATTTGTATCCTTATAAGGCGTATTTCGTTTCCCTCTCCAATCGATATTGGATCTCACACTCTTAACCCCTTTTAGGGCCCAGCCCTCTTTGGGGCCCAGCCTAACTAGCACAACGGTTCAGGCACTGACTCTGATACTACCTATAATGGCCCAGAGTGTGAAATCTCACATAGGTTGGAGAGGGAAACGAAGTACGCCTTATAAATGTACGAATAACTCTCCCTTACAGACGCATTTTCTATGGCCTAATGCACCGAATCCCATCGGAACTCCAAGATTAAACGTGCTTGGGTGAGAGTAGTTCTAGGATGGGTAATCTTTTGGGAAGGCTTCGGGAAAAGCAAAACCGTGAGGGCTTATCTGGGTAAAAGCCCAAAGTAGACAATATCTGTAAGCGGGTGATTTGGGATGTTATAAGTGGTATCAAAGCCGATACTCGAACTGTTGTACCAACTAGGCAGGGCCTTAAGGGGGTGGAGAGTATGAGATCCCACATCGGTTGGAAAGGGGAACGAAGTACGCCTTATAAGGGTACGGATACCTCTCCCTTACAGACGCGCTTTTCATGTCGTAATGTACTGAATCCTATCGAAACTCCGAGGTTAAATATGTTTGGGTGAGAGTAGTTATAGGATGGTTGACCTCCTAAAAAGTTCTCAAGAAAAGCAAAACCGTGAGGGCTTGGTTAGGCTAAGGCCCCAAGTGGACAATATCCGTAAGCGGGTGATTTAGGATGTTACACACAGCTTCCCAAGTTGTACAATAAAGATTGATTTTTTAAGGCATTTGATAGCATTAGTTGGGATTTCATATGGAAAATGCTTATTGCTTTTGGATTTCCTCTTCAGCTCATCAAGTGGATTAAAGAATGTGTCTCATCAGTTACTTTTTCTGTTCTCATCAATGACAGTCTCATAACATTCTTCCAAGCTGCATGGGGACTCAAACAAGAGGATCCTCTATCCCCCTCTCTCTTATCCTATACATGGAGATCCTTAATGCCATTATCAAACAAGAAGTCCAACAACAACCAAATTTCAATCACCATTCAAAATGAAAGAAAATTGCTCTAACTAATCTCTATTTTGTAGATGATTTTCTTCATTTTAGCAGGGTAAACATGCTTTCCATCCTCACTTATATGCACGCTCTAGACACCTTCAAACTATACTCAGGTTTGAAGAGCAACCTACATAAAAGCCATTTCTATCTCTCTAAAAGTGTAACCCATCTGGAAAATTCTATAGCAAGAGCTACAGGCATGATGCATAAATCTCCCCCTATCTTATATCTTCACCTATTGGTATCCATAAAACGACTTAGCCTTCTGGACTGTCTTCCTCTAATCGAAAAGATTAAAAAGCATATTCAATCTTAGGTTAACTAATCCCTCTCTTATACCAGAAAAGTGCAACTCATCCAATATGTCCTTAATTTAATGCACATTTATTGGAGTTCCCACATATTTTTATCCCAAAGTGTCATCAAATTAATTGAACAAATCCTCAAGATTGTCTTGTGGAGTTATCGGAATGGCTCCTCAGGTGTAGCTAAGGTTAAATGGACGGACTTATGTTCCCCGAAAGATGAAGGTGGCCTTAACTTATGTTCCGTCAAAACCACTAATCAAGCATTGATTCTCAAGCAGTTCTGGTGGATCTTGATTGATAAAACATCCATTCGGATCAAATGGTTACATTATTATTTCCTTAAAGGGACAAGTATTTAGGCAATCTAGCAAACTTCATCACAATCACACTTTCTTAACAAACTTCTCCAACTAAGAGATATGGTCCAGTAAGAAATGTCCATCAAGGGAAACTAATCTTTTTTTGGTAAGATAATTGGTTTAGTCAGGGACAACTGATTTTTTTACTCCCACATTCAGGTACTCCAGTCCTCCCACTCCACTCCTTGATACAAGATAACTCTTAGAATTTTCCAGTTCGGTTGCATCACTTACAACCTAGTACACATCCAAATCCTGGCTTATCTAATTCGTTTCTCTAGAAAGATAAACCAGTGCACCACCTTACTAACAAAGATATAATGCATATGTTAGGAAGACATGGTAGCAAGGTCGACTGGTTTAAGATTGTGTGGTGCAAAGCTTTAATGTCGAGAATCTCCTTTATTCTCTGGTTGACTGTCCAAAATAAACTCAATACGACCTATCGTCTGCCTTTCTTACAAGTCAACAAATATTTCTTGATGTGCTTGGTACATCAAGAATCTAGGAATCATCTCTTTTCTGAATGCCCTCTTACCAAAGATATTTGGGTTCACATCACCACAAAATGCCTATGGGTTAATTTGGGAGACTCTTTTCTAGACATACTCCATCGCATCTTATACTAGAATCCTCACACACGAAATGACCAACTGATACATACCACAACTCTTAGTGTTAGTGTCTATAATATCTGGCATGAAAGGAACCTCTGAAGATTTACGGCCACGCGGGTCTCCACCGAGACCTTGAAGGTTGTGATCCTATAGCAAATACGGGAAGCTATCTTTCTACAAAATCTGCATCAATGCTGTAACTTAAGAATATTCGCCTCACTGAACCTATAATGCTATCACCAATCATTTAGCCAATTATGTCTTTTTATTTTTGAACGTGTAATATATGCTTGTCAAGGGTACCTGTCTTCGATGTTTATCTGCTTTGTAAAACTCTCATAGTTATTTTTTAATTCTATTTCCTTTTTTAAAAAGTAAATAAAAATGTTAAATAAAAGTAAAATTAGATTAAAATAGCCAAACTAACCAAAAAAGATAAAAATTTAATAAAATTAAAATCAATCAATTAATTAATTAATATAGTAATAATAATAGGGAAAAATAAAATAAAATAATACTAATAATAATATAAATAATACTAAAAATAATAATCATCATCATACTAACCATTAATAATCATAACCTTAAATAGTTTTAACAATGGGGGAAAATGAATTAACAATGGAAAGTGAGATTGAGAAAGCAACTCCAGGAACAAGAACAAAGTGAATAAGCTGGGAGAGGAAGAAGAAGAGAGAACAAAAAATAAAATAGAAACAAGGAGAGTTCAAGGAATATGTAAATGCAATACTATTGAGAGAAGAACCAAATAGATCATGAGACTGAAGCTTAGACAGAAGGTAGAGCTTCTCTAGCTCACTATTATTTTAATATTTTGTTATGGAATTAATAACAGAGGTTGTTGATGATGTAACTAACGATTTTAGACAAGAAAAAGAGAAACAAATTTCTACACAAATAAAGATAATAGAATGGCTCCAATGAAAAAAATATTATTTTAAATTGGTTTTAAATAAAGGTTTTGTGATGATTTTGAATAAATAAGGCATCAAACATAATATTCAAACAAGCTAATTAATGATTATATCAGGAAGCACAGCAAGTTTTAAAATTTACATAGGGAAGAAAATAATGAATTAAGCTAATCAAGATGCTAGTAAATATAAAATTTCTGCAAAAAAAAGAGAGAGAGTCAAAACTAGACCTAAAAGAAACATACACAAGTTTTGTATGATTGAAAATTAAGCCTAGAAGAAATAGAAATGAGGACTGTAGTAAAGGATGTAATATTTTATATATAAGATGTGTCAAACTTTTCTCACATATTAAAGAAAGTCCAATGTCCAGGGCCTATTTACCCTTATGTTTTACTAGGAGTGTATGCCACTTTTTTTAACAACTTTCAACAATAGTGAATGTTCAGCTACTAAAAATAATAATGAATATAATTATGGATATTTTTAAATAATAAAATATTTCCTTAATTTTAATATAATCAAAATTTGATTCCCTATTATGGTTAAAATTGAAAATATATCTTAAAATTTAACTCAATAGCTCCATTTTAAAATTAATATAAAATATTTTATTTTTAATCATAATAACTATTATCTAAAATTATTTTATGTTTACAAGTATTTAAATATTTTTTTGGTTTTCGCTTTTTCAACTTTTTTCCTATTTTACAATTTTGATCTTATGTTTTCTATTATTCCAACCTCAATCTTTATACTAGTTGCTACAATCAAGATATGCCAAGATTTATGTTATAATTTGATAGAAATATCTAGTATATTATAACTCATTTTAGTCTTGTATTTTTTTCTTGTACAATTTGTACTAATCGGTACAGTATTATAGTCAGAACATTACTCAGTTGCAAACTCAAAGTAGAAAGTACATAATCTAAGGTTTAATATGAATGAATTATCATATTTTTCATTAAGGTATTTTAGGCAAAGTCAAACCAAAAATATGACTAAAATAGAAATTTTGGTTCCAAATTAAATAGGGAAGTTAATGATAATAGTGTTAGATTGGATTGTGCCCTTATACTTAGCCAATTTGTTGGTTAAAATTTATGTGTGATATTATTTATTTAATTAATAATGATATTATTTATCTTTATATAATGTTGTTAATTATATTTAATAATTAATACTAAAAGAAAATATTTTAATTAATTTATGTGCAATTGACATTATGATGTTAAAATTATAATTAAGTATTATTCTTAGTTATAATTTTATTAAGGTGCAATATTAATAGAACAATAAAAATAACACGTTATATTTTTTAAGAAGAAAATAATTAATCTCACAAATTAAAGCATCGAGATAATTAAACAAATTTGAGTGTATTTATTAGATAATAAGTTCTGGCCCGATATTAAAGATCTCAAATGAAAGATAACTTGTGTATTTATGAATGTCCTCATTATAACGATTGTATAATTGATCATTATCAAAGTATCTCAAATGAGGATCGATATGTTTTGATACTATTTATAACGTATTCTATTTAAGGTAGCTTAACTAATGATATTTGGATATAGTATGAATCATATCAAGATAGTTGAGTAAGTCAATAATGGATTCATCGTCTTAATAAACTTTGTTGATCCTGTAACAATTCTATAGTTCTCTTTTTGGGGTTGAATCTTAATACACTTTCAATTTCTAAAACAAATACAGGAAAACTCTTATGAATAAAAATTGAATCCAATGACAAAAAGTTACATCATACGATTGAAAAATTACATCACCATTGCATCATGTAAATCATAATACAATTATGCATTTCAGTTACTAGATACAACTTTTTAATCATAAAAGTCACTCCCACGCTCTCTCTTACCATAAGTTACAACTTCTTATATTAATTTCCTTCCACCATGAGACAACTAATACTTACAATCTACTCATTCTCCCTCTAAATGCATTTCTTGGTTAATATAATATTATGCAACTTTTGAGTCAAGTAATGCAATTTTTTAATTATTAAATGTAATTTTTCAATCAAGAAGATTTTGTAATTTTGATACACTTATTTAAACATTAAAACATTATGAACAAAATATTACCTCTCACCTTTTTGTCTATTGGGTCTGTGGGCTAGGGCTTTTTGAAAGGCACCCGAGAGAACTTACTCACTGTGACATTACGGACACTATATAGCTTCTTAGAGTGAGAGAGAGAGGTTTCTAAACTCTTCTCAGAACACATATGGCGTTAGCGTTCGACGAGTTTGGGAGACCCTTCATAATATTGAAGGAACAAGAGCAAAAGACCCGCCTCAGAGGGCTCGATGCTCAGAAAGCCAACATTTCCGCTGGCAAAGCGGTGGCTCGCATCCTCCGCACTTCTCTCGGCCCTAAGGGCATGGACAAGATGCTTCAGAGTCCAGACGGGGACGTCACCATCAGTCTGTCCTTCTTCATTTTAAAATGCGTTTTTTGAATGTAGTTGTTTGGCTGATGAGGATCTTTGTGGCTTTACTTGCCAAATACCCTCTTAAGGAACTTAAAGACTCAAACTTTGCTTGTATTGTGAATTGGGTTTGGAAAATTACAACTTTAAATTTGAAGATCGATGAGCGTTCTCTGTTTTTGACTTGAAAGTTAGAGCTTTGATCGCTTGTGAAGTGCAAGGGTTTTATTTTTATTTAACACTGGTTGTGGGTGTTACATTTTCTCTTTGTTTTGTGTGCTTTATTATTATATGGACTAAAATTAGAGAAGTGAGATTGATTTTTTTAAAACTTTTGTCGTCAGCAAATGATGGTGCTACAATCTTGGAGCAGATGGACGTGGACAACCAGATTGCTAAGCTGATGGTTGAATTGTCTCGAAGTCAGGATTACGAAATTGGTGATGGCACCACTGGTGTTGTTGTTATGGCTGGTGCGCTGTTAGAGCAGGCTGAGAAGTTGCTAGAACGTGGAATTCATCCCACCCGTATTGCTGAGGGCTATGAGATGGCGTCTAAGATTGCTGTTCAACATTTGGACCACATTGCTCAGAAGTTTGATTTTGGGGTCACCAATATAGAGCCCTTAGTTCAAACTTGCATGACAACTTTATCATCTAAAATGTAAGTTCTTTTGCTCTCTTTCCCAGTACTGGGAAGACCTTTTATGTGTAATTCATTGACACCAATGTGACATGTTCTTTTGTTTGTAGTGTTAATCGTTGCAAGCGTAGCTTGGCTGAGATTGCTGTTAAAGCAGTCCTTGCTGTAGCAGACTTAGAGAGGAAGGATGTTAATCTAGATTTGATTAAAGTTGATGGAAAAGTAGGTGGCAAACTTGAAGATACAGAACTCATATATGGGATAGTTGTTGACAAAGATATGAGTCATCCACAGATGCCAAAACAAATTGAAGATGCAAAAATTGCCATATTGACTTGCCCCTTTGAACCACCTAAGCCAAAGACTAAGCATAAAGTTGACATTGACACAGTGGAAAAGTTTCAGACTTTACGCAAGCAAGAGCAGCAGTATTTCGACGACATGGTTCAGAAATGCAAGGTGGGCTAGAAGTATTGTGTCAACAAATATTACATTGACATTGTTATTATCTTAGCTCCCTTGACAAGACCTTAGGTCCCTTCCTTTTCACATGGACTCTAATCTTGTTTTAGTTATACCATTTAAAATATCCTTTATCTTTGCCTGGCTTGTGTCCTAATTGGATTTCATGGGAAGTGAAGGGGAGTTGCTTTGCATTTTACCATTATTCTTGGAATCATTTCAGATTTGTCAGCTAGGTCTTCCATTTCTCCTTGTCCTTACTGATGGTCTTTACATACTTCTTTGTCCTAAACTGACTTACAGGATGTTGGTGCTACGCTGGTCATCTGTCAGTGGGGATTTGATGACGAGGCAAATCATTTGTTGATGCACAGGAACTTACCTGCTGTACGATGGGTTGGTGGTGTGGAGCTAGAGCTAATAGCAATAGCCACAGGTTTCTATTATCTTTTTGGCATGTTTATAATTTTCCTGTCTGTCTGGCAAAGCTGTTTAACGTAAATTATAGCTGTTATTTGAAACAAAGTGATTGCTTGCTACATATGATTCTTGTCTTTGTAGGTGGAAGAATAGTACCAAGGTTTCAGGAGTTGACACCAGAAAAGCTAGGAAGGGTAATCTTTGAGTCTGACCCATTCATTCTTTTTGTTCTCTCTCTATTTCCACACACACTTTCTTGTGGTAGACTGTTGTATATTCTTGATCTTGTGACATTAACAATTTCTCGTAGCTAAGTTTTCTGTATACTTGAGTATCTAGGAGTTACAATTTTTCCCTTTCATCTGTCTGTTGGATTCACTCAAATGGTACTCTATGTCCTTATATTTTAAGGGAAGTTACTTTGCCATTGATCTCCTGCATTGCCTTTTACATATTGCAGGCCGGTTTAGTTCGAGAAAAGTCCTTTGGCACCACAAAAGATAAGATGTTATACATTGAGCACTGTGCCAATTCAAGGGCTGTAACCATATTTATTCGTGGAGGTACATTTACATTTTTTTGTGTAATCTTTAGTCAGCTAGTTATTTTGTTTGATTTTTGTTTCTTCCTTTCCATGATCAGTAATAGTTACTGTAGGTTCTTCCTTTCATTTAGGAAAAGTCAGAATGTTGTCTGAACCAATGAGTGATAAATAACATCTGTAGGAGCTCGCCACACTATAATCATAGTAAACTTTCTTGTTTTTCTGCATATATTATGTGATGCATGCATCTTCATAATAGCTTTCCATAGCATATTAATGCATAATATATCCTCATTTTGTGTTGAAGTTAATCACTTTCATCATTATGCCTTAAGATATTGGTTTTCAATGCCACTGAAAATATGAGTGCAAGATGGAAGTTTTCATGATTTGGAATGGTTCATGCTGTATTAGGTAACAAAATGATGATAGAAGAGACAAAACGGAGCATCCATGACGCATTGTGTGTGGCAAGGAATCTCATCCGCAACAAGTCTATCGTCTATGGTGGAGGCTCTGCAGAGATTTCTTGCTCAGTTTCTGTAGAGGCTGCTGCAGATAAATATCCGGGGGTTGAGCAGGTAGGAACTTTTCTTAATCACACTGTACGCCAATACTAGTTTCAGTGTTGCTGATTGCTTTTTCTTCCTCTATATATACAGTATGCTATCAGAGCATTTGCCGATTCTCTAGACTTCATCCCTATGGCACTTGCAGAAAACAGTGGCCTTCAGCCCATTGAAACACTATCTGCTGTAAAATCTCAGCAAATCAAGGTACATAGCATATAATAGTTGCAATTCTGCAAGAACACAAAATTGTGGCATTGTCATTTGAGATATCTAAGCAAAGACTGCAATCTGAGTTTTGTAGCAAATGTCCAATAATTTTTGTGAATTTGGTTTGAGGTTAAGTTGAAATGTGCAGGAGAATAACCCTTACTGTGGAATAGATTGCAATGATGTTGGTACAAATGACATGCGGGAACAAAACGTCTTTGAGACTTTGATAGGGAAGCAGCAGCAGATCTTACTTGCAACACAAGTTGTGAAAATGATTCTGAAAATAGATGATGTCATCTCTCCTTCTGATTACTGAGTTGCAGCGAAAAGATGATGTAGCCTTACCAAGATTGTTTCTAGGTGACTTTCTATCAGCGTGGTTTTGTTGTATCTGGCCTCTACAAACATTTGAGTTGATACGAGCTTGTTTGCTCATAGAATTTGGATTTGGGTTCTTGACTGTCATGTGGTTGATTATTTGTTAATTTAAAAGATCCGCAGTTATTACAGTTTGGACTACTTTTACTCGGTTGCACTTAATGGTTTTCTTTAGTTTTCGGATTGCAAACTTGTGGTTCTATGGACGAGTAACTATTTATTTGTTTCTTTAGTTGGCACTTGTCTTGAGTTGCCATTTTGGTGGTCGATTATCAGGCCAGTGTTACTTATTCCTTTATAATTATATATAATTAAAAGAACGGATACGAGGATTTGGTACAAATTCGCAACTTCGATAAAAAACATTTTTTAACGTTATATGTAAATGACTCGGTATGCGCGTATGTTTGTACATATGTGTATATAAAGTGGAAGTCACCGGCGACAAGTATAGAATTTAAATGCACCGTCTTTCTAACACCATCAAGACTCTTAACTTTGTTTCTTCATGTGATGTTGGGTCTTTTACAAACTGCCTCTAAGCTTTGTAGTGTAAACATCGATATAACAAATTTGAAGAGATTATACAATTGAGTCGGCCGGGCCTTATTTTTAGTTCATTGGTCGACCAACTCTGGGCTTCTTTGCAAAGCCATTGGTCAGCAACGTGAACCCTTCTTGCATGTAAGTGTTCCTGCTCCTGCAGTTATGGAGCTAACCAGCGAAGATGGCCTTGCACCTAAGCTCGACGCTTTGGCGTAGCTTGAGGAAGCTCCAACTCCTGAAGCTGTGAAGAATGCACCATTCAACATTAAGTCTCCTTCAGACCTCCAATTCCAGTACTTCCATTGGCTTTCTGGAGCATCCTCGTGTTTAGTTATCTGAAAAAAGTAGCAAGTTCATATCTTTTTCTGTACTTCTTTGAACAATGCTCAAGAACAGGGTTGATTGCTTTCTTGTGTTAATAAATGGAGTCATGAAAAGATTGCTTCATTTTTTATTTTACCTCTTTGTTGAATATGTCATTTGGTGCAAGAAATTTGTTGCCTTGGCTATTGATTGTGGGACCAGCACTGCCACCAATTGCATACATTTCCCAATGAGTGTAGTCATTGTTTACGACATGAAAATATCCGTGCCTGCATCTGAAAATGTGGGTTTCAGAAAGAGTCAGAAGCGTGGCCTTCTTTGAGGAAATCAAGTTGATTTATGGTGATCCGTTTTGCCTAAAAACTTATTGCATGGAAACTTGTTTAGGTAACAACAAAAGGTTTTTTGATGGCCAAGACTTCCTTACCTTGGCATTCTCTGGACAAGCCCTTCTCCAAAATGGTTAAAGGCAATGGTGACCTGCATGTTCTTATCTTGTGTGTAACTGTCACTGTGGCCTAGAAGCATGACCTTGTTATGATGGGTCATGTAATTGTTAGAAATTGTGATGGCTGTGGATCCATGAATAGCATCAATCAAGCCATCATTGCAATTAGACAAAGAGCAATGATCAACCCACACATGACTCCCTCCAAAGATTGATACCCCGTCGCCGTCTGATACAGTCCTCCACCCATAATGGCCAGGGGAGTCCCTCACATAAGCATTCCCTCCTGACTTACAATCATGTATATTGATTCCGTGGATTATAATGTTGGTCACGTACTGTATGGTGATGCATGGACCTCCAGCAATATGTACATTAGCTCCTCTTCCATCAATTGTTTTAAAAGAGTTCATAATGAGCTCTTGCTTGAGTTTGATCACCATGTCACGTTGAAATATGATCCATAGAGGCTCATCTTGTATAACAGCATGCCTGAGGGTTCCTGGTTTGGGGTTCACAGGGTCATCATCTCCAGGGTCAGTAACAATGTATATCCTACCATCTCTTCCACCAATAGCATGCTTGCCAAAACCAATCCCACAATCTGCTAGCCGCTGCCTGTTCTTTTCCCAGTTGGGGTCACATCTCCAGCAATCGTCTATTGGGTTTCCTGTTCCACAGGAAAGAAATCCCAAGTTTCTCCTCGAGGCATTCATGCTTTTGCTACACACAATAAAACAAAAATGTGTCACCAAGAGTTCTAAACAATGAACTGACTATAGTATGGATTTCAAGAACAAAGTATGTCTAAACCTGTGCACTTCTTCTACTACTATTTCAGGGTCTTGAACTGGTGAGGAAGAAATTAAATTTGGAGCCAGAAGAAGCAGATAGACAACGAGACATAGTGGACTTGCCATTACTCTCTCTTCCAAGGATAGCAGAAATGTGCGAGCAATTCGGGAGCCTTATAAAGGGAAGAAATAAGTAAAAGAAATTTCTTTATTACATGAAAATGTGGTCCACCTGCTCTGTGTTTATTGGGTTACAAATCAGTAAAGTTAATATAATCTTGTTGAACCTATAGGTCTATGTTCAATTAGCGATGCTATTTGTGTATTTAGTAACTAGCTGTCTTAGAATTGTTGCTAAACCATGAGCATTTGTTTTCGATGAAATGACAAGCAAGCTTAGCATTAATATTTAAAATCAGCCTTGCACCGACACTTTCTGAATGCTACTTTTGTCAGCAACAGAGAAAACTGTTTTCTCTTGGCAAATTCTTCTCTTTTCTGAAATTGCTATGCAGAAACCTTTCTTAAAAAATTTTCCAAATTCATCTACTCTCAAGCAGTTCTTTACATGGAGCTGAAGATAGTATATGCAGAAGCGTATTAATGGAGACGGGCGTAAACACAAAACAAAATTTAAGTATTGAAATAAATGAAAATAGCCTATACATGTACATAAGTTTGTGCTAGGTATTCAAAGTTTGCGAGACAATTGAAGATTGCAGAATTACAGGTCCAACCAACCATGTGTTACCCTGATGTTGCAGACTGACCCAGGGAAAACAATTAATGCATTTCATACATTTCATGCAGGGTACGCTACATTATTAACTTAACACCTCATGATTTCAATGCAATCTGTTGAAATGTTTCATGACTGTAAACCTGTAATCAAACAAGATACGAAATAGAAAAGTGGAGAAGTGACCTTATAATTGTTTGGTATACGTTAGTAAAATTCTTGTCTTATGCTAATATTCGAATAGGATATACAGTAAGCTACCAATATTCATATGGCCTACTGTTCACCGAAATCCTAATGCGCAAAGTAGTTTTCCCTTTCCCCCTTTTCCTATTATTCCAAGAAGTGAATATGTGTGGCGAAGAAATCAGAAAGGCTTGGAACTGATCGCCCACATGGGAGGTCCGTAATATCAACTATCGTCTTCATTGGCCGGGCAAGGCACGTTCTTCCATGTGAGCTTTGTTCCCTTGCATTCTTCTCCAATGGGACCTCGTAAGCCTCTTAGTCAATATCCAACCCCTGTTCTCGTTATACAGGGATTCTTAATCAGGAAAATTCTTCTTCAGTAACATTCCCATCCACTAAACTTTCTTTCGTTGGCATTGCTATGTCATCGTTAGATTGCTTCTTAGCCCTTAGTTTCGTAACCAATAATTTAATGCATCACGCACGTACTTTTTGGTGAATTATTATCTAGTGCTTCTTACACTGGATAAGATCATCATGTACGAATTCCATTATCGGCATTTCAGTTGCCTACCTCAAATTTCTAACCTTCCCAGTTCATTAGTGGGTAGTGAACATGGTCCCAAGAGGCCCTAGTGGTGGTTCCCTGTGGGACTAACATGGATGCTTGTCTAAAATATGAGAAGAGCTGTAGGGAGCATAAAGATAAGGAGTAGAATCTCAAAATAGTATAGCTCTTGGATTGAGCAGAAGAGGGTCAGAAAAATGGATTTCTTTCGTTTTTTTTTTTTTAACCATCGCATCTTCAATATCTAAGAAAGCAACTAAAAACTGTAGCCTCACGAGTAAGTGTAACCTTGCATAGAATGGGGAGAATGTGGCACGTTTCGCTACTTGGGGAAGGAATTTGTCGGTAACAGAATAAACCACGGCTACTACAAAAGCTCAATGTCCTTTTTGGTGGAATGAAAGGGCTTTTTTTGGTGGAGTCCAAATCTATTGTCCAATTTTATGGTGTTTTATTCTGTCACATAAATCTCAGCTATTTATTTATGCAGGTTTCACATATTTATGAGACAGAATAAAACACCACAAAATTAGACAGAAAATCTTGTCTCTATTTGATGTCGCAGGGTCATGTACCAAATTGTTCACAGAATTTGTGCCATAAGTTTCGAAACATGATAGAAGTATCATTTTCTCAAAATGGTATTCCCACCCAAATGGTTTAATCACAAAAAGTACGTTAGGAATACAATAAAGAGCATGTTGTGTTATCTTGCAAGGTATCGATCGTAGGCCTTTTTAGTAAACTCTTGAGAGCTAACTTTAGTCTTTTATGTCAGTCTGTTGTGCTTCTGAGCATCAGTTCTGTTTTGGGTGTCACTATATACAATAGTTGTTAATTTGCACCATTGTGCGAAATATAGGATAAAAGAATTGTAGTTAAATAGCATTGTAATCACAAAATATTTAATACTAAAATGTATTATAATATTTATTATGATTGTATAATAATTGTTAACTGTAAAATTTCTTAACCTAGCTTTAATTGATAATATTATGAATATATACTATTATTAGTTATATATATATATATATATAAATATAATTATTAGCTGAGTTTAATAGCCATGTAAATTACATTTGACTAGTTAACGGCTAATGTTTATTATTTACTTGATTTTATAATATTAGCTAAAAATATCTCAATAATAATAATAATATAGATTATTATATAAACTAGTTTTCTGCACGTATTGTTAAGATAATTATAATTAAAAAAATTTAAAATGAAAATTAAAAAAGAAAACCAAATTGTAATCAAACCGGACAACAACTTATTTGCAAAATCATGCATTCATTGCCTGGTCGAAATTCTTCTCTCAATAGTAATCTTTCTATTTTGATTACCAAAAGCCCAAACCAAGAGCTCGGATTTTAGGAGTAGAGATCACCGCGCTAGCCAACTGGCATTATCTGTCCAAGAAACCAAAAGACAGCGGTTCACGAGCCAGTAAACCTATGGATGTAGGCGATTTGGTGTTTTGTTAAATTTGAGTCCAAATCTTTTGTTCAATTTTACTTTTTCTCATAAAATCTCAGTCATTTATTTTACAGGCTCCATACAGGTCTCATGCGGGTCCCATACAAGACTTACATAAATAAATGACAGATTTATTGGACACAATAAGACACCATAATATTGAACAAAAAATCTGAATTTGTTAAATTTAGCTCGTCCCAGACAGCCGAAAAGGTCTCAGAGATGTTAATACTGAAGCTTGACAAATGTATGAACTATTAACAGCTTAAAAGGTCTAAAGCTTAAATCCCACTTCCTGGTGATCCAACCACGGATTTATCAGATTCGGACCACACTACCTAAAGGCTTAAATCTTGAGTTTTCTTTCTGTTTCCTATGCACAGAATAAACAAAAGAAATCTAAACACCAAATTGAGTGGAGGATTTTCAGTTATTTTGTGCATGTTGTGTGAGATTTGAGTGGTAAAAGACCACTGCCAGTCTAACTTAGATCAATGTCAACCCTTTCTGGATTGCCTCTCTCTGTCTGGTTGTTCAAGAGTTCTATGCCAAGCTGTCCCTTGTCTCCGGCACCAAATGCATATAGTTTTCCTGATTCAGTAAGAGCAAGTGTATGTGCATTCCAGTATATGGAGTTGGTGGGGCTGACCTGCACCACTCTCTCATTGACTTCTTTCAGGGATGTTACCAACTCTGGGCTTAAAACATTGGAATGTCTGTTTTCCTGAGAAATGAAGACAGACGTTATTTGATCTTCTGAGCCATCGTTGCCAGGCAAAGCAAACAGTCACACTTCTCAGGACTGACACTAAAACCTTAAAAAAGTACAATAGTAACTCCTGTGCATATAGACCTCTCATGTCAGAGTAACCATAACGACAGGACATAAGTGCTTATCAATGGTGACATAACAACCATAAAGTTGACCAACAAATTATCACGTGATGGAATAATGAGGCAGAGAACTCCAAATGGATACTGGCTAAAATCTCAGTAGAACAGTTGTGAAAAAGAGCTAGAAAAAAGTGGTATTACTAACAAATAAAGGGACAGCCAACTGAACAGAGAAATGTGGGAGACTTTTCAATTAACTTCTTAAATTTGCATTCTATTAGAGTTAAACTACTTGGCTTAAGCCAAAAGTGGTTTACTTTCAGGGAAAATTAACAGAGGAAAACAGAAAACTAGGAATCACAGTCAGACCTGTCCATCAGCAATAGCTGCTACTGCAGCAGTGTTATGTCCAAGACTGGCTGACTCGCCACAACCAAATGAATATACATCACCATCCTCAGAAACCACAAAGGTAGTGTAATCTCCTGTAGCAACATGAACTGCTTTAACTTTACTCAACGCTTCTACCACCTTGGGAACTGACTCACATTCTTCATTTCCATGGCCCAAACATCCATGGCGGCCCCATCCCCAAGTGCATACCCGTCCATCTCGCCCTACTACGGCAGCATGCCAAGCACCAGCAGCAACTACCACTGGCTGAAGATTCAATGCCTGAAATTGTTCAATCAATCGAGGATACTTCTCATCAGTTCTTGATCCATGCCCAAGCTTCCCACCCAATCCACATCCAACAGAGTATACAGACCTGCTACAAATCAAAAGGGATTGCAACTAGCTGAATAACTTGATGGAGCCAATTCATTCACATGAAAATAAGGAAGTTTATGTGGCAGTACTTGGATGTTACGGATATGAAATACTTGCTACAACCAATGAAAAAAAGAAATTACAGAAAGCTATTTGCAACAAGTTCCAATCTTACCAATTTTTGAAATCTCAACCAAGGTAAAAACTAATAACAGGCTCAAACACCAACTCTTATTGTAACGCCTGAAAACAGTTCCTTTTGTTTTGAAAATTTTCAATTTTTCTCAGTTAAACATCATCTTCATTACTGTCTTAAGTTCAAAATTGAAGCAACTCACATGCCATTTGGTTGACAAGCCAGGGCTAGTAGGTAGCAGTATCCAGCTGCAAGTTGTACTACTGGTATATTTTCAAGTGCGCCCAACAGAGGACGAGGTTCCACATCATTTGGCTCAGTTGAGTGACCAAGTTTGCCTTTGTTGCCCCAAGAAAATGTGTAAACCCTGCCTTCCCTGGATAAGACAGCAGTAAAGAAATTTCCTATTGCAGCTTGCACCACAAATATGTTTTTCAATGACGCAACTAACTGTGGCGTTGTAGACATTTTACTTCCTTGAACTCCATATTCAGCCTCACCAAATGAATCCTTTCCAAAGGCATACACCTGCCCAGCATCACTAATCAGCATTGTCCTGCCAGGGCCAGTAGCTGCTTGTATAATTCGAATGCCTTGCAGTGATCTGCATTATAGTGAAGTCCCATTAACTTCTTCCAGACAAGTATCTCCCTTTGCTTTTCCTGCAATGTACAATTTCTGGTCTAAGTAGTGATCATAGAATTAGCAACCTGATTTGGCGAGGACGCCATTCCTCTTCAGTTGAGCTATGGCCAAGCTGTCCTGAACTATTATTGCCAAAAGAATAAACTACTCCATTTGATGTAACGGCAATGCTATGACCAGGTCCTGCTATTGCTTGGGATTTCTCCCTCCTGCAACATGTTTCTCCAGCCAGAAAGAATCTGAATACCAGTTTCCATGAGCCCCCGCACCTTTCTTTCAAATCTTGACGTTCATCTGGTGTCATTGGCTTAAATATAGCCCTTTTATGGCACATATCTAGAGCAGCAAGCTCTGATATGGACAATGCAAAGTCAGGGGAAAAGTTTGCAGGCTGGCGAAAGAAGGAACATGTTGCCTGCAACAACGACATTCAAAATCAAATCAGCAGCACTATCAATTCCAAGAGTAACATAGGGCTCCATCATCAAGCAGTAGAGCAAATGTGCACTTGCCTCTAGTTTTGCAAGATCTTGAGGATCCAAATTGCAAGCAGTGAGGATATGAAGGGCAATAGATGGATTAGCAGCCAACGGGAATTCTCCAGGGGTTGACTCCCCAAAACAATGACGTTGATTTCGTTCAAAAGATTGGACAACAATGGCAGTAATGGGCTGGTCAGTTATGTTATGGCATTGTAAAGAAGACGTTTCACTAGTTGTGGCATCCATGGGCACTGCCCAGTGATCGCAGTGCCCTAAATTGGCAGAGAAGAGATCTAAACAGCTGACAAGTCATAAAGACAACAAAGTTACCACATTTGGTCCCCCCAATAAAAGAATACAACAACAGTAGACTGAATGCTACATACCAGTTTAAGACAGGAAGGAGAATCTATGATGAAATAGTATCTACCTTGACTATGCTATGTCTCAGTCAGCAAATCTCAATCTCGAAACCTATAGAGAAAAATTATCATCACAAGAACTCCTATTTGACAGAAAATCATAAATTACCAACTTATCTTAGCAAAAGTAAATGGTTGTAAACGGTATCAACTAGCATACAGAAGTGAGACCAACTCTAACACAGGCACATAAGACTTAGATTGAACAAGCAATAATAAAGGCAAAGTAGGTAAGCTCAAGTGAAAATGGATCATCCATTATCAGAGCTCGCCAAGGAAATGCAAGATCATTTAACTAAATAAGACCCAAAATGGAAAGATCATTGTGCACGGAACTGATAACCAGTGACAAATTCAAACACACCAAAGAAGGAAACTTTGAGCAGAAGAATCCCAACCTCCTGGAGAGCATATTCCACACCCAAAAGAAAGCAAGAAAGCAAAGAATTGTGATTATAAAAAAGAGCCACTCCTGTTTACGTAAACTTGTTGCGGCTCACGAAAACTCGTGTTGACCCAATCGAAAAGGAAACCAAACAAGCAAAATCAACGTCCACCATTGAAAACAAAGAAAGAGGGCATGATTCCTTTTACCCACACTTCATTAGCCAAAAACTTATGGGGTCATTTTCATTCACACCCAGATCAAAAAGAAACCATCATCAGACAGCAGAATTCACATATACACACAACATAGGCAACAGGAGGAAGCAAAGGAGTATCTATTGAAAAACAGAACATCAAAACTACATGCTTTAACAACTTTATCATCTGTACATTATGATCGTCGCGGATCGTGACATAGTGAGTAAGAAATGGAGATTGCGTATCATGAGGCCCCCTGATTGCTGAAAACCCATCTGCATCTCTCAACAAATTAAGAGGAATATACGGTTTCCACTGCAGAAATTGTATCAAATTTAACAACTTTTGATCAGAAACTGATGTTCTGTTCTGTAAAATATACGTCTTTAAGAGTAAAAAGAAAGAGGAAAGACAAAAGAGAATCGAGAAGGGTATGCTAATAAGAGAAGGGAATTGCAGACGCAATGGGAAAAAAAGAAAAGATGGAATTTTTATTCGCTGAACAATAGTGAATTATGATTGTGTATTTGAGAGAGAGAGAGAGAGAGAGCCGACGAGAGGTTTCTCTTTACCTGTAAATCTATCACGTTTTTAAAAGGGGATGAGGATACTTTTACGAATACGCCAAGAAGGAAGGAGGGGTAATTGCTAGTTTGCTACACGTCATCTTGTCTCCCTATACACTTAACTATGGGGAGGGGATCATATCTTTTTACTATGGTTTAGCGTTAACTAAGGGTGATATTGATAATGGTACATTCATTTTCTTGTTTTGATAAGATGGAAAAGAAAATGTTGTGGGTAAATGTGGATGTAATGGCTTTCGTGGACACGATGATCATCTGGACATTGGAATTTGGGAAAGATTACGCGAATCTCCATTCTATTTCTTTTAAATTTTAAATTTTTAATCTATATGATGATGAAATATTTGAGTTGAGCAAGAGCAAAACCAAATGGACTCCCTCTCTCCCTTGAGATTATGAAACGAACATGAGGGATATATGACAGACGTCTTGTGAAGTTGTAAGTTTACTGAGTTCTTGGATTTCGATGGCAATGTATCTGCTACTTATCTGTCATAGGTTTTGCTGGTTTTATATGTACAGGAGTTGGAACTAAAAACATGCTGCTATTGATGCGGGCAAAGTAGTCAACAAGGGCTGCCTTTTTTTCCACTGATTGATTTACAAATTCACCACCACATATGCTTTCGCTATAATTGGCTCTTCATATAGAGTCAAAGAATAAAGTGGAGTGGATATCCCGTCGTTCAAAATAAAACTTAATAAAAAATAATATTACTAATAATTGTATAAGGTTTGCGATTACGTACAATGTATGGATCATCAACCTATACCTACTCATTTAATACAGAACTACTCAAAATTCACGTCTCCTTCACCCAAATGTAGCAAATCGATAACTTGTTCCTTTCCAAAAACTTCCAGTATTGCTAATGGATCATGTTTGGAGCATAAGAGACAATAATCAAAGGGGTCCACGTTATACTACACATGCCAATCACTCTATTATATAAACAACTACAGAAATCGACTTCCACAAATTGCACCTTGAGGTCCCGCTCCGTTCCATGCATTTTTTAACCAGACACACTTGATTAACAAAAGAAGGGTCTGTTCCTGTTAGACGCCACTTTCCCTGCAGGCATCCCATGTATAAACAAGTTAAAGTTAGATTATAAATAAATCACTCCTTTTTTTCACTCTTACAATGATCTCTCATTTCTTTTAAAACTAACGGACTATCGGACAACTTTCTTCATCCATTATAATGGTGGTTAACAAGGATTTGAATATAGTTAGCTGAGAAATATGAATGCCTTTTTACCCCAATATGACATGCAGAAACAAAAAAAAAGAAGAAACCTTTCGCACTAAACTCTTATTAAACGTATTTAAGAAGGTAAACAAGACTGGTCTTTGTACCTCCTGTCGTAATTGCGGACAAGGTAACCATTCCTACTGCTTCAACAACTACTAAAGCAATCCCATTATTGTTCAGAACAAGCCATAATAACCAACATGCGCATGAGCTATGAAAAAGGACACATGAACACGTGCGCTTGAAGTCGATTCATATTTCAGATCGTCTCGAAGTTTTACGTGATTTGTCTGTGATAAAACTGAAGAAACTGATGAACACCGAAATGGAACCAAGCTCTCAATCACGTAGAGAGGAAAACATTCTATATTCCAGAATCACCAGAAAGTGTTTCAGTACACTCATATATAGCTACCGACGATGGTTACCCAGTAAGGAAGAAAAAATAAACTAGCTAACATCAGCTGAGCTGGCAAGCTAAAACGAAAATTAAAAAAAGATAATAATTACAAAGGCGGGAACAGAAGAATCGCCAACACCCCCCCTCAAGCTGGAGGAGGTGATCGGAACATCCCCAGCTTGGACAAAAGACGATGAAACTGAGGCGAGGGCAAAATCTTGGTCAAGACATCAGCAAGCTGAGACGCAGTAGGTACATAAGCTAGTTGCAATAACCCTTCTAAAACCTTTTCTCTGGTAAAATGACAATCAAGTTCGATATGTTTGGTCCGTTCATGAAAACAGGATTCTTCGCAATGTGCATAGCTGACTAATTGTCACAGTGCAAAGTAACAGGAGTCAAAAACGTGACCCCAAGTTCCTCCAATAAACGAACAATCCAGGTGACTTCAGCGGAAACATGAGACATTGCTCAGAATTCAGCCTCAGCCGAAGACCGCGCAACAGTAGACTGCTTCTTCGACTTCCAGCTTAATGGTGAATCACCAAACTTAATAATATAACCAGAAACTGAACGCCGAGTAATAGGACAAGAAGCCCAGTCAGAGTCGCAATATGCATGAAGATGAAGAGAACCACCACCAATAAAAGAAATACCATCACCCAAATAACCACGAACATAACGAAGCACATGCAATAAAGCATCCATATGAGCCATGTGAGGACACTGCATAAATTGACTGAGAGTCTGAACCGCACAGGAAAGATCCGGCCGAGTGTGCGTCAGAAAATTAAGCTTCCCAATTATCATGCGATAAACAGAAGGATCAGCAAGAAGAGTGCCACTGGAAGGTCCAAGCTTAAGATGCAAAAGGAGAGGAGCAGGAGCAGCCTGACAAGAAAGCATATTCTGATCACGTAAAAGATCCTGAGCAAACTTCCGTTGAGAAAGCACCAGACCATTAGCAAGATACGAGACTTCAAACCCCAAAAAATAATGAAGAACGCCCAAATCCTTGATGGTAAACTGCTGATCAAGATAAGACTTTAAAGCATCAATTTCACCCAAGTCAGAACCAGTAACAAGAATATCATCGACATAGACAGCAACAATCGTAATCTGCCCTGAAATCCGTTTGATGAATAAACTATAATCATGTTTAGAAGCCACAAAACCAAGATGCAACAAAGCAGTGGACAACTTCGAATACCACTGACGACTAGCTTGTTTGAGCACATAAAGCGACTTCTTCAAACGACAAACCTTATTCTCAGGATTCGGAACACCTAGAGGCACCTGCATATACACTTCTTCATGTAAATCACCATGAAGAAATGCATTATTAATGTCAAGCTGAAAAATCGACCATTACCTGCTGACAACCAAAGCTAGAATACAACGGATGGTAGTCATTTTAACCACAGGGGAAAAGGTCTCATTATAATCAATATCATGCTTCTGATGATTACCCTGAATAACTAGACGAGCCTTGTAACGCTCCAACGTGCCATCAGACTTCAATTTCACTTTATACACCCATTTACTGCCAATCGCTCTCTTACCCGATGGTAAATCAGACAACACCCACGTATTGTTGGCCTGTAAAGCCTGAACTTCCTTATTCATTGCATCAACCCAATGTGGATCACCGACAGTATCATAATAGGACGTAGGTTCAGAGTAAGCAGCAAAAGACATAAGATGATGTTGTTGGGAAGAAGATAAAGCAGAAAAGGCAACAAGGGGACATGGGAAAAAACTCAGAGAGAGAAGTACGAGCTTGACACACATACTGTTGTAAGTAACCAGGCAGTTTGATAACCCTGGTAGAGCGACGTAAGACAGGAGGAGGAACCGAAGGAAGAGGAGAGGAAGATGGTGAGGTAAGAGGCGGAAAAATAACATCAATAGGATGAGGATCCGAAATGGAAGAATTAGAAGACGTTGAAGCAGGTAAAAAAATGTGAGAATCAGCAATAGGAGGAATAGGAAAAACAGAATTAGGAGAAGATGAAACAGAGAAATGAAATGGAAAATGATGCTAATGGAATTTAACATCTCTACTAGTAAAAATTTGTTGGGTCTCCAAATTCAACAACTTATAAGCTTTCTGTCCAAAAGGATAACCCAAGAAAACACAAGGAACAACCTGAGGAGAGAATTTATTCCGGGAAGAAAAATGAGTAGAAGTAAAACACAAACAACCAAAAGAGCGCAAATGAGCATAGGTAGGAACAACAGCATGAAGAAGTTCAAAAGGAGTTCGATTGTTCAATGAAGAAAGAGGGAAATGATTGAGAAGATAACAAGCAGTCAGTAGAGCTTCACCCCAATAAACAATGGGTAGATTAGCTTGAAAAACCAAAGCTTTGGCACAATCCAATAAATGTCGGTGTTTGCGTTCAACCGTACCATTCTGTTGCGGTGTGTGAACACATGAGGTTGGGTGTAAAATACCTTTGGAAAGATAGAAAGCTTTGGCAAAGGTGGAACAAAACTCTAACCCATTGTCACTGCGTATGGTGTGAACCGAAGCTTTAAAGTGTTTTTCAATATAGGTGATAAACAATTGCAAAACAGACAAAGCCATACTCTTTCGTGGTAATAGATGCACCCACGTACACCTAGAGAAATCGTCCACTATAGTGATAAAATATCGGTGGCCATTATAAGTAGCAGTGGGATATGGCCCCCACAAATCTATATGGAGCAGTTCAAAGATAGCAGAACTTTTAATGCTACTAGCAGAAAAAGACAAACGAGAAAACTTAGCTTTAGGACAAATCTGACATATAACAGAAGACTTATCAACTTATTTATTACAAAGAATATCAGGAATCAAACTCAACCGTTCAAAAGGCAAATGGACAAGTCTACAATGCCAAAGCCGTGTATTTAGTGAAGGACATTCATCAGTAGCGACATGATGGACAGAATGAAGAAGAGAAGCTCGATTACAAGAAACACTGGCAGAAGGAGAAAGACGTCGGAAGTCAAGGTTTTCGAGCACAAAATAAAGACCACCACACTCTTTACCAAGCACCAGAGGTCTCATGGCTTGGTCCTGAACAAGACAATGAGAATGGGTAAAGATTACACTGGTATGATACTATGCACAGAACTTTTGAACAGAAAGCAAATTGAATTCAAAATCAGGCACATGAAGACAGTTGGTCAAAATCAAATGATTGGAGATTTTCACAGTGCCAGTATGAGTGACTAAAGCTTGTTTTCCATTCGGAAATGTAATATGGAAAGGTGTATGCAATTGCTGAAAGGTGTGAAACAAATCAAGGTTAGAAGCTATGTGGTCGGTGGCACGACTGTCAATGATCCAAACTGGTTTAACACAAAGATTAAAGAAGCACAGACTATTACCTGCAAAGAAAGTAGATGATCCACCAGAATCGCCATTTCCAACACTCGAAGACTGACCAGTAGCTGAACCAAATTTATTCAACAAAAGTACCAATTGATCATACATTTCTTGGCTCAATCCCATGCTAGGCTCTGTGGATGAACTGGTATGAGGAACATCATCAGATGTAGGACTCAGCCTCTCAACATCATGAACATCAGATTGGACAGTAGCTGCTACCCGCTTGCTCCTGTCCCACGACTTAGCACCACTCCTAGCTGGAGGATGCAATTTGAAGCATCTGTCGATGGAATGGCCATAAACCTTACAAAAATCACAAAAGAACTTTGAACGCCTATCATTCGGTGTAATGCCATACACCACTTGTTTAGTATTAGACACTGGAGACTGATTACCAATGCTATTAAGCTTGGAATGAAACATGTTTGATTTTTGTTTTTGATAACCAGCAGCAAATGCAGCTCCATCTGACGAAACAACAGGAGATGCCTCACAATCTCCCTGTTTCTCCTCTTGAAAAATCAATCTATAAGCTTGAATCAAGGTAGGCATGGGTTGCATCATTAATATACTCCCTCTCGCTGTCTTAAAATCCTCATTAAGTCCCATAAGAAACTGTAAAAGCTGTTGATCTTCAAGAAACTTATGCAACACACTTGCTGCACCACAAGACATACATACTGGTAACTCAACCAATCCAAGATATTCATCCCATTTCGTCTTCAGTTGTGTGTAATAACTACTCACAGTTTGAGTACCCTGTGAAATGCCAAACAAGTCTTTCTGTACCTGATATTTGCGTGGGCCATTTGACTGGCCATACCTCTCCTTCAACTCTGTCCAAATATCGGCTGCAGAACGAAAACTTAGAATACTATTACCTATATCTGGTTCGACAGAATGTAAAATCCAAGATATCACCAAATTATTACATCGTTCCCATTG
>JANVCL010000001.1:5990316-6001312 GCA_026546855.1 Erythroxylum incrassatum
CTAAGGGCAAATTTGTCCGAAAATACCCAATTGGGGTATCTTGAATGAGAATAAAAAACACAGGAGCTAAGGTGAACGAATTAAAAACACAGGGGCTAAGATGAATAATCAAGTATATTACAGGAGCTGTTTTATGTGATTTGTCGAAATTTTAAGTTAAAGAATTACTTTTACAATCGTCACAATAAGAATTTTTAATATTTCAAATAAAATTCTCATATTAAGTTAGTTCAATGAACTTGTTTTCTAACAAACACTAATGCATGTTTTAAAGTATGTCTATATTTTGGTCTATGATATCGACTTTGTTCACAACGAAAAAAATAATTTACGATAATCTTTACGTTCTATTAATATCGACTATAAATACTTTAAGAATAATACATAAATGTAATATAAATCTCATAATTATAATCTTATCTTAATTTGTTTCTAATTTACATTTATCGCATTGACTTTATAATATATATCTGAATATGTATAATATAAAGAATGCTTTTAAATGATTTTAAATGATTATGTCACTAAACTATAATCAATTTGAATGGTTGTAGGACATAGTAATCCAGACTAAACCAACAAAAATTGTTTAGGCATTCCATCTTGGAATTGTTATGTCAACAATTCAGGCAATGTGATAAGAAACTAATATCCATTGTCGACAAATGAAAGTAAGTGATAAGAAATTTGTGAGGTGGGCATGAAACGTGAGGTCCATATCTCCTCAGTTACACACCCTGGATAAGAGAAGAATCCAGGGACCGCAATTCCATTGGACCTCATTTTTCTCACTTGGCTTTACATCTGATTTTCAGTTTCATATCCCATCAACAAGCATTTCAGTTCCACTCCTCCCCAAGCTCCAAGTCTAGAGCAGCGGATCATCAAAACACAAGTATAATAGTAAATAGCAGCAGCTATGGCAACAATGGCAATGCTGAACGCCGAATGCTTGAGCATCATCTCCAACAAAAACACCGTCCCCACCAGGCCTCAGGCAAAGCCCACCTCACTTCTTTCCCTCCAAAATCTCCCAAAAGGCCTAACCATCTCTAAACCAAGCGACAACACATTCCTTGCAGGTTCTGCCATTTCTGGAGCTATATTTACTACCTTAAGCTTATCTGATCCTGCCTTTGCTGCACAGCAAATAGCAGAAATAGCCGAAGGAGATAACCGTGGCTTGACACTTCTTCTTCCGATAACAGCGGCCATAGGTTGGGTGCTGTTTAACATCCTCCAACCAGCGCTAAACCAGCTCAACCGCATGAGAGAATCAAAGGGAGTGATCATCGGGGTTGGACTGGGTGGACTAGCAGCCTCAGGTTTTGTATCAACACCAGAAGCATCAGCTAGTGAAATCGCTATGATTGCTGATGCAGCTAGTGACAACAGGGGTCAGCTTCTGTTGTTTGTGATTACTCCTGCTCTACTTTGGGTACTCTACAATATCCTACAACCGGCTTTGAACCAATTCAACAGAATGAGGTCTGAGTGATCTATGTGGGTTTTGTGAGGGGGCATAGAAATTACCTGTATGGGTAATTATAGCCTTCGGCATACATGTGAATACATATCATGTTGTTAATGTGCTTGACACTTTTGAAAATATTTTTATATCTTAATAATATGGATAAAACTTTTAAATTTCGCTTAAATGAGTCAGTGAGTTAGCAACAATACAGTAGTCTAAAACAATCAGTGAGAGGGTTAGATTCTTTTAGAAAAGTACTCTTAAGGACTTGAACATTCACCTTTGTTGGCTGCAAGGTTATGTCTTTGCTATTTCATGATCATTTTTCCTCTCTAGTCTAGATTGTTGGTTGCAAATTTGACCTTTAAGATTATGATACTTAAAACCTTTTAAGGTTCTCTTTTATGAAATCTTTGTGATATCATTGATAATTGTGAATTTTTATTTCATAGAGGAAATTTCATTTATGAATTAAGATTATGGACCAACCATATCTGATTTTTTGCATTATCAAGTATAAATAGTAAAAGACCAACTATACTTCTTGATTTTTTAAAATACCATATTGCAAAACATGAATATGGATCGTGTTGAAAGGAAAGTATGAGAAGACAGAAATTAATGATTGAGATGTTTAAGCTTTTAATCCAGATTTTGAGTTCATGGTTGAGTAAATCATCAGCGTTGCATACAATATTGTCGCCTCCCCACAAGATTTTAGGAAATGAATCATGATTCAATCACGAGCGCAACGGAAAAAAAAGTTTCCTAATCGGATTCAATAATTGAATAATTTGAAAGAAAAAGCATGCATCATAAAAGTAATTGAATCATATTTGATTTGGATTTTAGGCCAAATTTTTTTCAAAAAGTATTAGCCACGAGCTATCCAAGCATCAATCCTCTAACGATATTCACAAAGCAGTGAAAAAGAACTTAACATTTGAAAGGAAATAAGCTGAAGTGCTAACTTCTTTATTTTTATTTTCTATAAATAAAAAACAATAGTGTTTATTTTTATTAAAAATTAAATATTCTAATTATAATTAAATTTAAATCTAATTATAATTTAATTTAATTTAATAAAATCAAATATCTCATATTTGATCCCAAAAAATTTCTCAAGCTTTATAATTAAGTCCAATATAATTTAAATTGATTTTTTTCCTTTTTAACTGCTCCTTATGGTTAACTCATTAGGTTCCTAATATGATGGAAATAATTGTAAATTTTAATTTTAATTCATAATTAGAATTAGATAAATTAAAATTCCTTTAAAATTATCTTTAATTCTCCAATTAAGTAATTTATAACCATATATCAAGATTTACGTGTAGTAACATATCATGACTACCCAAATATTAAGTATATTAAAGTGGTTTGACTTAACCTGTCTATACATAGTTATGATATGTAATTCAATCTTTTCATTATCAAATGTTCCAATTGGACATAGAGTATAAATAAAATGTTTACTCCTTTAAACCTAATCATGTTTATTCTTGCTAAGTAGTAATATATTTTTAATTGTTATTTGAAAACATCGTTTCAAATATCAATTCACCCTAGCTATAGAGCTCCTTAAATTATTACTATAAAAAATAGTGAAACATTCTCTCTAATTATTTTAGAATGAAAAATCTTTTATTAACTTACTCAACTATCCCTATACGATTTATACTAAACAACTGACCTATCCTAATTAGAATAAGTAATAAGTAGCATTAAAATATAGTAATTCTCAAATGAGATACTATGGTAATATCAAGTCTAAGGATTAATCACACAATTGTCATAATAATGAAATCCATAGACTTGTAAATAATATTTCATTTGAGATCCTTATAATATGGTAAGTTAAGTGAACTTATTTTCTAATAAGCACTCACACATTTATTTAAGTATCTCCTACTTTAATTTATGAGATTAATTTCATAACAATGTATTAGTTTTACTATTTCTTCAATATTTCGTATTGATGAAATTATAATTATAAACAATTTAGAAATAATACATAAGTGCAAATTAAATATCATAATTATGATCTCATCATAATTTCAATTGCACTGTAACTATTCCATAGATTTTACTATTAGTATTAAAACATTAACAAAATACATAAAGATAAAGAATGCCTTTATCAGTTAAAATAATGATGTCATGCATAAAATTACAACCAACTGATTAGCTATAAGGGCATAAATTAACAATCTCTTACTTGCACTAAAATCAATCGCCTATATATCTAATACCTTATCCATCCATACTCTTTTAAGACAATAGTATAGTAAGGGGATCTATAAAATTCTCTTTAATAGGAACCTGATCTAATGTTATGTGATTTCGCTCCACTATCTCTTTGATTAAGCGAAACTTTCTAAGTGTATGTTTAGATCTTTGATGAGACCTTAGTTCCTCTGCCTATGCAATGGCACAATTGTTATCACAGTACAATACTATTAGCTCAACAATGCTAAGAACCACCTCAACTTTGGTGATGAACTTCTTAATCCAAACTGATTCCTTTGCCACTTCTAACATTAAGATGTACTTTATCTCAATCTTAGAATCCAAAATGGATGGATATTTAAAACTCTTTAAACTTACTACACCACCATTCAAAGTCAAGATGTACCTTGACTATGATCTACTATTATCTAGATCAAACTGAAACTAGCATCTAAATACCTTTAAACTTTTAGTTTAACTCTTTTATAGACCAAGAAAACATCTTTAGTCCTTCTCAAGTACTTGAAGATGTTTTTCATATTCGTCCAGTGACAATCACTAGGATTGGATTGAAACCTAGTTGTAATGCTTAAAGCATAAGAGACATTTAGTCTAGTACATAGTATCACATACATGATTGATCCAATTGTCGAAGCATATGGATCCATTTTGTTTCTCTCTTCTTATGTCTTAGGATACATACTTTATGAGAGAAATATTGTACGACGTAGGTAAGAATCACTTTTGAAGTTCTCCATGATAAACTTCTTTATCACTTTATTTATGTACGTGAATTGGGATAAGCTATGCAACCTATTTAATCTATATTTATAGATCTTTATTTCCATAATATATGTTGCTTCTCTCATTTCCTTTATAGAGAAGTGCGTAGATAACCAAGTATTTAGATATTGGAGCGTTGGTATGTTATTTCCAATTAGCAATATGTCATTCATATATAGAAATAGGAAGACAACTACACTCCTACTAAACTTCTTATAGACGAATAGTTCACGCAAATTGTTTTTATAAAATTTAACTTTTTAATTATCTCATCAAAATAGATGTTCCAACTCTATGACACTTGCTTAAGTTTATAAATAGACTTTTACATCTTGCATACTTGATTAGGAAAAATCTTGGATTTAGAATTCTTAGGTTTGGTCATATAAATATCCTCAAGCAAATTCCCATTGACAAATAAAGCTTTGACATTCATTTGCTAGATTTCATAATCATGATATACAACTATAGATAACAAGATCCTTATGGATTTAACCATAGCTACTGGTAAAAAAGTTCATCAAAATTAACTCTTTATTTTTTCTATAATCTTTAGCCACTAACCTTCCTTTATAGGTATGTATATTACCATTAATCACAGTTTTTTCTCTTAAAAACCCACTTACATCCTATAGGTACAATACCATCAAGAGAATCCAACAAAGTCCATATTTAGTTAATATACATGAATTCCATTTCAGATCTTATGGCTTTATGCCATTTTAAAGAATCAATGTCAGACATTGCTTCTTTAAAAGTAGTTGGCTTATCATTCATTAGAAATATATTGATTTTTTCTCCCATTTTTAATACGTAGATCTAATATAATGGGGGTTGGGGGACAACATATCATACTAATGCATTGCGGAATATGTCTCTTAAACCTTTGATTGTACATTATATGTATCAACTTAAGGCTCCTATTCCATTTATATATGAATTTGTGGTTGTTGAACTTCTATAGGCTCTACCTCACTTCTACTACTTTTCTTAAAAATACATTCTCATTCTAGGAATGTAGTATGTCTTGAGACAAACAACTTTTTATTAAGAGAATGGTAAAATTGATACCTAATATTTTATTTTATATACCCCACAAATTTGCATTTATTTGATTTTGCTTTAAGCTTATTAGATATTAGATGCTTCACTTAAGCATCACAGTAACTTTGGCCTACTACTAGTCCATATCTCAAATAGTATATTGTCAATCGATTTGGATGGAATTTTAGAAGGTAAGAAGTAGTTTCAAAGGCATATCCCTCAAAGGAGATAGGAAGGAATGCACTACTCATTATAGAACTTACAATTTCAGGACAATACTAACCATTATAGAACTTACAATTTCCCCTCCCAAACACTCCATTACGTTATTAAGTTTTAAAAGAAATTCATTATGAGAGAATCCTATTCTTTTTAAGTAACTAAGAAACTCATGGTCCAAGTATTCACCACCTCAATTAGATCTAAATGTCTTAATACTCTTACTAATTTTTTTCTCAAACTTAAGTATAAATTATTTGAGCTTTTCAAATGATTTAGAATGTTATTTCATTAAGTGCATATAACTATATCTGAAATGATCAACTATGGATGTAAAATATGTGTATCCGTCCACCTCTAGTGCGAGTAGATATAAGTCCACATATATTTGAATATAGAAGCTCTAGTAACTCACTAGCATGCTCTCCTTTTCCATTAAAAGGTTATTAATCTTTCCTAAAAAAACAAGATTCATATGTTTTATATAATTCTAATTAAAAGAATCCAAATATCTTTCTTTATGTAACTTTGTGACTCTAGTTTTATTGATATAACCTAACCTACAATGTCACCTAGTGGATCTAGGAGTCTAACGGGGATATTTTGCATGGTGAAGTTAATGTAGATACTATTGAATGACATAGTAAAATGATGGGGATGTAGGCCCTAATAAGAATGTTGTGCATAATGATGTTGAAAATGATACTAAAGCTCAAGGAGCATATAATACAATTCATATGTCAATTCTAAATGGCGACCAATTAATGGATATTGGCTCTAGTGAATATGAAAGTTTCCTTAATAATAATGAGTACCTAATGGAGAAGAGTTTAGGGAGGAAATTAAACGACTTAGCATAAGTGTTAGATATGAACCAGTTGTTATAAGTGTTGGATATGTACTAGGTGGTGGTTTGTCACAGTGGGCACTAAGTATGGAATTTGAAAATGAGAAAGAGTTCAAAATTGTTGTTGATTATTCAATAAAAATAGGTTTTAATGTTATATGAAAAAAAATGAATCTAAGAGGATTAGAGTAGGTGAATTGTAAGATGCAAGTGGGAAATATATGCAACCTATGATAGTAAAGGCAAATGTTTCAAAATCAAGGCATATAGGTTTAAGCATACGTGTTCCACAACAAACAAGCCTAAAATAGCTTTAGCGAAGTTTAAGTAGCTATTAGCTATAACTATAAAAGGCCTAGTATAACCACTACTAAGATAATTGAAAAAAGCATAGAAAAGTTGAATATATTTGTGAATTCAACTATGTGCAGGGTTGCAAAGAGAAAGTTAAGAAGGAGATAGTATTAAACTACACTTGTGAATATTCTAAGCTGCAAGGTTATACATATAAGTTAAAACTTAGCTATCTTAGTTCAACAGTGGAACTACAATTGTAAAAGAACCTTTTTGTTACAATTGAAGAGTTTATATATATTGATGACTGAATTTCGAGTTCTAATAGTTAGAGAAGTATCATAGGTAAAAACATATTGTTTTGTCATACAAATCAATATTTATATAAAATATACTACTTGTTTGGCCTATATTATGTTTAGTAAACTCGAATTCAAAATGTCAAGCTTATGTGTATCATACACCTCAATTATCCCATGTATTTTTAAAAGATATGCAAAATTTATTTTAAAATTTGGAACTTTAAAGTAAGCCTTATTAATATACGGTATCTAACTTCCTTTCCCATCTTATAAATTTGTTTATAATTGAAAATCAAGATCAACTTTATCAAAATAACAAGACAAACCATCCTCATAACTCAACTAAAGATCTTTCTTAAAGTATTCACTATAATATAATTTTCATCTTCCATACTAAGCCATTATAACAATATAAATACCAAGTGAATAAGATAAGTAAAGGATATTTACACCATACTGATATTTATAGACTCTAAGTAGAGCACACAACAATGCAATGGTCTTAGATGAAACAATGATCCTTTTAGACAATTTTGAATAAGAAACCTCACAAATGGATCTTGCACTCACATATGATTTGACTTGGAATAGAAGAAGATTCTAAAATTCGATATAAATATACAAAGAAAACAAGTCATAACTCCAACTTAACATTTTCGGAATCATATGATTATCTAATTTGGTATCTTATACTAGTTTTCAACCTGCGGTGTATATGAATTTGTTTTCAATTTCGAGAGGAACCTAATCCAAATAGTTAAAGTATAAGTGTTCAAATCTTTACGTAAAGAGAATTCCTAACTTATTCATCAATTGGCTAATGACCATGGAAAATCCATCGATTGCATTATGACCATTCAATTATTTAGTTTTAGTGTAAAAGCTCTTGGAGTAAAAGAGCTATTTTTTCGTGTCTGATTTTACTTATTTACTCTTTTAGCCTGCATCGCTATTATCTTGTCACATCTACATGTGGGTCTACTAGAAACAATCTCTCTACTATGTAGGAGTAAGGTTGCGTACTATCAGACTTCCCCAGACCTTGCTTCACTACGGGACTTCAGGATATGATGATGATGATGATGTATAAGCTCTTGGAGTAAAAGAAAAAACCTTGTTAGATATACAAAATTATCACAAAATTTTCCAATAGTTTAGTTTGAAATCATTTACCTTAATAATTATGGGAGCACAAACTAATAATTCTACCAAAAAAATTAAAGGATGCATATGAATGATTAAGCCTTTTTTATATTTAAAACTACTTATAGAAAAGTATACACAAACATGTGCAACAAATGATATGTTGAGATCATATGAATAAATTTTCATTACATATAAATATTCCTCCAAAATAGATAAACTAATAAGGGCCAAATTGTCTCCTTAACCTTAACATTAAAAAAAAGAAAACAAGATAAATTAAAACAACAACTAGGGGATACGATACCAAAATCTAAAATAGCAAAATGATAATGTGTGTGCTTTGAATAAAACAAATGGAGGAGACAAAGTGATAAGGAGTAAAAGATACAACATACCGTAATGTTTAGGAAGGGAACATATGGCAATGTTAAGGGCTATGAAGTGATTAGAGAAGGCAACAAAAGAGGAATAGAACAAAAGACCAGTTATAAAACTAGATTTCAATGTTTGGGAAAATTACTAAAAGTTAATGTGTAAAAGGATAGTTTTGTAGGCAAAAAGGACATGTAAAGAAGCTGCACAACAATTTTTAGTAACTAGTATGTTTTTTGTGGACCTTTCTTGCCAACTAAAATGTGCATCTGGCAATAAGGCCTACGAATAAATAATAAAGTTCCATAGTGGATTTTTTAAAAAATGAGTTATAAGGGCTATTAAGTTGGGGTTTAACTTCAATATTTTCAAAATGTTGGAATTTCTTTTTAAATGTTTTGAAATATTTAGATTCAAATTGAATTCTTGTAAAAATGTTTTGGTCAAATTTGGCCCTTTTTCCATATTGATTTCTAACTTCTTTGTTCAATTTTGAAGAATGATTAAATGACATGTTATTATTAAATTAATCTTTTTCAATAATTAACAATCATATTAAAATACCTTAAACTTTTAGTGAATTGTAAAATAATTATTTTCATTCTCAAATTACTATAAATTGAATTTTAGTATTTATTATAAGCAAAGTTTTAACGTTGCATATAGAATGATGAGGACCTATATCATCTCATTTTTCTATGCAACTATATTTCAAAACTATGGATCTTGGTATTGGAACGCTTTAGATTGTGCTGCAACTACTATATCTAGCCTCACATCATTCAATGGCCTACTAAGCCACACTTCAATTCTAAAGCTTACTAGAAGCCACTTAGGATGGCATTTGGAGCACTGGTGTACAACATATGGTATGAAAGGAATACAAACTTGTATAAAGCAGAATAATGTAATGTTAAAATCATAGCAAAAAGGATAGTGTTGGAAATAAGAATCACAATAATAGTATGGAATATCACAAGCACAATGAGCAATGAAACGATCTATAATTGAAAATTATAACTATTCATATAGCCATAGAACGTGGGATAAGGATGTTAATAAATTCTCGTTGCTCTCTTATATGTTCTTAGCTGAATAATTGAGACGCAATTTATAGTTTATAAACTTGAGGCTCTTTGAGTATGCAATATTATTCTTTCTTAACTTCTAAAAAAGGTTCCAATTTAACAAAAGATAAACATAATCTTAAAATATTGCCTCCTATTATCTTTTTTGCTCTTTTCATGTTTATGCTAATATTATTATGTTCAATTGTTTAATTATCATTATTTGCTATTATTTTATTAAATATAATTATTAAGGTGACTCATATAACCTATATAATTATAAAAACTTAAATTTTTTTCAACTTATTTAAGTAATCAATATAACTTGTGACTTATTTATGAATGGTTTTAATAGTTTTTATTATGTAACTTTTTAATCTTTACTATTTTACTGATTTTATCAATAAATGATTAAGATTTATTTGATTTATTCCCTTTATAAAATAGTTAACATTCTTTGTCTTCTATATAATCGTTTCAAAAAATAATTACAATTATGTTTTCCTATATACATTATAATGAGTGATAGTTTTAATTATTCATTAAAATAATTCATTATTAGATGTTGGATGGTGATTTCATAGATGTATGAAATGTTTATAAGAAGCGCATCTGTGAAAAAAATATATATGCATTTATTGGTAAAAGATATGTTGTTTAATCTTAATATATATGTTACTTAATATATTATTTAAGTCTAATGGGTTATCTATACAATTAAAAGAAAAAGGATAAGATTGCTTAAGCATATATTTATTTCATCATGATTTATAGTTACGTAGGACTAATAAATGATATTCCTTTCTTTGCAGAAGATATGCTCTTTAAGTTTACATCTTTTCTTTTAAGCTATTTTTAATTGAATAAATAAACTACAGAAGATGCGTATAAATGATGAAAGAAAAATTACAAGGTTAAGACAAACTTATAACGTGTAAGAAGCTACTTCAAACTACTAAGGCAATGACGGAGCCAGGAATTTAAGATAGGAAGACCCAAATAAAATATAAATTTCACAAAAATTTTCATATCAAAACTAAATAAAAAAACAAAGTTTTATTAGGAATATAAAATAGCTAAAATTACAATGATCCTCGCCTACTTTTCATATATTGAAATCTTTTCTTAACAAGATCATTGTGAATATTTGCAAATACATCTCTTTCAATGTAACACACTAAACAATCATTCAATAGGTCATCTCCCATTTTATTACGAA
>JANVCL010000001.1:6039826-6053203 GCA_026546855.1 Erythroxylum incrassatum
ACTCGTAGGGAACGATTGTAATAGATTATATGTAAGAAGCTCAAGACAATGATGTAATGTTTTGTTTATCAAATATACAAATATTTGTATTTTTCAATATTATAAGAGTACTTTAAATATTTTGCCCCCACTCAAAATAATTTCTGGATCCGCCCCTACTTGGCATATTATTGGAGAGGAAGTTACTCGGTATCCAAGATTTTTTCCATCATGGGAGACTACTCAAAGAGCTTAACTCTACTTTATTTCTCTAGTCCCTAAGACAGATCATCCTTCCACAGTGGTTGATTATAAGCCAATCTCTTGCTGTAACATGATCTATAAGGTGATTGCAAAAATCATGGTTGATAGACTTAGAGAGATTCTCCCTCACATCATCAACCTAAACCAAAGTCCTTTCATTAAGAACCGTCGTATAGGGGATAATATCTTGTTGGCTTAAGAGATTTTCAAGAATTACCACCTTTCTAATAAACCATAGGAGATGTGCTTTCAAATTGGATTTACAAAAAGCTTATGACTCGATTCAATGGGATTTCCTCCTGAATGTGCTAGTATCCGTAGGTTTTCCTCTTAAGTTCATTAAATGGATCGAAGAGTGTATAACCTCACCTTCTTATTCTATCCTGATCAATGGGTCCCCCTCAAATTTTTTTAGAGGAAAATCAGGCTTAAGACAAAGGAATCTTTTATCTCCATTTCTCTTTATTTTCTGTATGGAGGTACTCTCAAGGAACCTGAATGCTTGTATAGCTGGTAGTACATCCTTTAAATACCACTAGAGGTGTAAAGCTCTTAAACTCACTCATCTCTTGTTTGCTGATGATCTTTTGTTGTTTTGTCATGTCGATTTGGAAACTTTACTTAATTGCTTGCACACCTTTTCTAATTTTTTGGCATGGACATGAACCTTTCCAAGAGTCAATTCGTTTTATCTCTTGGTATGGACCACATGGCCCGTCAAATGGAAATTATTTCGGGTCTTAAAAGAGTCAACTTCCCATTCGATACCTAAGGGTACCTCTCTTAATAGGTCAGTGGTTTAGGAGGGATTGTTTACCCTTGTTGGATAAAATTGATGCTAGAGTTAACAAATGGACCCATAACAATCTCTCTTATGCTGGTAGACTTCAATTGGTTATTTCTATCTTCTCAACTTTTTAGGTGTATTAGTGTAGTCAATTCATTCTCCTTTCTTCCATTATTAAGGAAACAGAGACAAAACTTAGGAATTTCCTGTATTCAGGGAATGAGGTGACAAAAGCTCACGCTAAGGTTAAATGGAGTGACCTATGTAAACCTAAAAGAGAGGGTGGATTAGGTATTAAGCATTTGTCTACTTGGAATAATGCATTGATAGGGAAAATAGTCTAGGTTCTGTTTAATGATAGGGAAGCTCTGTGGGTTAAATGGGTACACACTATAATTCTGAGAAGGAAAAAGTTCTGAAGTGCCTATCCTACCAACTATAGTTCGTTGAGTTGGAGAAAGATTTTATATGTTAAGGATCAAATTGGGAACCAATTCAGATTTAGGATAGGAAATGAGAATTCTACTTTTTTATGACAAGATCCTTGGCATCCTAGAGGTATCTTGAAGGATCTCTCAACAGCTAGAGTGATCAATGGGTCGGAGCTACCTATGGCTGTAAGGGTGTTCGATGTAATAAAAAATAATGTGTGGTGCTAGTAAGAGGCAACAGTTGGGACTATAAGAACTTTAGAGCCTTTATAGTATTAACCAGATTGTTCACAACCTGATAGTTTGGAATGGCTTGCAAGATCTTCAAAAACGTATGCAAATGCTTCGACCTACAAATACGTGAGACCTCCTAATAAGAGTGTTCCTTGGCATAAACTAGAATGACATAAAAGAATTAGCCCTAAATATTCCTTCATACTGTGGTTAACCTTTCTTAATAAGTTGCAAATAAGGGACAAACTCCTTTACCTTCACACCCAAATCACTGCTCCTTATGTGCCTCGAATAATGAGACTATTAGCCACCTATTCTCTAAAACAGTGTGGTTACACTATCTTAATAACTTTACCTTCCCAATCTGACAAACCTTCATTCCATTCTAAATTGGTTCAACCAGCCACCTAACTTCAAAAATTGTGACATCAATAATGTTATCATCCTCTTTTATGTTATTGTCTCCAACCTTTGGACTGAAAGAAACCTTCGAACCTTCAAAGATGAAGTCTTGGAAGTTGGGAGCATCAACACTAGAGTGATCTTTCAAGTTATGGGACAAATCAGTTCAAACACAGAGAGAAGGTAACTGTTGGAGTGTTTTGTTTTTCTAATGTAATGTCTGCAGGTTTTGATTTCAGGTTAAGGAAAATAAAAGGAAATCCGATCCCTCTTCGGTATATACAACAAGGGAGGCAACAGTTTCAGGGAAGCATTCAACCTCCAAAGCTACAGGGGGAAACTCCTTCAGACATAGACCCTCCCTTGTAGTAGAAAAGAAAAGAAAAGAAGTTTACAATAAAGTTATGCTAACCCTACTTCCTAACAGTGGGAGGTTCCCTACTCCTCTGTTTGGTGTCCTAAAATTCGGAAGCCATTATGGGTTTACCAAGGAAGGTTGGGAGAGTTAAGCAAGCAATCAACAAAGATCTCAAAGCCTAGATGGAAGCTAGTAGTAAGGGGTATGGGTTCTTTCTCATCACAATCAGTACCCTAAGCAAAAAAGACTCCATATTGTTCAAAAAATTAGAAAAACAAAGATAACATTCTTCTACTTATGATTTGCTGATTCGAAATTAGGATTTTTAGAGGTAGGCTTGACTATTATATGTTTCTGTTTTAGAATGTTGTCTAGAAATGGCTGTATTACTGGTAAGATGAACCTTTTTTATAAGGTCATCTTGGTTGGTAGATAGTCATTTGTTGAAGTCAGTACAAATGGTCTGATTCGTGATTTTTTAAGAATCCACTATATGAAATAATATCGACTCAAGGTTGTGGTTTTGTGGTCATAAGGAACACTTTTTTTAGGTTTCCTCATGCCTTCATGTCAGGTTATTCCTTTTGGTTTAGAAAAGAGATTTGCATCATGGGCAATCTCTTGATTTGTACATAACTGTTACTTATTTTATATAAATTACTTAATTACAAAAAAAACAATTTCACGAAACTGGCAGATTATCGAAATCCTAAATGGAATATTATTTATGTGTATGTGGATTTTCTCATAATTATAGTTATATAATTGATCCTTGGACTTGAGATTACTAAATTATCTTATGTAAGTGCTTGTTAGAGAATAAGTTCATTAAATTGGTCTCATATGAGAATTCCATTAAGAACAGTATTTCCATGTCTATGAAAATTCTCATTATGATGAATATTTAAATGATATTTTGATTTAGGATCTCTAAAGTATCTCATATTTGGATTTTTATATTTCGATATTACTTTTGACCTATTGTAGTTATGGAAGCTCAATTGGTAGTCATTGGATATAGCTTGAACTATATGGAGGTAGTTGAGTGATTACTATAGGATTTATCACCATAAAGTGACTAAGGAGAATGTTATGTTTTTCTCAATTAATATTGATTTGGGAAATTCTTAGCCAAGGGAATGAAACTTAAAAAATTAGTTTTCAAATATTATTAATTGAATCAATTATTAATGGTGGAAAACTAATATGATTGGACTCAAATATAGTAGAAATTATTTCCATTTTTCGTGTCTAATTGAAGCATTATCGATGAAATGATTGAAATATATAGAAAAATCTTGTACGGAAAGGTTTAAAACTACTTTGACATTCCTAAATATTTGAGCAGTCATGATGTATTGCTAAATGTTAGTGTATATATATATATATTATTAGATAATTATATATATAGATATATTAGATAATAAAAAAATTAAATGAGTTTAATTGATCTCTTCCTATATGATTTAGGGTTGTAATTTATATCTATTGCTAACATATTTAGAAACCTAATGGGTCACACACAAATAACAAGTTGAAGAGATAAAATGTGTTTTAATCAAGTTGGACTTGATTGTAAAGTTTTAGAAACTTTGTGATTCAATATGAGATATTTAATAAATAAGGACCAATATGAAATACCATATCTTATTTGGGCATAATTGATATTTGCCTTAATTAACTTTAAATTTTGGTTGTTAAAGAATTAACATGTCAATTAGGATTGTCTAATGTACAAAATAATATAGTTATATATATATATTACATTCACCACCTAAAATGACATACATTTTGGAAATTTTCAATTCTATTTCAAACTTTATAAAATTTTTAATTAAGGATTTAAAACTCAATAGAACAACCTTTAGTCATAACATGTAAGCATCCACATAAAAGTGATGGATACATAGGCATCCATGTACACTAGTGCATAACCCATAAACCATGGCTGAATTGAAAAAATATTAAAATTTTGAAAAATCCTAAATAATTATATAAAGTTAAAAATAGTTTATAAAATTGTGGAATTTAAATGAAATAAAACTTAATGTGAACAAAACAAATATGCTGCAAATTTAGAAATAACACATCTGGCTTAATATTTAGGAGTTTACCTAAGTTTTAAAAAATATAATTATCTAGAATTACGTCATGGGACTTATAAATAATAACAAATCCTAAAAATCATAATTTGAAACTTAAAAACAAATTAGGTTGATTTTTTACTAATAAAAATATAAAATCAAACAATTTTAATTTAAAACATGAGTTTAATTGAATATATCCTTAAAAAGAGAAAATTTTGTGATTAGAAGAAATCGTGACGTAAATAAGATACATAAGATAAATGAAATGTGTTATAAAGTAATTTACTATATGTTCATTGGACATAAGATAAATGAAATGTGTTATAAAGTAATTGACAAACTTAAGCAAAACCAAGGTGATGTTAGTCTAAACAACGTGTATTTCTTATGACTATAAATAGGACTGAATGACATTTAAAACTCACTGCATAACAATAAAGAACAAAATAGGAAATTGTAAGGACATCATTAGCCTTTCCCTTTCTTAAACAATAGCAATCGAAACATGGATTTATAGCTAAACACTATGCCATTTTAATACAATAACATATGGATCACAAGTAGATTAAATATCGGTAAGACATAAATGACAATATTAATTGGTCAAATCAAACCAAGAAACAAAATGAAATCAAAAGCTTGGTCAAATCAAAGCAAGAAAACAAAATGAAATCAAAAGCTTGGTCAAATCAAAGAAAGAAAATCAAATGAAATAAAAATAACATTAATGGGTAGAAATTATGACTCCCAAACAAACTATAAATGAACTAGTGAAAGTAATCATTGTAGGGAATCATAATGCAAGATAACAAGCTCCAAATCTAAAAAAAGCATTTGCAAAATTTGGGATAAGGAATAAACATACATTCCATCCACTTTAGAATCATCAACATAAAGTGAAGAAAAAGTTATCATGACGGTGAATAATATGTCCTAGTACAAAAATTCTTAAAAAGTGAATTTGTTTTACTATATATTGACTATTTACTAACTAAAGTAATTGCACCTATCCTTATTAAGTAATATAATGAAGAACAGGGATTGACTCCACTGATAAGCGATGTGGATCTAGAAGTCTCTCTTATTATCTAAAGAATAAATAAGAGTAGTTGATTTTGGGCAAATAAAACATATATAAAAACAATCACCGAGAGAATCAAAAGTAAAGTAATTAATCAAATAGAGAAATTAATTATAAATTAATTCTTAAGTAAGTACTTTCCCTACTATCTTCTTTAATGTCATAATTGAATTAACTTAAAGTAGATATATCATCTAGACTAATAGAATTTCTTAGGTACTAAAATTACACTCTCTCAAGTTACAACAATTGGCTCTTCAGTTGGTTAACCCATATTTCTACCAAACAACACCTATTTAGATGCATTAGGAATTGTAAAATTCCATAAAAGCTTTCAACCTAATGCTAACAAGATTATGAAGGTCTATCTCTAGTACTCCATTCAACCCTTAATTCCTAAGTTGCGGTCTAATCATAAGTAGATTCTCTCTGGTTGTCTACAAGTGAATTTCAATCATTTATAATCAATATCATAATTAAATCCAAATTTAGATTAATCAAAGGTAATTAGTACAAATATCCTATTTATAAATTAGATCAAATTAATCCATATAAAGGTCAATACTAGGATTTTTCCTATCTAAACATCTAAAGTATTTAGCCAAAAATTATCTCCAATCCAACAAAAACAATAAAAAAGGTCATGATATAAATAATTCTAGATGAAGATCAGGGTGTTGTTGATAGCTTGATCTATTGGATCGATCTCAAATTTTGATTCTCTAATGAAAATGGCTTCAAAATTAAGCTTTTGATGGTCAAAGTGCCGCCTAGTGGCTAAACCTAACCTTTTAAAGAGAAAAGAGTATTATGATATGGAAAGTGTCCAAAACCTCTATAAAAAAAAGGATCTCAATGCTTTAAATATGTATGTTCTATTTGATACATGATCTTAGACATGACCATTTCTTAATCCATAGAACATTTTGCTTCTTTTAGAGATAAAACAAAATCTCTAGCACGCTCATTCCTTAAACCGTAGATCTTTTTTTATTTCTTAATGCCACGTAGACTCTTTCTAACTCGTGGTTTCTTCTATTATGATCAATTTTGGAACAAAATGGAACATTAGCATAGGTCAAATCATATTCAACTAAGAATTATTTTTTCTTCTATATTTTTACTTAAATGGCCCCTAGTTTTTAATAAGTATCATCGTAAAGTCATATCTTCTCAATTACCTGAAAATATAAAAATTAAATAAAAAGTTAATTTAGCATTAAAACGAAGTAAACTAATAAGAAAGTATATGCATATTTTACGTACATCAATATCTCCCACACTTACGCTTTTGATTATCCTTATGCAAACCAATCTTAATCACTCCTAACTTAATAAGTTTAATCTTTTGGTCTAATATAGTTGCACAAAATTAAAATTCAATATAATCCAACAATCAATCAAACATCAACTTAATTCATATAATTCAACCTAATATACAAAATAAATAAATAGAAGTAAGAAGCTTCCTCTTTTCAACATTTTAATAACTCGAAATGAAAGTAAATTAAAACATGTTTTTTGGAAATTATATTTGGACCATTAGAGGCTTGTTACTTGTTGAAAAATCTCCTAACATTTTGACACAAAAGTAAACACCTTATCATGAATACTCTTAATTACTCAATTAGGCCAATAATTTAAATGGCTACTAGCTCCATTTTTTATGGGGTACTAAAATGCTTAAAATTATATTTAAAGCAATAGATACTTGTTCGAAAAGTCTCCTAACATTTTGATGTGAACGTAAACTCTTAATTACTCAGTTAGGTCACTAATTCAAATGACTACTAGCACCATTTTTTTGATTGAATTTATTTATAGTTACATTATTCACATATTTTTTAGGGTACTAAAATGCTTGAAAAGATTCACCCTTTATCTTAACCATTGCAAAATTGCATAAAAATGTCATGATGCATATTAAAAATCCATTTCAAGGTCATTAAATTAATTTGAAACTAATTTACTTTAATGCTTATTTATATTTACCTAACCTAATTGAATTACAACACAATCAAACTTATAATAGGTTCTCTTAATTACTCTTTTTTTCATTGTTAAAAAAATAAGAGTTAAAATAAACTTCTCTGAACCTATTCCACTATTTGCTATCTAATATAGATGTGATAATAAATTAAAATTTATGTAAATCTTACAAAGAAACTAACATAAACAAAAACTATAAAATGCAAAGTGCATTATAAAATGAAAGAGAAATATTAAAAAATAATATTAACAACTAAAAGAAAAACATAAATTAGAGAATAATTCCAAATATAGTTTTGGATTTGTAAAGGAAAAATGAAAAAGGGAAATATATAAGAGATAAATAAATAAAAGTAGAAAGCTTAATCTATAACTAGTGCATAATGTA
This sequence comes from Erythroxylum incrassatum, assembly GCA_026546855.1. NCBI lineage: Eukaryota > Viridiplantae > Streptophyta > Magnoliopsida > Malpighiales > Erythroxylaceae > Erythroxylum > Erythroxylum incrassatum. The sequence goes on from JANVCL010000001.1 coordinate 6,047,827, forward strand.
GCCAAAAATGTGGTGGGTCTTTTATGTACCATATATGGTGTAAACAAGCCAACACCTATTATTGCAAACAACATAATTTTCACCCCATGCTTTTATCTATCTTAGCGTTCTCTATAGGACATGATTTTGTCATTGGCTTTGTTCCTTTATTTGGCTAGTAGTCCTATTCATCCTGTCTGACATCAGTTGTTGTGATGCAAGATTCATTTCTTTGGGTGCATCTTTACTCTCTCTCACTCCTCTCTAGCATCCTCTATAGGGGCATCATTTTCTTGCACTGTCTCTCTTCCAACTACAGGACCTTGTTGACCTTTCTAATCAATCCCATATAACACATCATATTAAGGTTAAAAAGCCATCTCATAACTAAAATTCAAATACAAGATGACATCATTCTTCTTGATGACCATTTGCTTAAAATATACAATAAAATAATAACAGATGGTAGGGTCTCCTCTCTACTATGCACCATAAATAAAACATATTCTGAAGTGTAACCACCCTAGTACTCTACTTCTATCCTAAAATTGAATAAGGCATGACGTTATACAAGTATCATAAGGTTGGGGAGGCAATTTGTTTACTTTTCTTGGTTTGTAGATCATATGTAGGCCCTCTAGTCAATATATAATTCCAAATGTTTGTATAATTTAAAGATCATATATAGGCCCTCTAGTCAATATATAATTCTAAATGTTAGTATAACCTACTAACTCAAATAGGAAGTTAGTGGCAAAGGTCTTAAAGGCCTTTGTATCCATATATTCAAGAGTGTAGAACCTACAATACAATTTGAATTCATTAAAAGACATATTGATCGGATTTCCTCCAAACCTAAATTGAATGAAATCCTCCTTTTCTCTACTAGCATGCCTAGTAGATTACAAAGTTGTTATAACTCATGAAGTGATATCTCTATATGCATTTTATATTACATTAAACAATAATGGTCACTCTTAGTTTGTACATAACTCCTAACCTTATTTTCCAACCCAACATTTATTCATTCCAATATATATAACTATTTTCTTTGAAATATATGATTTTTAGATATCTATACCTTGCATACTAGTCAAAATTATTAAAGTATAGGGTGTTCATTGCAAGATGAACCCCTAGCTTTCATGCAACCACTTAAAACTCCCCGGTGTGCTCTTTCGTTAGTACTCTTACTTTTAAAAGGTTGGAAACTCATTATGTTGCATAAGTTAAAGTTTGGAAAACTAAAAGAGGTGAAATTTTATTATAGATGGGGAAATCCCCAAATTTCTATAGTTTTGAGCCTTAACTTACAAAAAAAAAGGATCGGGGAAGAAAATTAAAAACTTTGGGTGTAAATGCAGGTTGATACCAAAATATGAGCAAGTTTTGCTACATTACTAGATTTAGGTGTTGCCTACATGAGCAATTTGAGAGAAATTAAGATAAAATAAAAAATAGTAAAAGCGGTTATTTTGCTTGACCCTAGCCTTTTAAATTTTAAGGGTAGACCTACGATATAACTATGTTGTAACCAATGGATCCTTATGAATAGAATTTGGTGAAGAAAAGGTCTAGGGCACTATGACTCCGTATATGGATCCTTCTGGATAACTTAAATTTAGGTTAGGGTATAACAAATGCCTCAGTTTATGGATAAACCATAAATTCTTTTGGAAGATATGAGTTTTAAACATACTACGGGACACAATCATTCCCCAAGCTATGGGTTATTTTGGACATATGCATAAGTGAACATTGTTTTAGACATAAGCATATCTCAGTCTACGTTTATCACACAAACTCAATAAATAACTTTTAGGCTTTTATTGGTCTTATCTTTTCACATTTCATCCCAATTATGTTGGATCCCATTTCCAAAGCTCAACTCTTGCTCTGATACCGTAAATGTTGGATCTCGTTTCTAGAACCCAACTTATTCAGAATACCATAATACTTGAGCATATTATCCTATAGGGTTATTTCTATGAACCCTTATTAGGCATCATCCCACAAGGGAGGCGTGCACATAACAGTCAAACATCAAAACAAACTTATTACTTCAACTAAACCATTTTACAAGGAAGTCAATATGAACATACACAATAGAAACTACTTCAATTTCTCATTTCATTACTAAAGTAAAAAAAGTTTTAAAAACTTTATTTACATATCAAAAGCCACACCATTGACTTATTACAAAATACAAAATAGCAAATTGAAGCAACTCCCTTAGGCTCTTGATCACTTGATCTCTTAGCTATCACCTAAAGATGGAACAAATAGGGGGTGAGCTTGAAAGCTCGCGGGTAACATTTTATGATGGAAAATAAGCAAAACTTTGAAAAATCCACTTTTTTTTTATAGAAAACTCTTATTGAAATCCATAAAGCAATTGTTTCTAAAATTCTCATCATGTAGTTGAAATCTCAAACTACAAAACATGAATGCATCAAAATTGTTCACATAATATAAACATATAAGCACCTCAGAATGGTTTGAGAGATGCAAACAATGTATGCATCACTCTTGTCATGAGCACTTAAGCATATCAAAATGGTTTGGGTAGATTCAAAAACAGAACGTACTGTGCATTTTCACATAATGGTCTTACGTAGCCGTAGACTTATGGCAGTCCATGAAGGAGCTCCATACCACTAGCGAGCAAGTGGGAGAAGCCTTTTGTCAAAGTGTACTTGACTTAACTTAGGGGACCACCACAAACCCACGTAAGATGTATTTTAAGACTTGCAAAACATATTGCCCAAAAAGGCACATTTTAGAAACTCGATTTCTTAAGCTTGATATCCTTTCAAAATTATTTTCATAAATCAAACAAAATTCATATACAAAATATACAACACTTTCTCAAATCATTTAAAGAGTAATAAATGCACATTTATGATGCAATTGAAATCATTAAACTTCTTTGATTCAAAGAAGACATTAGTGGCTTATTTACTCTATTATAAACATGTACCCACCTTGTTTTTCTTGCTTATAGACTTGTTTAAAATGCCTCTTCTATTGTTCCTCTTGCCTCTTTTGATCCCTTCATATAATAAAAAAATCCCACTCAATAAGGTTTTCAATTGAAAATCTCTCAAAGCACAATCACTAAAATTGGTTCTAGAATACTTAAACCCAAGCATTTTCTAAACTCCATGAACTAAAATCCTTCCAAAAATTCAAAAGATTTAAAATAATTTTACCTTCATTCTTCAGCAAATGAAGGGATCTTTAGCTCAAATGAAAGCTTTTTTCTTCCTCTACCTTTTTATCTTTTTGAGCAGCTCCAAAATCTCTTTTGAAGACTAAGAAAAATTAAACCCTAGCTTGTTTTCTCTTATTTCTCTCCTTCTCTTCTTCTCTTGGTATTTCTCTCTTCTTCATGACACTCTGTCATTTTCTCTTCAATTTTCGTCCTTCTCTCTTCTTAAAAAGCAAGACAACACTTCTTCTACTAATTATGCCCTTAATGAGTCCAAAAAGTCCCATTTGCCCTTCCATTTATGCCTTATGTCTTTTATGCTTAAGTGTCTTACCAAAAATAGCCTTGAACATTTTGACATAGCACTTTCTTCTAGAAAAATGATCCTCATTGTCTTAAGTTCTAATGACACCCAAAATCATTCAATTTGCTTCAGAAATATGAAAGTATTGCCCAAACATTTCAGACTGCTGTTAGATTAAAACAGTACATTATACCCAAATTTCATCTAGAAATTGAAAGTCTTAGAGACTGACTTAGATTTCTATTTCCTCATACCATTGGTATCTCCATGTCTCTAGTTTATGTTCAAATAAGAATCATCTCATTCGGAGCTCTATGGTCTAGAAATCATCAAAATACCGAAGTATGTTTAGTAAAACATCCAATCCACACTCTTCCAATCGATACCTTACTTTGATTCAAACACTCTTTTTTGAATCAATACCAAAAGCTATAACCTTTCACAAGACTTAAAAATAAATGTGTTAGGAATCTATAGGTTCAAGAATCACTTCATTTGGAGGTCGGATAACAAAATTATGGCCGAAAGAATCAAACAAGATTTGGTCCTCAATCATATTGAACCTACCTTGGGACAATTGGCATACATTTCACTAGAGATGTCGAATCAAGGTTATTCTTGAATGGTTTGAAAGAATAATTCAAGATCTATAATTTTATGAAGACCTAGAAGACAAATTCGATCATACACAGCGGAAAAATAGGACAGACAATATGATGTCATCATTAGATGATATGACATTATCAGACGATACAAGATTGGGAAAATTGCCATAAATTCGATTATCTATGAGGTCAAAAATAGACCCGATCATTTGATATCATCACTAGATGATATGACATCATCAGACGATACAAGATTGGGAAAATTGCCATAACTTTCCTTCAGATATAGGATTAAGGTTCTATTTGAATGGTTTGAAATAGGAATTCAATATCTATAACTTTTATGAAGACCTCAAAGACAGATTCTATCATCCGAAAGGTCAAAAATAGACCAGACAATATGAAATCATCACTAGATGATATGATGTCATCAGACAATATAAGATTTGAAAAATTGCCATAACTTTCCTTATAGATATCAGATTAAGGTGTTCTTTAGATAGTTTGAAAGAGTACTTCAATATCTACAACTTTTATGAAGACTTTGAAGACATATTATATCATCTGAGTGGTCAAAAATGGACCAGATTATAGTATACAGAAGGTCAAACATAGAAGAAGCAGAAAGATAAACATAGAAGAAGCAGAAGTCAAACTTTTACGATATGACACCATCATAGACGATACGTTTTACAGACGATATGACATCATTGTAGACGATACATTTTTACAAACGATATGACATCATTTTAGACAATATGATGTCATCATAGACGATACTATCTATACTCATGAACATGTCCACTTATAAAGACCATAACTTTCAATTCTATTGTCCAAAATTCTCATACTCTATACCGATGGAAAGATAAAAGAAAGATCAACAATTTATAGAGATAACTTTGTCTAAATCTCTCTAGATCAATCCAGAATTTCCCTTGAAGACAGAACATGAACTTTACATTCCTCCGCCAATGTACTACACCCAGTTCTTAACTTCATGACAAATTTTGAGATTTTTAAAGACATAATTTAAATTTTATGTTCTCATAAGAAATGTAACCATATATTTATAGTTTAATCTAAATTAAGAGATAACCAATTTGTTTCAAAATCTTTTCTTAACATAACTCATACCATGATCACCTGTTCTACTTCATTTACTCCTCATTCTCAACTACATTTCAAATTAATATCATCCATAAAGAAATTATAATCCATGATTAATCATGAACACTAATAACAGAACATACACATATATACATATCCTTCATCAAC
>JANVCL010000001.1:6067837-6079453 GCA_026546855.1 Erythroxylum incrassatum
CAAAGCAGAAATAAAACCCAAAACAGAACACTCGGCCAAAGTACTTACCTCGCGGATGAACGAACGACGAGGAGAAGAGGGTCGGCGTCGGAGAAGAGGAGAAGAGGGTCGACAGTCGACTGTTGCTTGAAGAAGACGAGAATAGGGTTGAGAAATTATGGGTATTATTAGGTTTCTACCGTTAAAAACTCAACCCACTGCTCTGAGAATGATGACTGAGTAGCTGACGGACACGACATTGATGGGGAATGAAGAATTGAATTAGGGATTGTGTATATATATATATATAATGGTAAACGGGTATGGGGTGATATCCCCATACCCGCCCCCATACCCAACGAGTATTTTTATTCACCCCCCATACTCGTCCCACGGGTAAAAATTTGCTCCCCATACTCGCCCCGTTCGGGTAATTTTATTGGGTACCCATCGAGTTTGGATACAATTGCCATCCCTACTCTGATCTATTATAGAGAAGATAAAATAATTCTGCTGAATTCTTAATTCATATTGATTAAGTGATTAATGGTAGATTAATAAAAACAGGCTGTTCCAGTTTTTTAACACACCTTCTCGGATATGACTGTAAACTTCTTGGAACATCATGAATGACTAAACCTATTTATTAATTGATCAAAGTCCATTTCTGATGAAAAAGGAAAGCCTATAACTTTGTTTGGGAACCAAGTAACTTGTTTTTACCATTACAATTCTACTTCATGAGTCCTTCACGGGGACAATGAGACCATGCCTGCCCCAAATATGGGAAAAGTTCCTATCACAACGAGCAAACTGTAGATTTACCATTTACAGACTAGGCACGTGACTTGACTAGCTCTTGGAGTTAAACCGTAATGGATCCTGGGATTGATTGGTAGGCTAGTTTCAAATAAAGACAATCATCATGTCTAAGTCAGGATGCAAAAAACTACATTCTTCTGCCTCCATGACGAGCTGCTCCTAAGAGACGTTCACTTCAGGCCAACACATCAAAGCTTGAAGTGCAACAAGCAGCTAGGCGGGGTAGAGACTAAGATTCTCCTGTCTATACGCTAAGTTGCATATATTCTCTCTTTAATCGTCAGCTCGACTTCTTTATATCTTTAAGTCAATTTCCTCTTAGCAATCCTCCTTTTGACGAAATCCTGGATTTGTAAGTCATCTTGTTAAGGTTTGATAATCAACGTATCCTTACCATCAACCTGAAACAAAAATGAAAGGGAACTAGCATGTTCATGCAAAAATCATCGGCCTTATTTGCCTGAATCATGAGTAACACTGCCAGATCCCTTGAACAAATTTTCATGGTGAAATGGATCATCAGCGCAATGCACAGAACTCAATCTAGGTGAGGTGTTCCAACCAGCTATCTGCTCTATCTCTAGGCCACTGGATCTCACATTTGTTTCTTCTTTGAACTTGATGAAAAACATGGATGACCAGTAATCTTTTGCCAAGTTCTTCATGGACAAAAAGAAAAATGGTATAGTTCTTAATTTCTGTAAACAACCTAGTAAAACTAATTAATATAAAGCAAAATTTAAAGTAAAACCAGTGTGTCTTAGCAAAACTCCACTAATTGCTGTAAAGAACATAGTTAAACTACATGAATCCAAGGAGAAATACGCACCATTGTCATTAGCTGCAGCACCTCATTTATTGAATTGTGGAAGAGATCAGGATGTGCCAAATTGGTGGTAGTCAATATTTCCTGTCGAGTTCGGTGTGATATGTTTACCTCCATTGTTGCACCTGTATAGATAACAATGAACAGATCGCCTCATTCATTCAAGGATTTTTCAAGTAAAAAGATAGACCTGTGCCACCCTTATGAATTGCTTGATATTAACTAATGAATGGACCAAGACTGAAATACTCTTCGCTTTTCTTTCTAAGTTAAAGTTTATGCCTTCGTTACTCCTTTAACAGTTCTGTCTCTTTCTGGTCTAGTGTTTCAGTGTATTCTGAAACAGAAAGTCATAAATATCATAACATTTCAATAAATCCTAACCGAACTCATCCAAAATTTGTCTGTCCTTCCCTGTTTCCGGAACAAAACCTTTTCCTTCCCTAGGTCTGAAAATACTAAGCATTATACTTTTAACTCCAAATTTAAACACATAAAAGCAGTGTTCTAAAATTATATTAATTTGAAATACACAATGAAACAAATGGATTTTCTGGATTGTTGACTGTATCAAAAAGGATCCAATACTTTCGGCAATAGTCTACTAAAGATTCCACCTAAAATTTTCAGGCCACGTAATTCTAAGTCCGTATGAACTTGGTCAGTCTATCACTGCAATAGCACACTCATAGCATGTCTTAGTCACGAATATATACATGTATGCATCAGATCCTCTATCATCAAACTCCCCTAAGCAACAACCCAAAACATCAAATAAGTTGATTCCTACATGTAAAAAAAATTGTGGAAACAATTATAGGTTCATGATGAACTTTAAGTGATGAAAACCTGATAAGCTATGACTCAACACGCTAGAAGCTAACATTATTTCTCAAGATCTAGCAGAAACTTCCATGTATTCATCCCAACCTGGAATTATATATTTTTCAATAATATGCCGTGCCATGTATATTCGTCTTACAGGATCATCAGCAGGAATTTTGCCAAGCTCATGCACTTCATTATAGAAATGCATGCTCTCCCCAGCCAAACAACTGCAATTAAGAAAAACTATTAACGTTGTATTGTTTTAATGCAGAAAGTAACTATTTAAAATTTAATCTCCAAAAGGTCTTTTATTAGAATAAGTAAGGCCTTGCTCGTTATTGATAAAAATGAAATATGAACCTTGGGAATTACCCTTCTTTGTTCAATTCAGAGATCTGCATATGCATTTTGTCAGGAATTGTCCATAGAGCAAAGTTCAGAGATAGAAATACCTGTCTGCAAATGCCATGAATGACTGCCGAAATCTTCTGTCTAGAAGAAGCTTATCCAGTGGCTCGTTAGGATCGATAGCTGGAGTTGGATCTCTTTGTAACAGCAGTCCACTATCTGGTATGCCCAGGGCCTGACCCATTGTTTCAAATTCTAGAGGTTCCCTTTTCCTCAAGCTGATTTGTGAAAACAATGGCTGTGAACTTGATATGGAGAAAAAAACTAGTACAAGAACACTTGCCTGTGAAGGATACCTGAGTAATGTTAGCAATATACATAAGTCAAATCATAAAATGAATAAAATTCACCGAAAAGTTCACTTTGTTCATGAGAATAGAGAGTAAGTACATACAGTAAGCAGGAGAAAAAATCTTGAGGCAACTTGAAGCCATGAGATATCATCGTGAACTTCATTCAGAACATAAGAAACAATCCATAATCCTGCAAGTTAAAAGGTAAACTAAGGCCAAGAAAGGGGATCGATAATTGCATCCTACCTTTAATTATTGCAGGTAACAAATTATATTGACTAGGTGGTAATATACCATTTGTTGATTAGCTTTTAAAATATTTACGTCTATACATCATACTAATTCGTTTCTTGTGCAGCTCTCACAATGTTGTAGAGGTAAGTACAATGGACATGATAACAACAATTTTTCTTTGACCATGCATTTTACTTAGACATCCACAGAGCATAGAACACAATGTTGGCATGTTTTGCATTAAACTTCTTGTGTCCCATTACACTTGCTTTTTGAAGTGGTTTCATAGGACTGAATCCTCTGTGTTAGCTATAGCTTGATCAAAGAATTCCAAGCTGGTTAAATTCTTTTCTAAAAGAGTATTGATGATTTTGGGGTTCTTGCTGCATGATTGGCTGATAAACTGTTGGGCTTTGCCTTATTCAAGGATGAAAGACAATGATAAGGCTAGACAAAAACCAACTATAAAGTCCATTAATAAAAGTAAAGATGTACCGATACATGTTGCTGATACAAGAATTCCCTTCCAAAGGTCTTTGACTTCATTGAACCTGAACTCTATGTGCCGAATGGTCCATGTAAATCCAAATAAAAGAGAAATGTACACAGCATGAAGGAACACAGTTGGCATGATCCAATGAGCTCCCATGTGGCACCGATAATTCAGCGGTTTCTTCACGTGGACAACTAAAAAATGATAAGGTAATCCACAATGTTAGAACAGTAATATGTCAATGAAGTAGGAGTAAGTGCGAAATACAACAAATTTTTGCATACATTTGTGAAGCAGCACTTTAATAAGAAAACACAGAAACAAAATAAAATCAATTTCACTGCAGTGAGCTGAATTTAAGAAAATTGAAGAAACTCTCACATGCAGCACCAGAAATCCATGGCAAGAGAATGAGTGGGAGAAATATATAAGATATAATTGGCGCTAAGTGTCTTCTGCAATATCAAAGACCAAATTATTAGAGCACAACTCTGTAACAGGTTTAACAGTATAGGAAGTGCCATGCACAAGCTAACATGCCAATGTCAGTAGCAAAATAAAGAATCACAGGACCCAAAAGAGTTCTCTGCGTGAATTGAGCATTACAGATGACTTCCAGCCACAGTATGATTTGGCTTGATTGCACACAGCCAGATTTACATCCAATGGCAAGCTAGACCAAGCTTTATACTTAAATTCTAATCCATATTGTGTGTGCATTTCTTACTTGAGGAATATGTTATACAGTTGGAAAGCCTGTGTGATGCGACAGCTCAGCAGCAAACCAAATCCAAGTGGACCTTCCATCCACACTGAAGGGGAAAAGCACTTCAGAGAAACAATTATGGTCGACAACAAACAAACTTTAAAAAGAATATTATGCATAACCAAAAGCAAGCAATCTGAAAGGTCATAAAACTATCAGAACCCCATAAATGAATGGAGTCCAAGAAATAAAGGAACCAGAGGATGACCGGCCCAAATATAGCAGGACTGCCACCAATGCCTCCTCTTGAATTTCAGAAAATTGACGGACATCTGCAGGAGAGAAATTTAAGTAAAATAGAAGCTCTATAAGTGGCTATGCATCTAAAACGACTACAATGCAGGTGAATGAAGTTAATGGGAACAAAGTAAGATGGACGTGGAAGTGGGAAGGATACCACAATTGACAACAAAAGATTCAAGCTTCCAAAGACTTGTATTACTGGAATCCAGAAGCCACTTCCATTAGTGCGAGAAATCTTGTGAACCAAGAACGGAACACTTGACCGCCACAAAAGCCTGAAAACGAAAGAAACATGGTAAGCAGCGAAGGTTAAATAATCTGTTTGACACTAAGCAAAACCTTCATTTCCAATTTAAACAGTACTGGAACATCGTTAAGAGAAAGCATCAAAAGGGCAACCATCAAAGGGATTCACGACCCCAAAAAACCAAAAAAGATACCGTTTTATAAAGGATTACAACCCAATTGATTATCGGAATCGCTCAAACACAGTAGAATCATAAACACATGATAGTTACAGCTGAAAACGAGAGAAAGGAAACAAGAGAACGTACAGAATCATGGACATGATTGCTATGGCGATAGCAGAGTAATCGGTGGGACAGCCTCCATTTACGGCACAACTTGTCATGTTCTTGCATTTGATAAATCAGAAAGCTTACGGACAAGAACACATCAGAGTTCTGATCTTTTAATCTATCAAGGCTTCAAAGCAAGCCCCTTTGGCTGCTGCTTTTGGTTAGAACTTAGAAGAGCTCTGGTTTTATGAATCAGATTTGACTAAAACAAAAGGTGTCAAACGGTCCGCTGTCTTAATTTGACAAAGTCGTGATTGTTTTTCTTCCCGTCTTAGTCTTACACAAATAATGTACATCCACGTGGATTTTTTGTTTTTAGTTAAAATGATACTTGCTTTAAATCATTCGATCCTAGATTTGGGATAATGTTCTTGACAATATTGTTTAGATGCAAGTGGAACTATTGATCTTAATAATTAAAATCATTCAATCCTAGATTCTTATGGTAGAAAGCTTAAACCAATTGGAAACAAAGGAGGGCTAATCTAATTGGAATACCCCAAAGATTGTTTCAGTGTAAGAACACAGACTCCAATATATTTTATTTGTTTCTTATCTTCTCCTAATGTTAAAGAAAAAAGCCGATCCCTCTATCTGATTTGTTGCCGGAATTGCATCATTGACTTTGGCCAAAAACTAATTTGAAAAAAACTACGATATGTTATACATACCGACCTTATCAGCTGTTATCCTCTTGTTTGGACATCAGATTTGACAGATTCAGCTTGGAGAGAGCGTGAGTGGTTCAGCACTCTCATTTCCTAACCAAAGGTCTTAGAGTTCGAGCCTTGAGAATAAAAAATTTTGTTTAACCAACACTTTACCTTTTACGGTCTGACTCGGTATAAACATGAATTAATTTGAGTGTAGATGGTTTAAAAGTGTCTTCTCAAAATTAGAACCCTTTTAAAATATCTTGTGGTTAAACAAAAAAACTTGAGATAACGAGTAACAATTATACTGCCACTCTTCATATAATCACAATAATAAAGGAGTACCTTTGATTTTTAAGACGTTGATTATGTAAGAAATGGAAATTAAAAAAAAAACTTGGGGGACATTAAATGGACCTTGTCAAGTGGAATTGACATAAAGTAGTTAAAGAGAAAAACCTTCCAATAACATCAAAATCTATGCAGATAATGGGAGCCAGGGGCCAAGCCGTTTCCTCTACATAGACAACTTCTTCTGCATCCATTTCATCACCGTCAACAACAAAAACAATAATAATGTGATGAATACATAGATTAAAGCAAGCACAAGCTTAATGATTGTAACCAAGTACCTTGAGAGCCTTAATGAAACTTTTGATCCTGAAAGTGAAGCGTTTCTTCTTCTTTGGTTCTCATCTGGTAGAACTAAATGAATGACCATGCAGTTTCTCTCTTCTCCTCTCTTCAAATATGGCACTGAAGGATTCAATAGAAGAAGGGTCACTTTCTTTCCACTCCCCAAACTTTGGTATTGGTCGCATACGACTATTTTTTGTGGACTTTTTCTGCATAGGAAAACAGCCAAGTCACATTTGCAGAAACAATTCAAATGGAACATGTCCTCCAATGTTAGAATTATATAAAGATAAGTTGACAGTTAAGTTAGTTAGTCATAGTTAGTTATGTTTGTTATTCATTCTTAAGACATTTTGTATAAATACCTTTAACTCGATAAGATGAAATAGATTTTCACCTTTCTCAATTCAGTTTTCTATCATGGTATCATAGCAAATTACTTATACTTTTCTAGTGTTTCTGGATTCTTTCTAAAATTTCTAGATTTTCTTGCATTTTCTTTGCAAACAAACAGAAACTTTATGGTTTCCTTTTCAGCCTTTTCTTCTTTCTCTAATTGAAACTTGTTGTTATGGCTAATTTTAATACCTGGACAGCTAATAATACTTCTAGTTCAACTTCAAAACCAGAAGATAATCCTTCCAGTCCTTATTATCTTCAAGTGAATGAGAATCCAACTCTTGTTCTTGTTTCTTCGGTTCTTACTGGACCAAATTATCATCAATGGCAGAGAGCCATGAAAATGTCACTTCTATCCAAGAACAAACTTAGTTTTGTAGATGGATTGATTTTGTAACCACTTCGCTGAGATCCTTTGTTTATTCTTTGGGAAAGATGCAATAATTTGGTAATCTCTTGGCTTATTCATTCTGTCTCACCTTCTATTGCATAGTCTATAATTTGGTTGGATTCTACCTATGAGATCTGAATGATCTCAAAGCTAGATTTTTTCAAAGCAACTCTTTTCGTATATGTGATCTTCAACTTGAAATTTATACCTATCAATAAGGTATTCTTTCTGTGCATGAGTACTTCACTAAGCTAAAAATCTTGTGAGATGAATTGCAAATCTTACGTCCTCTCCCATCTTGTTCTAGTAATTCTCAATGTTCATGTGGTCTTTCCAAGAACATTAAGGACTTTCATGAGAATGATCAGGTCATGGTTTTCATTAAGGGACTGAATGAAAACTATTCGAATATAAAATCATAAATACTGTTGATGGATCCTTTAAATTCCTTGAATAAGGCATTCTCTTTGGTAATCCAACAAGAAAGACCTTTGGCATCTAACGTCAGTTCCTTGGCTATTAAAGGTGCTAATGTTTCTACACCAAGAAAGTTCTTTAACAGTTCAACAACACCAATTTGTATCCATTGTGGAAAGGAGGGTCATACTATTGACAGATGCTATAAGAAACATGGGTATCCTACCAATATGAAGAATTCCAAGAAACCTTCAAATCGTGTGTATGCTAATGCTATAGATACTGATGATCCTAATACTCAATCTATTTATTATCATCACTCTGAAACTACAGAGGATCAAGTTTCTAACTTTCAATTCACTAAGGATCAGTATGATCAATTGTTACAGCTGCTACAAGGAATTCCTTCTACCTCTCATCATGTTAATGCAATGACTTTGCCGAATCATATACAGACAAAGTCCACCTCAGGTTTGATTCCTTCAAATTGTGAGATAGATTCACACATTTCTTTAAATATTTCTACTATCAATAATTCTCATTGCAGTGAATGGATTGTTGATACTGGTGCTACAGATCATATAGCATGTTCTTTAGCATTTTTTTCACTCTTATAAATTGGTTCACAATGTTTATATGAATCTTCCTAACAAATTGAGGGTTTAAGTTACTCACATTGGCACTGTTTATTTGAATAAATATCTGCAACTTTTAAATGTTTTACACGTTCCAGAATTTACTTTCAATCTTATATCCATTAGTAAATTAATTCATGATTTTTCTTGTTGCATAATTGTCTCATCTTCTCATTGTATAATCCAAAGCATCCAAACATGGAAGATGATTGGGGTCGTTGAGCATTCCCAATGATTATACAAGCTAAATTCCAATGTTGTTTTACCTGTTTCAGATGTTGTTGTTGTTAATTATATTACCCGTAATAAAGAAACTTCAATACTATGGCATACTAGGCTAGGCCATCTTTCTTTTCCTCAATTAAAATTGTTAGTTCCCTCTATTTCTAATGTTGAACCTTGTGAAATATGTCATATGTCAAAACAGAAAAGATTGCCATTTCCTATCATTACTTTTGTTAGCAATGTTGTTTTTGACCTGATGCATATTGATATTTGGGGAGACAATTATTCTCCAACTTTTAAAGGACATAGGTATTTTCTTACTATTGTAGATGATTTTAGTAGATTTACTTGGATTTTTTTTAGTGAAAAACAAATCTAAAGCAAGAATAATCATGCAAAACTTCATTTCTTATGTTTTTACTCAATTTAGTACTGCTGTTAAGTGTATCCGAAGTGATAATGGGCAAGAGTTTAATGTTCCAGCTTTCTATGACTCAAAAGGCATAGTTCATCAGACATCTTGCACTAAGACTCCTCAACAAATTAGTATTGTAGAAATAAAACATCAGCACATTTTGAATGTAGCAAGAGCGTTAAGATTTCAGGCAAAATTATCTATTCATTTCTGGGGTGAATGTGTGTTGCATGCTATTTATTTGATTAACATAATACCCACTTCTGTTCTTAACAACATATCACCTTTTGAAGCATTATAGTCTAAACCACCAAATTTCAATAATTTGAGAGTCATTGGCTGCCTTGCTTTTACTTCAAATCATTCTAACATTAAAAACAAATTTGATTCCAAAAGCATCAAATCTGTTTTCTTTGGTTTCTTTCCAGGTATTAAAGGTTTTAAAATTTTGATCTTAAAGCTCAAAAGACCTTTACTCCTCAAGATGTTTCCTTTTATGAACATATATTTCCTTTTTCCACACTAACAACTGATATGCAAATTTCTGATAAGCAAAGCACTGATCACTTAATTCTGCCTCCATCATCAATTCAATCATTATATGATGACATTTAACTTATTCCTACTATTTCATCTTTACCAGAAAATGGTTGTCATCTTATCAGATTCTATTTCACCCACACCAGAAGTTATTCCTTCATCTGTTCCTTTTCAACCTGAGAATCAGATTCATGCTCAAGCTCAAATCCAACAACATCCGAATCAAAGCTTGAGAAGAAGCACCAAAACAAAATCAAAGCCGCAATACCTAACTAACTACAAATTCATGGCTACTTAAAGAACAAGTCCTCATAAACTTTCTAATGTTTTCTCTTATTCTAAACTAAGTCCTAAGCATTATGCATTTGCAGTTGCAGTGGATCAAGAAAATGAGCCACAAACTTATGAAAAAGTAATTAAGAATGAATATTGGAGAAAAGCAATGCAATCAGAAATAGAGGCCCTACAATAAAATAACACCTAGGAGCTAGTTGATTTGCCAACAGGAAAGAAAACAATCAGATGTAAGTGGGTCTTCAAAATAAAAAGAAAAGCAGATGGGTCAGTGGAAAGATACAAGGCTAGGTTAGTTGCTAAGGGCTACACACAACAAGAGGGCATAGATTTTTTAGATACTTTTAATCCAGTGGCCAAAATGACAACAATGTGACTTCTCCTTGCATTAGCAGCAATCAAAAGGTGGAATTTACATCAACTCGACATCAACAATGCATTTCTTCATAGAGAACTTGTTGAAAAAGTGTATATGCAGCTTCCTAAGGGCTATGAAGGTAACAGAAACAAAGTTTGTAGAATGGTTAAATCTCTTTATAGCTTAAGACAAGATAGTCGCCAATGGAATGCTAAATTGACTTTAGCATTACTTCAGTACTGTAACATCCAGTTACTCATGTTAGGGCTAAAATTATGAATTATGAAAAATTTATGAGAAATTAAGAAAAATGCACATCATGCATAATTAATTGTGACATACACATTTATTTTGCACATTCATATGATTGTACATGCATTCATTGACATTTCTGGATAAATTTGATTTATAAGTGGAAATTGTGGATTAAATTGGAGTGTATTAATTATGATTTGGCAATTTTGGTGTCTTTTGGATATTTTGAAATTTTTGGTAAATTATTTTTGAGTTGAAAATTTATTTGGAGAGTTATATTATTATTTTGAAATTTTAGAAATTTTTCTGAAAATTTTGGGGGTATTTTTAGACTAAGAAAAATGAACAAATGACATAATGACATGTAACACTTATGAGAGGCTGACAAGTGGCTCACATGTAAGGGGGCCACGTGTCTCTAAGTTATTAAAGTAAGATATTAGGTAGAAACTGTCATTGTTCTCTCTTCAGATAGCTTGTTCTTCACCAAGTTTTGGTCTTTATTCTCATGCTGTGATTTTCTGAAAATAGGGTGAGTAAACTTCTAAGTTTATGAGTTCCATAACTAATTTTTCTGTGATGTTTTGCTTGTTGGAATTAAACACATGCATGAGATAGATGAGTTGCAGTAACTATGCATGAAATCGTAGGTGAGTTTTGATTTTGATGTTTGGTTTGAATATTGAGTTTTGAATTGTGTGAGAGTAAGATGAGCGAGAATCGGAGTTAAATGAAGTTAAAGAGTGGATTAAAAAAATGAATGAATATGCATTGAAGGGAAATATGAGAATTTGAAGATTTACAGTAAAGAAAGAGAGGAAAATTTTGAAACTTTGGATGTTAAATGTTTGAAGTATAATTTGAGTCTAACTTGTTGCCAAGATTTTTCTAGATATGGAAATGTAGAATGGATGGTTTAGAAGTAAGA
>JANVCL010000001.1:6097073-6109044 GCA_026546855.1 Erythroxylum incrassatum
ATTGCCGAACCTGACATTCAGGTTCAGGTTCAGGTTACTTATGAACGGGTCAGGTTACCCTACCATGAACACCCCTAGTGAAGCCTCATTGTCCAAGAACCGACTAATGCCTTTAGAACATAAAATGTCAAAGTAAAATAAAAATAAAAAACACTTTGCAAGTTTTGTAATATTTACGAGAAAACACGTTTTTTTGTTACAATTACGACAAACTAAAACTATTTCATAAAAAAATATCACAGGTATCAACTCATACAATTAAGAAGAGGGTGTCCGAAAGATCATCCAAAACTTGAAAATTAGAAGCAATGCTATGCCCTAATTTAGCTAAACCATCTACTGCAAAATTACCTTCACGAAACACATGCTTAATAGAGCAACTTCAATTCCTAACAAATAAAGCTTGAATATTTACAATCAAAACAGATAAGGGATATAAAAAGATAACACCACAAGTCACTATCCACACTACCTCCATACTTTCAAATTCTACAAGGACTTGTCAAAAACCAAAATTTCACGCAAAAATCAAACTAGCTTGAATAGACCATAACTCTCACACTAAATTAGTTAAAACATCAGTTGAAAACGAGCATCTCCGATAAAACACTTTGCAAGTGTCATAATATTAATGAAAACCCTGTCATTGAGCTAAGGCTGACTCTAAAATATCTATATGAATGCGATGAAGGGTCGGTGGCATGTGGCTGTTTTGTTTTCCGCAATAAGTACCAGGGAGTGCTAGCTAAAACGGTCAAAAAGTAGGAAATAATCATCTATTAAATGCTACCAACTTCATCCCATTTTTAGCATAGATTGATCCTGTTGCAAATTGGATTTGAATGTGAACAACAGATGTCGTTCTACTTGTTGATGGACCTGTCACTCGACTTGCGTACTTCGCAAAGAACGTAAGGGAAAGTCGAGAAAAGGCACTACTGCTGTACCATTTCTTGATGAAAAGTAGAGTCTTGGAGATGCCCTTTTCTTTATATTGTTCTATCTTTGTTAAACGTGATTCTATCTGCAATTTGATCAAAGTTAACAATATCCCCTTCCCATCTGTTCTTGTTCCTTTGTGTTCTTAACCTGAGCTGAATGATAGGAAAAGCAAAACCGTAAGGGTTCACACTTCACAGGCTTGTACGTGTTGAAAGATCAGAAAGCTACAGGGAACGTTAACTGACCGGCGCCAATATTCGTTCTTTGCTTTCTATCACTTGGCTCTGTTTTTGTTCAGAGACAACAAATTATCGAATATTTTTTTTCCTTTTTCGTTTTCTTTTAAAGATCCAGACTCGCTGCTCCTTTTAACGGTTAAGACCCTTTTATCCTCTCGCTCGCTTTTGTTGCATAGCATTAGACACCGTCTCCTTGTCTTGTCTCTTGAGCTTGATTTGGTGCTTACCATGATGGAGAATGGTTTCTCCTCTCCTCGAAGCGAGGCCTTCCCCGCTGGTCTCCGTGTTCTTGTCGTCGATGATGACCCCACATGGTTGAAAATCCTCGAAAAGATGCTCAGAAAGTGCTCTTATGAAGGTTCAACTTCTACTACTGTTTCTGTTATCGCTTTCATCCTACTCTGTTAAAGTTGCTTCCTTCGCTACATACTTGCTTATGAACCGTTTCCACTCCCTTGTTTTTTATCCAGCCTAACATGGGCCAGGTTGAGTTTTTGTTTGAAATTTGGAGTTTTGTCGTATTGGTTCTTGGGTGGCTCACTGCTTGATAAATAATTGCATTTAGTTTTTACTCTTTTGTCGACTTTTTGGGTTCGACCGAAGGGATGCCTTCACATCTCAGTAAATGGGTTTAGTTCGGTTTTTGTGAAGTTTCAACTTTTGGAGACTTTTTGGTTTGAGTTAAGATGGCTTGATTTTCATCAATCTCGGTGAGTCTTGGGCGTTTCTTTAAGTTAGTTGTCACCGGTTCTTCAAAGGGAAGAATGGATTGACCAGAGTTTTATTGGACTGTAACGAGTAATTGTGAATGGAGACTAGTCATGGCATCACCTGCCATCAAAGGTTCTCTGTTACAAGAAACTTTACAAATTCAAGATGGGAAACTGATTAGATATAATGTTCTCACGCCCTTTTAGATTTTTCCCTTGATAATCGTAGATTGCGTAGCAGATAATGGACGATGCTTGATACGACTTGTTCCTTGTCTCTTTGAAAACTTGTTCAAGTTTCTTCACCAACCAGCTAGACTTGCATATAGAACCAAGTTTTACATTATTAGGACAATTGTGTTTGAATTGCATGCCTTTCCATATTGGAATTGCTGTTCTAGTGGCTATTTTTCGTAGCAAGTTGCTGAGTTTATTTGGAACTGCAATTCTTCCCCACCATTGGAACTGTAATTTTGGAAACGTAACTATAATTTAATTACTTGAAATTGAATGGATTGAACTTCTAATGCTAACTGACTAGCTAATATCAGAGTTGAAGTTAGCTCTCCTAACTCCAAATTCCTATGCTCAATAACTCAAAGGCGACCAAACCTTATAAATTTTGGGAATTAGGGTGTTTCATATAATTTGGCGGCCTGCGGTGATTTTGGTATGTATGATAGCATCTTTTGTGCGAAAATAAATTAAGGTCTCTACTCCTACCTTTTACAGCATTAAGCTTCTTACATTTCTCTTTGGAATATATGAAATTTTTGTTTTCCAGTGACCACTTGTGGTTTAGCAAGAGATGCTCTGAACATGCTGCGAGAGAGGAAAGATGGTTATGACATCGTAATCAGTGATGTCAACATGCCAGACATGGATGGTTTCAAACTTCTAGAGCATGTTGGACTGGAAATGGATCTTCCTGTCATTAGTTAGTTCTTTACCATTTTCCTTGATAACAGTCTGAATACCTTGCCCGCCCCACTTAGAAAAATTAGGATCTTTTTCATTCTGTCTTGCTCTTCTCTCATCAACTTTGCCTCTAATCCCATTGATTTCTGGCACTACAGTGATGTCTGTTGATGGAGAAACAAGCAGGGTGATGAAAGGTGTTCAACATGGAGCATGTGACTATCTTCTCAAGCCTATACGAATGAAAGAACTGCGGAATATATGGCAACATGTGGTCAGAAAGAAGATACTTGAAGTAAGAGATATTGCAAGTTTTGAGGGGATAGAAAGTATTCAAATGAGTAGAAATGGATCTGATATGTCCGATGATGGGCATTTACTTTGTGGAGAAGATGTGATCTCACAGAGGAAAAGAAAAGATGCTGAAAAAAAGAATGATGACAAAGAGTTTGCAGATAATAATTATGCAAAGAAAGCTAGAGTCGTTTGGTCGGTAGACCTTCACCAGAAATTTGTCAAAGCTGTGGACCAGATAGGATTTGACAGTAAGTATCACTTCAGTCTTTCATTTCAACTGGTGTCTTGATCATGTTCAGGAACAGCAATTCTTCATAATTGATGAAAATTCGTTAAACATGTGTCATTTATATGGCTCACCAAGCGTTTTGTGATGTCTCTTTGACAGAGGTTGGTCCAAAGAAAATACTTGACTTGATGAATGTGCCATGGTTGACGAGAGAAAACGTTGCTAGCCACTTACAGGTAACTGTTAAAAAGAAAAGATAAAATAATATGGAATTGTCAGTTCCTTGTGTCATAAATTGACAAACAATTCTTTTGTTCTTAACAAGACTAGTGCTTACTCTGAAAAGCTTGTCGCCTTTGCAGAAATATCGTCTCTATTTAAGCAGACTGCAGGAGGAGAATGACGTAAAATCATCTTGTCGTGGGGTAAAACATTCAGAGTCACCTACAGGAGATAGCAGTGGAAGTATTGGCATTCGGAAAATGATCAGCTTGCAGCACAGTGATGTTCCAAATAGCACATATGTGTTTTCTGGACATACCAAAATTGTCCAGAATGTGGATTCTAGAAGCCATGAAATTGATCGAAAGGGAATTGGCTCAATTCCTGTATCAGATAGCAAACAAGCTTCAACCATCGATGTTCGCGATCCTTATAAACCCAGGATTTCACAGATAGGCCATTCTCTAAGGTCTGGAGAACTGGGACTGAATTTTGCAGCATGTGATCGCATGTTTCCCGCACCATACTTGTGGTGTGAAATTCCAGAGATCCAGCTGAAACAAGAACAACCTTGTGTAAATGATGGGTTGAAAGAGCCACCTCTCCCTGGTCAGCAGCAGCACATGCAAGATGATTATATACAAGCAGCTCTACCAGCTGGTTCTGGGCTTAGTACAAAGGGAAGACCTATGAGTGGCCTTGAGAAAATTAAGGCTTCATACGAGTGTAGGAGCAATGTCAACCATGTTAGCTCAACAGGCTTTACATTAAACTCTAGCCCTCTTCAAGTCTCAACACGCGTTGTAAATGATCAGGCTATAAAGTCCATTCCCACCAACACATCAAATGGTAAGAGATATGATCTTGATCTGAGTTGCATTGCAAAGATGGAATCTGGTCCAGATCATATAAACTGGGGACCATCTGTCACTAGTTTGGATAATCAGTACAATAAAAAGGTTAACCTTGTTACTTCTACGGGGAGCGCTCTTGACTCCAACCACTCACAAAGCTCTTTCTTTATGCCAAATTACCTCACTGATGAGCCAATTTCCTCACAAGCACCAAGCATAAAGAACCAGGTCTTCAATGTTAGCTGTATTTCAGATTTGGAAGTCCCCCAAAGTTGTGTAGATTGCGTTGGAATCACAAGTGATGAGTTGCGAGTCTGTTGGGTTCAAGATGATTGCTGTGCTATGAATCTTGGCCTCCAGAACATTGATTTTTCCGAGTACTGTGATCCAGGTCTTGTTGGTGAAGTTCCAATCCATTTGTATGATGCACTGAAGTTTGATTATGGAAATTCTTCAGACTCAACGGATTATTCTGTAATTGATCAAAGTTTATTTATAGCATGACTTGGCTTCATCTTCATGCATATTCAGTAGAGACAGGAATTGGCTGTTTCTTTCTGATGATCTATCAGAGTAGTCTTAAATCCTTTCCAATTAGGTTGGTTGGTGGATAAGCAGGCATGTGTAATGGAGAAGCTATGTCCAGTAATCTTGGTTCTTCTAGTTTCTACTCTATTACTGTTGCATGTTTGTGTTGTAAGATACATTGATTTAGCAAGGATCTTGCAATTTTTTTTTCTAAATGCATAATCCAGGATAAATCGAAGCTTTCGTGTCCTAGCGAATTTGATTCCTTGATTACAGCTGCGACATTGCTGTTTAGCTCTTTTTCGCTTTATTCAGATTGACGTGGTGGGGAAAATGCATATTTTGTCCACCAAGGCACCAACCATCTACTTCAATCTCTACGTCCTGTCTGAAAGGTGATGCTGTAAAAGAAGGAGATGCATTGCATTCATTTCATTTGATTGATCAAACAATGTAGTTAGTTATATTACCATTGCACGCTAGGATCCAAATATCTAGAATTAAACATCACTAACGATAACTAAGTACATGATGAACAGTTGTAAGGACAGGAATGGTATATTACCAGCTCTCAACAAGTAAGTCCTCTTGGTCATGTCATCACAGGTTTTAATAGTGAAGAACATTGGAGAAAAGAGTGAAGCGACATATGGCAAGAGAGCTAGTCGAATGTCAAAAATGGGTGTAACGAGAAAAACAACTTAATGAATACAATTGAGTCCTCTCTCTCTCTCTCTCTCTCTCTCTCTCTCTCTCTCTCTCTTCTTCTTCTTTCTTATGATTCTTAATTCTCAGACGAGTTAGAGTTTCGTAACAAAAGTGATATCAGAGTTATATAATCGTCAGTGAAGGCAAAAGGTACACACTCCCATAATCAAAGACGGATGGGAGAAAATATGAAAACCCAGATAATGAACATGCAGATAGGAATTGAAAGAACGAATGACACAGATGATGCAATATAATAATAAATAAATCAAGATGAAGTTGGAATAGATAGAAGAATAGCTGAGATTGGAAGTGGAAGAACTTACATGGCAATTATCAAATTACTATATACCAACACGATCTAGTAAGATTGAGTTTTTAGTGTTCAAGGGAGATGGATTAAGGAATTGGATGCGCAATTGTGACTATTTTTCTACTTAGACAAGACATCAGTATAGTTAAAGGTAGGCATAGCAACAACGTACTTAGAAGTAGAATTTTACTGGACCAATAATGGGGGCTAATGTAAAGGGTAGTAAATAGAGCTTGGCAAGAACTACTGGTAGTGGAGAATTGGATGCAAAGAAGGCTAAAGGCTGTTATTTTTGCTGCGATAAAAAGAATAACCTTAGATATAAGTGCAAAAGGATGCTGATGAATATGTATGTGAAGAAGGAAGGAGGAGAGAAGTCCAAAGAAGAAAAAGTCTAAGAATTGGAGCATCTTGCAATATCTTTGTAAGCTATAACAAGTTACTACTTCTAAGTTTTAACAAATGAAACTACTGAAAAGATACATAGGAATAATTCAAATTTTGGTGGATAGGAAAAGTACACATAACTTTGTAGATGAAAAATTCATGAACAAGGATCAAGGTGGAATTTAGGAGATAGAATTAATGGTGCTACTTATGGGAGGAGGTTTATAGATCAAATATCAAGGTCGTTATGAGTTATTGGTAATGCTATTGGGCTTAATTAATACACTAACAACTTTTAAAACTTTTACAAACTTAATTTTTAAAGATTATTGGAGGAAACTAATGTTGGTGTTTTTCAATGACATGCTCATATATAGTAGGATTTGGGGACAACATGTTTGCATATGAGGGAGGTACTACAAAAATTGAAGCATCAACAACTATATGTCAAACAATCCAAGTGTTCATTTGCCATAAGAAAAGTGAAATATTTGGGCCATGTTATCAATGCAAAGGGAGTGGCAACTAATCATAAAAAGATTTAAGTTATTAAGGAGTAGCCTTTATTGCAAACTTTGAAGTAACTTTATGATTTCCTAGGATTAGCTGGGTATTATAGGAGATTTATTAAGGGGTGTAGACAAATTAGTAAACCATTCACTTAATTATTGTTTAAGAATGGTTTTTTTTAGTCACATAAAGTTATATTAGCTTTTTAATTGGCTCAAGGAAGCTTTGGTGCAAGCACCAATTCTTGCACTCCTAGATTTTGACAAACCTTTGGTGATTAAAGATGCATTAAGAGAGGGAATTATATCAGTCCTTACATAATAAGGTCATGATAAGTGTAAATTGCATCATGTTTTAGGGCATAGTTTGATATGTGTTTAGTTGTTAATTCAATCATTTAGTATGTGTTTAAGTTAGAATTGTGTTAGTTATTTATGTTTTAAGTGTTTTATGGGTTAGTATAAGTCTTTGAGCTTAAATATTATATTTTTGAGGTACCTTGATGTGTTTGCTAGTGTTTCAGGGTCAACATCGAAGAATGGAGGAGTTTCAAAGACATTCAGGCGAAAACAACGGCTCACGATCATGGCATGTCAGCGCACGATTGTACAGAAGCACTAGAGTTGGCCCACAATCGTGCCCTGTATGCCACGATCATAAAAGAAGCCTAGATAATGGCCCACGATCATGTCCTGCATCGGCCATATACTAAAAAATGTTAAGTTTCAAGAAAATGTTTAGACCTTTTAGATCCCTAAAAAATCCTAGAGTTACCCAAAATATAATAGGATATTTAAAGAACAAAAAAAGAGGCAGAAAGGGAGCTGTTACATCAGCCACCTTGAGAAACCCTATAGAGAATTCATCGAGAGATAGAGGAAGAGAAGAAGTGAGATAGAAGAGGAGAAGTAGTTGACTTGAAGTACTTCCCAAATCAGGGGGTTTCCAGTCGTCGTTGCCTCCCATCATCCATTTTAGATTGTATTTCCTGTTATTTTCAGTTTTATCATTGTATACAACTGGATTGAACAGTTGATGATAGGATCTAGAATGTCGAGGATGTTCTAAACTCACCTTCAAAATTTTATTCTTGATTTAATAAGAATATGATTGTTATGTGTTATTTAGATATTGTTGTGGTTCGATTCTGCGATTACATAATTTGATAATAAATCGAGAGGGTGAATCGAATGAAAAACAATTAAATTGGACTAATGAGAGTTAAGTGATTTAATCAAAATTATAATTAAATCAGATCGAGAAATTGTGCAAAGAGAGATCTTGCATAGGGTTTTGATATTTTTTAGAACTAACTAGGGTTTTGGATAAGTTGTGAATTGAGAGATTGCAACCTTCATAATCTGAGTAGGGTTTATAATTTAGGGTTAATGGTTATAACTCGAGAGAGAGTAATCAAACCTAGGATAGTCTAGAACCAATAATCCAATAATTCATAATCAGTTAGGTTAACATTAATGATAAGTAAAGTTTCCTTTCTCTCAATTGAAAATTTCTTTTAGTTGATTCTTGGGAGTGTTGCAATTACTTAGTAATTAGTATTTTTGTGTTTGATTCTTAATTTGTTTTATTGAATTAAATTCTCATTTTAGCTTCATTGCATTTTGAATTACTGTGATTCGTGTCTGGCCTTAGATTTTAGGATTATATTAGATTCGTGTCTGCACGGCTCGTTTGCTTAATACCTAAGGTGACGATCCCACGAGGACGAATAATTTAATCCTAAAATCTAAGGCCAGAATAATTTACATAAATTCAAAATATAACAGAACTAAAATGAGAATTTAATTCAATTGAGCAAATCAATTCAAAAATCAATAATGAGAATATAAACAATTTAGCAGTTGCAACACACACTCAAGAATCAACATATGAAATTAACAGTTGAGAGAAAGGGGATTTGTGAGGCCCCAAATTATACCCTAGTTGAAATGTTACATGTTATGAAAGTGTAAGTGTTATAGGTGTTAAAATTGTGCTATGATTTGAATATGAATTTCATATGTCTAGAAATTTGGTCTAATGGATTATATTTAGTGATTTGGAATTAATTGATACCATTAGAGAATTGAGGTATTAAAATGTACATTTGGACTCGGAAAATTGTCAAGTGGCAAGTCAAGTTGGTACATGAAAAATTAAAATGACCAAGCCTATAAGTTAGTGACATTTAGCATAGCTAATGCATTGACATTTGGAAACATTGGTTGAGTGACAAGTGACCTAATTGAATTATGACTTTTGGCTGCCATGTATGAAGACAACACACTTTCACGTGTGACATGTGGCCATTGCAAACTAAGACACCTTGCATTCAAATAGTTAGGCAAGTGATGAATCATCTTCACCTTTGAAGTTTCTGCAGCCTTCTCTCTACACTTTGCTTCTCTCTACCGAAACCTCTTACTCGCTCTCAACTTCTAGAAGTTGGCTTGATTTTGGATCATCTTCATTTGGAATCTTTGTAAGTTACTGCATTAAGAAGTAGGTCCTACCATTTTCTGTGCTATTGTCATATTAGTGCTAAAATTTGCACCTTGATCTTAGATATGTGTTGATTGCTTGGAATGGTTGGATTAGCTAGTTCTTTAGAGTTAAGATTTGAAGTTAAGAAGGTAAGGGAATGTTAAACTTGAATGCATGCTATAATATGAATTATTTGATGCTTGAATTGGATGGAATATATATTGAATGGATGATGAATTGAGGTTTGGAACATGATACTTGTTTGATAGCTTTTGCTTTGGATGTTGATACCTATGGATTGTGAGATGCTTAATAATGATTTTTGAATTGGTTTAGACATGAATTTGATGAGGTATTGAAGCATAAAAAAGGTAGAATTGAAATGAAATTGATGGACTTTCGTGAAGGTGTGTCAAATGGAAGTGAAGAAGTTAAGTTTTGGAAACAAAACTGAAAGTTATGGGTGAGTGAACCCACGATCTTGGGATTTATAAGGCACGTTCCTACAGTCGTGGGAAATGGTTAGGAAGGTGAAAAACTTGGTTTTGTCCAATTGTTGAACTATCTAAGGTTAAGTCATTTTATTTGGTACACTGAGACTTAATTGGACTTGTTTAAAGTGTGAAATGAACTTAAATTGAGGTTAGATTAATTGAGTAAAAGGTAATTTAGTTATGGATTGTTAATTGAGGTAATTACTTAAGGAATGTGTGGTTTGTAAATAGTGTGTCTAATGTTGAAATGTGTGGTGTGTTCAAGGATGAAGGCGTCCTTACGAACACAAATGTGTTTCCAAGGATTTATGTGATATGAATTGAATATGATTGTTTGTGAATTGAGAGTTTGTGTAATACATGTAATGTGTAAGTACATAATGCATTTATTGGTATATTATTGCAAATGTTTAATTTCATGAGGTATGTTAAGTTGTTAGATTATGTTCAATTTGAGAAAAATGGAATAAAGACATATGTCATGCACTACATCACTTACATGTGATTATGAAATTTGAAATGTTTTGTTTTAAAACTGTTAAGTCCTTGTCGTGGGTAAATAGACATGCCTAGAAGGGCCTGTAGCTACTTCTGTAACTAGACACTTCGATATCTTCTGTGACTAGACACTTCAATGTCTTTTGTGCCAGACACTCTAGTGTTTTATGATTTTAGACACTTCTATGTCTTCTATTTAAGAGATTTAAGTCTCTTCTGTTTCAGATACCAAACATGGGTATCTTCTATTCTAGTCTTGTTACACAATTTTTTAAAAAGGATTAGCAGGCTAACTTATTTTGTATTCTGTTACATGCTCAATTCTGATATAATCAGGAACTGTTTTGATATAATCAAGTTCTTTTTTGGTACTTTAAAGTTCTGTTATGATATTATGGTATTCTGTTCTAATACTTGTAAGTTTTGCTTTGAAGCCAATATATCCTGTTTTGATATGTTATATTCTGTTTTGAGATACATATTGTTTGGATTGCACTTTAATATGAACAATTAAAGATTGCTTAAGATGTGATCTGATTCTGGATATGTGAATGTTAGATGAATATTAGAAATAGTCTCTAAATTATATCTTGTTTAGTTATTTCCCCACTAAGCTTCATGCTTAGCACGGTAGTTTTGCCTCTGTGTAGGTTCTGATAAGAAGGTTTAAAGACTAGGACAAAAACAACCGCAGTGGCCAAGAAGACTATGTTTTGTTTTGGAAATGTTCAATTTATTTTTGAGTTGTATTTAATATAATGAGACATATTAGAATGTGTATTTTGTTTGATGGTTTGTAATAACCTTAATACAAGTTGGATTTGGATTTAAGGCTTGTATGTGATAAGTACTATGTGTATGTTATGTTCTGAATATGACCCAACCTATGAAATGAAATGTATGCTACTTGAGTTTCTAGAAATGCTTTAACATGTTTTAGATTGTTTCAGTATTATTTTGTGTGGCATCTGCATATCCTCCCAGGGGGCATGTGGGTGTTATAGGATTTTACTAATCCTTAACGCTAACCTAATTGAATATGAATTATCGGATTATTGGTTCTAGACAATCCTAAGGTTGATTCTCTCTCTTGAGTTATAACCATTATCCCTAAATTATAAACCTAAATTAGATTATGGAATTTGCAGTTTCTCAATTAATAACCTATCCAAAACCCTAATTGTTGGGACCCGATCTCGAAACCGGACCCCAACTGGAAAAGCGGAACAGAAATAAAAAGAACGGAAGTGGAAACAGATCAAAACGGAGCGAACACAACAGAATCGGAAACAAATCCGAAGCAAACGGACACGCGATCAAACGCGTACGGAAACAACCAAACGAAAGAATCGAAACAGACGGAGCAGAAACAAAAGCGAGAATCAGATCCGAATTGAATTCAAAACGAATCGAAACAAATTTTCGAAAAACGAACGAACGGATAACAAATTGAACTCCAAATCCGACATCCGCGAAAAAAATTTTTAGAAAGCTTATCGTCGCGTGCGTTGGATACCCTAAGACTAACTCGATCTAAACTAATCCGAAATTTGGTATAAATTTTTTTTCCATCTTTATTCAATCTTGCACAAATCAAAACCATATAAATTTTCCCCTTTGGAAAATCGTCATCAATCC
>JANVCL010000001.1:6157768-6169212 GCA_026546855.1 Erythroxylum incrassatum
TCAGCTCACTTCTTACCAATTCGTCAAACAGATTCTTTGAACGTTTTGGCTAAGAAGTATGTGGATGAGGTAATCAGGCTTCATGGGATTCCGAGTTCGATAGTTTCGAATAGGGATCCTAGGTTCACCTCCAGGTTTTGGGAGAGCTTGCAGGAGGCTTTGGGGACTAAATTGCATTTTAATACAGCTTTCCATCCGCAGACTGATGGACAATCGGAGAGGACAATACGGACTTTGGAAGCAATGTTGAGAACTTGTGCTTTGGATTTTAAAGGTTCATGGGATGATCACCTACTTTTAATTGAGTTTGCTTACAATAATTCCTATCATTTGGGAATTCAAATGGCACCTTATGAAGCTTTGTATGGTAGGAGGTGCAAAACTCCTATCTGTTAGGATGAGGAAGGTGAAAGGAAGCTTGTAGGACCCGAGTTGGTACAGGTTATAGTTGATAAAATTAAATTAGTGAAACAGAGACTGAAAGCAGCTCAAGATAGGATGAAAAGCTACATGGATGCCCATAGAAAGGAGATGGAATTTGAAGTGGAAGGCAAGGTGTTTCTTAGAGCTTCTCCGTGGAAAGGTGTTTTGAGATTTGGTAAGAAGGGCAAGCTTAGCCCGAGGTACATAGGCCCATATAAGATCATTGAGAGGATTGGGCCTTTGGCTTTATAGTCTCCAATTAAAAGGAAAAATCCTAAATTGGGGCCAAACGTTTTAGGGTTTGATCAATTTAAGACCAAACCTTTTAAGCTACTTAGCAAAGGTCTAAACGTTCACAAGTTTGCTTAATGTTTGGTGGAAATTAGGAAGTTTCATACATTCGTCATTATTGACAAGCCAATTGGTCTTTAGATGTCATGTTAAAAACATATGTGGCTTACGTGAATTTTAAAAAAACAAAAATAAATAAAATCATTTGAATTTTGTAACAAAAACCCTAAGTTAACTCTTATCTTTGGTATATTCACCCTCTCTCTCTAAAAAACTTACCTAAATCTTATCTGATCCTGCCTCTTGCCTCCTTCACGCATCATTACTGTCGAACACTCGAATCCCTTCATATATCATCAGCTCACGCATCATTATCGATCAGCTCTTTAGTAGTGTGAACTTTCTACTTAAAAATTTGAGGTGAATGGGTGCTTGGGTATTTGGATATTTTTGGAGACTCGAAAAATAAATGAGTTAGATTATGAAACTTTGTGCAAAATAGGGGGATTCTTAGAATTGACCATAATAGACTGGCACAAGGAATTCCATACCACACGTTACTAGAACGAATTGACTTGGATGGGTAACTTCGACTGTAAGAATGCCCATAACAAGACCATTCGTAGTCCCAAATACTTATTGTTACACATGTTTATATGTCAAACTATGTTTGACAAACTCAAAAGTAACAAATGCTTAGTTAAAGAACTTTTCTTATTGTGGTGCATGGATCATAGAATCCAAGTTTGTGCCTCCACCCACATTCTTAACACTATTATTGCTACTCCAAAAAAAAAGAAGCAATAATTTAGGCATGGGATATTTGGTTATGGCTATTGTGGATTATTTTGGCTTAAATTGTAATGGACTAATTGTCTATCGTCCTAATTTCCTTAACAGTCGTCACTTGACAAGAACTGAAATCTTGAAGTACCATAGTAGGGAACTTTGAGATATTGGAGCAAAATCTTTCATGAAGAACAAGACAAGACAAGCTAGTTTTAGTGTCGCACCACCTCAAGAAGAAAATGGGGAATCAAACCGTGAGGAATCTGAAGAGGAAGAGGCAGCTAGATGGAAAAAGTTGCTCAACGCTATCATAGAGACTAACAAGGAGGTTTCAAAAAATGTCAAGGTGTTAAAGGAGATAGGTAAAGAATAAAGACGCTAATGCCGAGACATTTTAGGCATCTACAGGTACTTTATTGCTCAATGCATGGAGATTCCACCTTTAACACCATCACCATCGCCACCTCAATCACCCCGATAGGCTCTATGCTCTAACCTTTACCTTTTCATTTCTATCTTTATTTTGTTCTTATGTTTTCGTATTAGTTTATTTTGATTCCCACCTTGTATGTTATTTGTCCTTCTCACATTGAGGACAATGTATTGTCCAAGTATGGAGAGGGTTACGTTATGTGCATTATATGCTTTATTTTGAGTATGAATTTTGCATATTATATGTTAGTTTTGTTTAGGTTTGCATGATGTGACTCTGTGAATGTGGCAATGGCTAAGACCCAATTTAGCTTTGAACATAGTTTTTTAGGTTACTAAGATTTATTAGCTTGTGAAATTAGTGCTCGAGGTTGCTTTGGTTAAATATGCATGTTAATTAGGATATGATATTAGTTCATTCACCTATGAATTTGACACATTCATTTATAATTTTAGGTTAATCAAATAAGTAGCATTGTTAGTATCTTTTCATGAGAACGAATAGCTAAAGAAACGAGGTAGGAAAGAAAATATAAAAAAAAATGAGTTTTTGTTTAATAAATAACTATTCTGCTAGCCCTTTTTGAAACAAATTGGGTTATGAATAGAGCTAGTAGCTAGTTGAGAATGTGATGTAGCTGAGTAATCTAAGGACATTCATCACAAATTTTTGCCTTCACGTCAAAAGGCATAATGACATTCAAACCAAGCCGTTTAATTAAAACATGAACAAGTTGAGTAACCAGGGGACATTCATCACAAATATTTACCTTTGCATCAAAAGACTAGGTTCATGTTAATGAAAACTAACAAAAATAGTCCATTGTTTGATAAATCTTACCGATCTTTATGAATAACTTTAATTTTCATCAAAAGCTACTTAAGAATAGTTACAATTTTGATTGACCAAATAATTATCAATGTGTGTCTGCAAGTGATGGGAATGAATAAGTTTGACATCAAAGTCTTGATTGGTATGTGTATTTAGTTCGAAGTGCCTAGACACAGATTTCATAGTTTAATAAGTTAGAACAACTTGAAGGATTATGTTTGTAGCTAAATTTATTTCGTAAAGTTCAACACCATTGTACCATTATTGCATATGTGTTTGTTGTACGTTAGTTTGTTCTTGTTCTTGTTTTTTTTTTTGTTGAAGGACAAGCAAAAGTTCAAGTGTAGCGATGTGATAGTTGTAGGTTGCATGATGTTTTAATTTTAGTATGTTTTTAGTGGTTAATTAATTGATTCATGTATGTTTAGGTTTAGAATTGTGTTAATTGGATAGATATGTGTGTTTTGAGTATTATATGGGTTAAAGCATGCTATTTAGCTTTAATTTTATGTATTTGAGGTGCTTTGATGTGTTTGTTAGTGTTTGAGATCAGATATTAAAAAACAAAGAAGATTCGGAGGAAGCCCAGAAGAAGACTCAGGGCCACGATTTTGGTAGAACCATTATGGGAAAGCCACGGTTGTGGCCTGTTTTGCCATGATAATGATAGAGAGCAATTCAATAGGCCACGGTCGTGGCCTATGCAACAACAGATATGGATCGACTTCGAAAACTCAACTTTATAGGAGTTATTTTGGACTTTTTGGGCCCGAGTAAAACTTAGATTTTACCCTAAATAAAAAAAGACTACAAAGAAGGCAGAGAACCCTTAAAAAAATGAAGAGCTTACTCGTGCAGTACGCTAGTAGTATGTATCATCAAAAGAACAACAAAAAAATAAATGACTGAAGACGTCAGGAGAACAACATATAACGTTAGGTTAGAACTGAAAAATTAAAATTTTGATCATTTTATTATCACTTTTTGAAATTTGGACTAGCATTTAAAAAATTGAAAGTTTAGGAATTTTATTATTATCTTTTAAAGTTCGGACTATAATTAAAAATTTGTCAAGAGTTTAGATTTTTTTTGTAATTAACCCTTTCATTTTATTATTTGAAATTAATAAACTGCTGTTTAATTTTCTAAGGATTCGACCTTATTCTACAACAATTATAAAAAACTTGAAGAAGCAGGATTATTTTGAAGACTTCGACGAGTCGATAAAAAACACGGACAATAAGTGTTAGTTTTGATATACATTTATATTAACGGAGATTGGCAAAAGAATAATTTCTGACTTAGTTATAGGTCATGGTCTGACTCGTCTATTCGCCAATTTGATGAGCCCATATTGGGCTGGGGTAAGTCGTAAGCCTTGCATCGCATTTAATGAATGAAGATGTTAAGATAAGGGTAGGGTGAAAAGAATTGAAAATTTTAGCATCACAAACACAATGTTTAGTTATTCTACTGCTGTTGTTCATGGCATAACTCCCTTTAAAACATTCCCTATCAACGTACTTATTAATACTGTTTTTATTTTCCTTTATTTTAAAAAAATAAATGCGGTCATGGTATCCAGTCGATATGCAAGCCTGTAACTGGGGTTTTTATCTTGCGCATCAAAACCACCGCGATTGTAGGGCTTAACCTCACGTCACCGTAGCCGTATGAATTGAGATGTCCACTCTTCCCAATACTAGCTTTTATCAAGCCATGTGGGAGGAAGTAGGTAGGTGGTCTACTTTGTAAAAGACTCTAGGAGTACAGGTCGGCTGTTCTCGTGTACCACTGTGCTCCTCTCAAGTTGTGCTTTATAAAAATTTACTTTTCTAGCCCTCTTTTGTTTTTTTTTCTCCCTAGAGCTATATTTCACGGAGAGCTGTGTTTGAAAAAGAAAGTTCAATACAAAAATTAAAAGCAAATTCTACTCAGGAGTTATTACTAATTTAAAAGCAAAGTAACCTCCTCCGTTTCCGTACACTGATACATGCACCATCATATTATGCCGAGACTAAAACTCGATGACAATGATACACACACGGAAAAATATGTGCTGAGGATTGAAAGATAAATTGCACACGATTAAAGACATGATACATGAGCAATTGGGTTCCAAACACTAGGACTCACAGAAGCCGAAGCCAACAAGTCTGGATCACGCTCAAAATAGGCCATATCATCTTCTGCCAATGTGACCCAGACCTCAATCCCATCCCCATCTCCAGTGTCCGTCATTGCAAAAACATTCCTATAACAAGTACTTGGAATAGTCACCCAACTCGGCCTTCCCCAACCAAAATTCACGCCGTACAACCTAAACCCGCACAAACTTATACTTATGTAGAAGTCTACATTACCTCCCTGTAACAAGTTCGCTGCCTCTTTCACCGATTCACTGATCGCCATCAACGCCTGATTTCTTTGAAGCTTGTCCACATAACTGTTGTTGAATTGCTCTTTCCCTTTTCTAAGCTGACGCACCAAAGTTTTCAGTTCAATCTCGCCCTCTGTTGCCTCTGATGCGAAGTAACCTACCAAGTGTCCGATGGTCTTGTCTGGCAATGGAGGGACCGTTCTTTTTCTGATGTTTGCTGACTGTGATAGGATTGATAAGCCTGAGGGCTCCAAGTTCCATCTCGATGCGTTCATGGCAGACTTCCAAATCATTGCTGTTACCACCTCAACTCGTGACGGGTCTTTCACTGTTTGACTTGCAGATTTAGCTTGAAGAGCAGCGAGTTTTGATGATGAGAAAACCAATCTTCTAGTTTCTAACATCTCCTTGTTCAACTTACTGGTTGTTACTCGTTTTGGAAGCGTGATGTTCTGAGATGGGAAGATGGCGGCTGCGTTGAACAATGGACTCGTCGGTACCACAATGGCCCCGTCAACGGTGGTGACTGTCGCGGCGGCCCAGTTCTTGATGAACGTAGTCAAGGTGATTGCGTCGCCTATCTTATAGGAAATACACACACCAATCGCCAAGCCACCACAATTAAAAACTGTAGCTTGTACATGAACCAGACCACCGATGATCGACTCCGGCGAAATGTCAACCTCCACGGGAACGAACTTTCCCACAACATGCGCATCAGGCTTTTGCAGAAACTCAGCCAGAGAGCAGTTGACCATAGCGTCAACGAAGTCAACGCCACGGTCGTTGCATTCAATCGATGAACCGTCATCAGCGAGTCTACCGGCGAGAGGGTAAAATTGGGTGAGGGTTTCCGACAAGGATCTCTTTAGGCGCCGGAATCTTTCAGCTTGACAGAGACCAGTGGTTGCAGAATAGAAAAGAACCAGAGAACCGTAGGCTGCAGGAGAGAGCTGATCTAAAAGAGAGAGCTTGAAAATTCTGAGGTTTGGTGGTGTTGGAGAAGATGGTTTTATGGTTTCTCTGGAGATGATTTCGAAATTGACATCCATTGGATAATTTCTGAATTTGGCTTTTTTTGTGCTGGAACTTGGAGATATTTTCAGGCTTATTCCCGAGCCGAGGCTTCTGAATTGTGATTACCGCCCATCGAAGAAAAACAAAAAACTTGTGGACCACTTCATAAAGTTCACATTTATTATTTATATCACGTGATAATTCAATTTGAATTAATAAATTATTCTTTTATAATAACAAAATCCTCTCATTGTTCAGCCTTATGCAATTCACCGATAAGGGGACGCAGATTCTGCATACCTGTTCTTCTGTGTTTTCAATTGATCTCATCCTTTCATTGTAATAGATCGAACGGCTGAAATCTACAGAAAATAGAGGGATCAGATCAGTGGAACAGAAGATCTTTAGTTCCCGATAAAGAGCTGTCATTGACTCGCTGTTTCAGAAAGAGATGGGAAAAGCAGAAGAATATAAGGTCTCCGGTATGGGACGTAATCTTCTGTGCCATCTCCTCTCTATCAACCATGTCGCCTTTAATCTCAACCTTCTATTGAGCTTTGACACGTATTCCAAACTCATTCGTGTTTAAACTTGATGGGACGGCTTTCATAGTTGTGGTAATTACTTAACACGCGATTCCAAACTCATTCGTGTTCAAACTTGATGGGACGGCTTTCACAGCTCTGGTAATTACTTAACACGCGATTCCAAACTCATTCGTGTTCAAACTTGATGGGACAGCTTTCACTCACGCTATTCAATTTAACTAATCATTGACTCAGTTTATTAAATTGAACTATGGTTTTATTCTTCATTACAACGATGGTTAAATAATTCTTCATTAGATTGGTAGATATTATTTGATATTCTTATTTATAAACTTTGTAAATAAAAAATCAAATAGGACCAATAAGAGTTTTGTTTGGCAGTGGACCAAAGAACATCTTTAAATTATGGTACACATACGAGAGGAATAATCTTAAAAAGCATACGGGAAGTAATACGCGTTTCAGTGCACCCAAGCAACTAAAAGCTTAGCTGCGATTGAATAATTGTTTAAGACAACACTAAAAGTTGGCGCAACTTGTTGGGTTCTAGCTACTGAACAATGTCCTTCAAAACGCACAAACATCCATAGTAGCGCTTCAGGATCAGATAGATAGTCCCAAAATCTCCAGGACTATAAAGCCTGCTCTTTGTTAGCTCAGATACTCCGCAAATTGTTCGGAAATATACAACCTTTTTGTCTCTTTGTTTCAAGCTTTTCAGGAACTGTCCTCTCTAGTATTCACAGAGTAATAATCCTGTCGGCGAAACGTTAAAATTTAATAAGAAAAAACCATTCTTGTGCTTCAAATATTTTATATTTATAAAAGAGTATTCAATTTTAATTTTTTTTGAGTTAAAGTAGCTCTAAACTTACTTAAAATGGATGGACCACAATAATTTTTGACCACCCACAATTAATTATGCAATAAGCCACCTTGTGCGTTTCTCTTTTTTTTTTGTTTTTTATACGAATATTAGATAATTAAAGAATTAAATTATATGATATAATTATGTATGGACATGTTAATTCAAAACTATTTGACTATTCAAATATTTGAATAGTCATGACATATTACTATATATTATTATAAAATCTTTAACTAAAATATTAAAAATAAATTAACAGAATTTTTAATTTATCTAATTCTAATTATAAATTAGAATAATCATTGCTAATATATGATGAATCTAATAACTAAACATAACGAACAATGTAAAAGAAAATTATTAATTTAAATTAAGCTATACAGTTTAAGAAATTCCAAGGATCAAAGATGACATTTATGAGTTTATTAAGATTAAATTCCAATTATAATTATAGTTAAACTTTAATTATAGTTATATTTCAAAAGAAGCCTTTGTCTTTTTTATAAAAAGGAAAAGAGTAAGGAAATTAGCACTCTTGTCAATTTTTTGTAAAGTTGAGTTCTCTTTCTTTACCTTGTACATACTATTAAAGATTAAGACATTTGAATAACTTGATGTTCTCAACATCATCAAAGAAGAAAAATGTTTGTTTTGTTTTGTGTGTTAAACATGAATAAGGTTTGTCTTTAACTTTTTTTTTAATAATTCATGCTTCAAGTTATTCCATTATAGAGATCTTATGAAAATTGTAAATATTGTTCCATTGCATCCGTGATTTGATCATGGTTGATTTTTAATAGTGATACTGAAAAATCCTTTAATTATTAATTTAATTATATTGCTTGATTGTTATTGATTTAACAAAGGTTTAAAGTTGAGGCAAGACTTGCATAGTTTTAATTATCCCATAGCTTTGTTTTTTAGAAAAGTCGCTGATGTATTTTTATCTCTTTTTAGAAACTCAAAGGCAGGTCCGATGGGATTAGGTTTTTGGAAAATGCCCAATGGTTATTAGGGTTAGTTAATAAATTAGTTGATTGATTAATTAATAATTATATTAAAAATTACATCGAGAAAACATAATAATTTGTCACATTTGGCTTTGTTCACTTATGAAAACAATTTATCTCACTTTAGGTACCAAATGAACTTGGCTCTTTGGTGCTAGTCTTTGAACACTTCTTAACCTATACTTTCCTGGGTCTTCCTTAAAGTATCCATGATAACTAAATGCTCAATTTAGCCAAAGTTACCACAATAATAACATCTTTCACTGTATATTTTATAAATGTTGCCAACACGATCAATATATTTTATAAATGTTGCCAACACGATCAAACTTTCTACAAGATTTTCTAAATGATGATGGTTTGCTCACATGCTTATCATATAGGTTTCTATATGACGTTCAAGGTCTTGTATAACTATGAGAAGGTGGGTAATAGTTCTTTCTCCCCAGTTTAAGCATATGAACCACATATATATGCATCAAATGGTCTAAAATGTCTCTTAGGTGCATGAGAGGATGCATTTGTTTTTTTAGGGGGATGCATTTCATTCTTGTTCATTATATAATGAGATTCATGTTCATGTTAATGTTTAACTTTAACAAAGTTTGTCTTGGCACTAGATGAACTAGACCATTGAGTGCATTCTATCCTACGCCTATTATTATGGGTCTTTTGTTCATAAACAATGTTTTTAGTTTTTCTTTCCCTTTATTATTCTATTAAGAGATGCTTTTAAATATGAAACTTCTTTCCTAAGATTTTTATTTTTATGATTTTTGTTGGTACTCTTAGACTTATGCAACGGTTGTGCTTTGAGTAACTCATTTTTCAATTTCTTATTTTATTTCTTGCATGTATTTGATATATTTGATAGCTTTTACGTGTCCTTTCTTCTTGAAGCTAAAATTTTTCTCTCCTTAGTCATGATTTTTATGTTCTTAACTAACTCATCATATGATAGCTCATCAAACACTAATCTCAAATTGATCTAGAGATTTAACCTCCTTTTCCTATGCCACAATTATTGAGATCCAATTTGAAAATTATGAAAATTTATTCTTTAGTTGAGCACGCAATTAGATCTTAGTTAGTTTCCTAACAAAAATCCCCAATTAATGGAGAAGAAACAATATTTTCTTTGAAAAGGTAGTAAAAGTTTAATTTAGTTTGACAGCAAGTGAAAACATAAGCTAGTTTTTAGGAACATTGAGAAAGCTATATTACAACAAATTGTGACAGTTTATAAATCATTCCTTTATTAAGGTGGCGAGTTATTGTGGACTACTAGATATTATAGCTCACAAATGAAAATTTGAATTAAATGTTTAAAAATATAACAAGAAGATGGATAATATTTAAAAGAAGAAGAGACACAACATGTAGAAGTATACTACAGAAGTATAACTACCCACATCAATTAAAGAACAAAAAATCCAAGGTAGAATTAGTCTTTTGATCATAGATTACCATTTAACATTCCTAAACCTTGATTCAAATACATTACCCCTTTCAAATTATCTAAGTTGTCTACACTCAAGCTTAATGCACAAAAATACCTAGAAATAATGAAAAAATATCTCATAAATAAAAATTATAGGGTGTTGTATTAGCGATATCTAATTAAAATTATTAAAGATGTTAAGAGAAGTCTTGAAAATTTCTTATGAAGTGAGGAAGGCATAAGCAAGGGATTTTTTAAAGTTAAATGGAAGGAAACTTGCCTGCCTAAATCTTAAGGAGTTTTAAGGATTAAATGAATCAGGAGTGCCAATGAAAATTTATTGGCAAAAAGGATTGGCGTTTATTCAACGATAAGGAGATTTTACAAGTTAAATGGATGCATAAGGTGTACCTTAAGGGAATAAGCTTTTAGTTCATAACGTTTAGCTCTAACACATCATCAATAATCAAAACCCTATTAAATCATAGACATACATTATATTTGGAAATGAAGCATATTATGGGTGATGGTAAACAACCCAACCTATGGTTTGACCACTGGATAGATCTTGGCATTGTCAATTTACACTCATCCTTTCCTGCAATTCAACTTTGTTCCTCATTAAATACTAGAATACAAGTGCTAATAAAACAAAATCAATGATTAAAAAACCTATTTCCTTTACCTAGATACCTCTAAATTGCTGCTAGAAATGAAAAACTCATTTGGCTTAGAAATCCCTCTAACACATTAAACTATTCATCACATTTGTCCATGTTCAGTCCACCCATTCAATAGGTTAGTTATGTAACATCCCACACCCGCATGACCCGAACTCGACATCGATGGTGATATCTGAGTCCGTGCCCTGAAGAGTGGCGTGCTACATCACTCAGTCAAAACTCGGTATAAACTTTTTTATTTTTAAACACAACATACAATATGCTAAAATTCATTACTAACCATAATTTCCGGTAAATACAATGACCACTGGGGCCCTTTTCATAAATACAAATTTCTACAGCCCGTTGACTTTACAAATTGACTTCATCAGTTGTACAAAAATTAAGAAAATACAATTTTAATAGACACTAATGCAGAAGCGAACTGATCCTGACTTTTTCTTTCACTCACATATGATTGTTATACGTCTGTTGCCTAACGGGGTATTCTTCTGGGTCCTAAAAATTAATTGCAAATTTTGGTAAGTTTTGCGAACTCAATGAGGTGACCATCATCGATGGTCCACTCAATTCATGCAACACATCATGTCACATAACAGATACTCACATTGTTGCATATTAGATCACATTTCACAATTTTACTGGAACATAGATAATTGCACTTGAGCATAGACACTTTCCCTTGAGCATACACCATTTATACATCTCATTCAATTAGACAGACTTAACC
>JANVCL010000001.1:6169312-6181522 GCA_026546855.1 Erythroxylum incrassatum
TTCAAAACAATCCTAACCACTCTCAGCCCTTGCCAAAATACTATTCTACCCTTCCCATCGGGGGTGGGATGTTACAAGTTAGCATAAGCTTATTTTGTTCAAGAACTATTTCCCAAGTTTTCTATATTTATGTGGAAGGCTATTAAGAACAATCTCTTAACCTTAGAGGATTGGTTTGTATTCTTGGAGTTGTTTTGGTTTCCTTTTGCAACTTTTATAGTGTCCTTTTAATCTTGGGATCAAATTGCACAGGGTCTTGATGAGGAGACTTCGTCAATGCCATACACAAACATTAACAAACATAAAAACCAATATACACAAAATACAGTTAACATTACAAACAAAAACTAAATCAATTTACTCTACAATAACAGTGCCAAAATTCTTGATACTCATCCAACATACAAAAAAAATAAAATCTAACTCCACGAAATTGAATTTGTAGTAGTGCTGAGTAAGGATCATGTCTGTAAAGAATGTGTGCTTAGCTTTTATAATGAATAAACCAATGCTTAGGATTGGGAGTATTGGTAGAAGTTGATTAATAAAATAAAGTAAAACTAAAATTTTGAAGGTAAATAAAATCAAACAGTATAAAAGTGATAAAAATTAACAAATGAGTTTGAAATCTAGTTCGGGGTTCAATATTAACTTTCACACGAGTGAGTACAATCAATCAGAATATTATCCTCGTACTTTTACTTAAAGCTATTAAACATAGATTAATAACAAACTCTGTTAACCCTAGTTTTCGTTTAGGTTATCTCTAATTAAAATAAGCTCTTTAATTAAGTATAGCTATCAAAAAACCTAAAATAAACTCTCTAGATTTAGTGGGACAAGTATATTATGTATTAGGAAAACATGTTAATCTAGGCAACAACCATATAAATTCGAGTCATTTAAACTATGTTATGTTATCTATAATGATACTCGACCATTAGTTTACCACAAATGAATCATATGTGAAACGATTATGTATTGCAATCTAGATTTAGCAATGGGTTCATACATAAATAAGCTATTTGAAGTGTTTAAATCATTTAAACATAAATCCCAAAACATTAATTATAGGATTACATAATCAATTCCAAAAGATAGTGAGAACAAAACTACTTGATTAAGAAATGCCCAAACATATTCATCATCCTCGATATCCCTTTTGAATTGGAAGGATGAGGGCTAGCTCCTCATAGCTTTCCAAAGGGTCAGAAATTTGCCCCTTTTCGTGTCTCTAAACTCTTCATGCCTCCTTTGGCATCTTAAATGGCCTTTTATAATAAAAATTAGGGTTCTGTCACAAAACATGGTCACCTACATGGGCGTGTTTGTGACTATATGTGTGAAAATTGCAAGAATTGTGAACTTAAACATTCAAAATACACAATTGTGTAGCTCAATTATACAATCGTATAGATTGCATATGTGGTTATTAAGCTCCTACATGCTTTTAGTGAATTACACAGTGGAGTAAGTTGCAATAACTTTTTTTCTTTCATTATTTGTGTTATATTCATCCTAATTTATCTTCTTTTTATTCCACAAAGGAAAATAAGATTGAACATCAATAGGACGACTCCAATGATATGTTTTGAGTTCAAATTGGTTATTGTTCTTCCAACTTGTACCTAAAATAAAATATGAACCAAAATAAGTATTTTAAGCATATCATAACATTAATCACTAAGCATTAGGGTGTAAATATATAGTAAATCAAGCACTTATCAATTATCTTATGATTTAATACAAATTGTTAGTTATGTAGAATTTTGATCACCTTTGTGATTGAATGAATGATGGAAACTCTTTATTAGTATGTTTGATTTGTTTAACACTTTTTTATAACTATTTTCTATTTAATATGGAATCGATAAAAGTGGCTTGTTTGATGATAAGCAATTGCTTAAATGTAAGGGAATTTGATTTATACTAAATATATAGTACATTTAACATTATTTTCATAGTATATTTACTTTGTTTTATACTATTTTTAAAGGATTTAATTCTAAAAATAATAAATATTTTGTTTTAGGTCTTATTTTTACCTCTCTAAGGATACAAAAGCGAGTTAGTAAAAGAATTGGGCCACTTTGGAGCTAACTTTGGATGAATTAAAGAAGGACGCCAAAACATGACACCTACATGCTATTATGTAAGGTCCATGTTCCATGATGGTAGCTTATACTTCTCATTGTCTAGCCTACACACCTTTATGTTGTTATATGGATCAAGAAACATAGGCCTTATATGTCCCTATATAGGTCCCATATTTGTGGCATACATTTTATGAATAAGTTACAGAATATGTCAAAGACAATATGGCTTGCAACATA
This sequence comes from Erythroxylum incrassatum, assembly GCA_026546855.1. Classification (NCBI taxonomy): domain Eukaryota; kingdom Viridiplantae; phylum Streptophyta; class Magnoliopsida; order Malpighiales; family Erythroxylaceae; genus Erythroxylum; species Erythroxylum incrassatum. The sequence continues at coordinate 6,171,646 of JANVCL010000001.1, forward strand.
AACTCATATAGGGTTCATGTTACTCATTAAAGATTAGGGTTTTGAATTTAAAGAAAAGAGTAAAAATGAATTGAGAGCTTTTTGGTCAAGAGATAGTTAGAAAGCATCAGAAAGTTATTCATAATTACAAGACCATAAGCATCAAAAAGTTATTCATAATTACAAGACCATCCTAGGTTAGAGTAAAACCTATCAAGAGAATTAAATATAATAAAATAATGCATTCTTTGATTGTCTTAATTAGAAAGAGATTTCAATTATTCATTTTATCAATAAGAGTTATATGTCTTAAGAAAGAATATAGTTGTAACGTAGAAATCCTTATTGGTCTAAGATGCTAAAATTGTTTATTTATTTACGGTGAAGTCTAATATAGTAAATTTCTAGGGAACACCTTTCTTAAATCTAGCTTATTGATAGATTGTTGTATCCTTGATCATTACTTTTCTTTTGGACTTTAGATTTATTTATTTTATTTTCTTCTTGAATCAATCATAATCGTTGGTCTAGCTAACTACTTTTGGATTGTGCAATGCCCTAAGCACATTTTAAAGATGTGTAATAAAAATTTTCTCTAATTCGATCGAAAATTTCATTGAAATTTTTGTGGATGACTTTACTTTTATAAAAATTCTATCAATTATTTTTAGACCATTTGGTAAAGTGTTAAAGTATTACATTGACATGAACTTAAATTTAAGTTGGTGAAAATTTTCATTTTATGGTCTAATATGGAATAGTTTTGGGTTATATAGTTTCATCTAAGGGTATTAATATTGACAAGGCTAAGGTTGATTTGATTACAAACTAACCGTCCAATACTAGTGTAAGGAAAATTCATAATTTTCTTAATCGTGTGGATTTTTATTGGTGGTTTATCAAATATTCTCAAAATTTCCATAACTATTATTAATGATACAAAAAAGATATCTTATGTAACCATAGAGAAGATTGCGAAGCAACTTTTGAAAGCATGAAAATGTTTCTCATTTTGGTAACTATATAGCCACCAAATTAGGATACTCCATTTGAGATTATATCTAATGCAAGTAAATATGATGTAGGACCTATATTGGGACAACTAATGGAAATAGTATTTATATTATTTACTATGCATCATTGACATTAATTTCTACTTAATGCAACTATTTAACCATATAAAGGGAGCTTTTAACTATTGTTTTTGCTTTAGAGAAGTTTAAATATTATTTATTAGGATCTAATATGATCATATTTTTAATCATGCAACCCTTAATTACCAATTGGCAAAGAAGGAATCTAATGAAGGCTTATGCTCTAAATTCTTTTATTACAAAAATTTAACTTTAAAATCATTGATCAAAAAGTAGATGACAATTCTTTGTAGAACATTTGAGCATAATTTTGCGTAGGGAATAATCATTGTCAATTTAGGGAAGTTTTTTTTGATAAGTAGCTTTGGCAAATACAAGATAAGGAACCTTAATTTGTTGATATTGTCTACTTCCTAGTTATTGGAGTATTGCCCTATGATATGAATAACACGTAGAAAGAAATAACTAAAAATGAATCTAAGTACCATATATGAGATGAACCATATCTTTGAAATTTTGGTTTTCATCTTTCTAACAATAAAATTCATTCCATTCTTACTTATTGTTAAACCTATACTTTATGGCAAACATTGTAGTCATAAAAGGAATGTTAAAAAACAAACTTTAGACAATGGGATTTATTGGGAAATTCTTTTTAAGGATGCTTACCAATTTTGCAAAAGCTGTAAAAATGCCATAAGGTTTATAGTTTATCCTACAGAAATGAAATGTTGCAAACTTTATTATATATTATAAGATTTTTATGTTTGGGGAAAATATTTGATGAGACATTGTCTTAACTTTTAGGGAATGCATTTATGAATGTGAACAAGGAATTCTTTGTTTTGCTTTATATATAGCCTAACTTATCATTAATTTTCCCTTTAGGAACCCTTAAGTTGATGGACATTTTTCATTGATTATAAAACCACATTATGAGCCTTAAAACTACAAAGCAATACCTTACATAGGCCATGAAACTAATGGAGCATTGTAGATCATTAACTTTTATATGGGAATGCATGAAATATTTTATGATGTCAAAATTTTTGGTGTGCCTATGGTAGGTGAAATAAAACATATTATATTTTTAATTAGAAAAAGGCAATAAATAAGATAAGAGAAATAAAGGAGGAATTGTTGTAACATGCAAGTCTTCGTTTCTTTTGGAAAAAAAAAAAACTCCAGGAAAGGTTAAAGATTTGGAAGGTGAAAGGTCATTTCCTATTTTGAATAAAAAAATTTCTTTTAAATGACTGGAGGAGTTGTATATTGCTTATATGTTTATAAGTCTAGCTTATAAATGTTTGATGGAGCATTAGATATTTTATGATTGATTTTGGGTGTTTTGCTACATTAGTTTAGATGGATTTTAAGTTTCCTTACCAAATATTTCCTACTTAACCCTAACTCCATTATAACCCTCAAAAAGACCTTATGATTTGTGTAATGGATGTAATCAAAGTAATAGAGAATGAGAAGATTAAAAAACCTATGGTAGGCCATTTCTGTTGCAACGAACTTGAGAGAAACATCAACGTTTCAAATACACCAGAGTTGAACGACTATTTACTTGAGATCTACAACTTGGTTCTTTTATATTCGGGTAAAAAAAATTTATAAGCACTTTTAAGTTGTTTAGAGTGTTGTTATAACATACAATGATGTTTTGAGAGTTTAATTTGTATTCGTTAATGACATTGCAAATTTTTGTTTATTTTGAAAAGGCAAACTTGATTTTTGTCAGAAGATGTCCTAAAGTTAAGTTTTAAATTAAGGGTTTTAGTTATTTGAACTTAAAAGAAGTTATTTTATGAATTTAGGGACTTTGAGAATTAACTTAAAGAGAAAAATAATAAATTGCAACATTTTATGTTTTGGATCTTGTGTTACTTGATTCGGGTATTTTGTAAAGTTAACTTCTAGAATTAGAGACAAGATGCTCTGTCTAATATTACTTTGTCTTATTTTGTCTCATGAAATCTCAGCCATTTATTTTGCGAAACTCACGCGAGACTTATATAAATAAATGAATGAAATTTATTGGACACAATAAGATACCATAATATTGGACAGAGAATCTAAACTCCTAAAATTAAAGTGCTTTATCAAATTAAAGTACAGATATCAAACTTTATGGGAAGATGTAAAAAAAAACAAATAAAGAGTTCATTTAGGCTTCTAAATGGGGTTGCAAATTTGGGCCTATGACGCTGGACACATATTTGCACACTGAATTATAAAAATGGGCTTATCACAAGCTGTAGTATCGAATTATGCAGAGCTCTAACCCGAAAAGATCATTTTGGATGTGTAAATTTTTCCATAATACTGAGGAAGATCGCGTAGGAAATCGACAGATTTAGGAGATCAACTAATAAGAAAGAGTTGGCGGGACAGAAGACATCTTTTCAGTAGCATCACATCAGATGAGGAGTACTCTTTTCACGTTAAATAGGAGTAACTGAATCAAGTAACACAGATCTGAAACGTAAAATATTAAAATTTCTTAGGTTTCTCTTTCAATTAATTTTCAAAATCTCTTATACACAGGTATGCATCCAGAAATTTTTTTAAGTAAGAACAAAATTTTAATAGAGATAATTTTTTTTGAGTGGGGACAAATTTTATTTTATTGAATAAAAAATTTAAAATAATATATATATATATATTTCTGAAAAAATTTGGGGCAAGTGGGGGCACGCCCTACTTATACATGTAAAATAACTTCTTATAAACTTAAATAAGTTTAACAACTAAAAATAACAAAATATATGAAAACTTAACACTTTTGTTTGATACCTTACAGTATGTTTGTACGATGAGAAAAGGATATATATTTTTTAGGATAAGTTCTAACTACAAACCCTAATTACGAAATTCAATTTTTAAGGGTGGCTTTCAATCATTTTTATTGTAAAAATGTTTTTAGGCGATGTTTATTTTCAATATTTTATTTTAAATTAAGATTTTATTTTATTATTTGGGAATAATTTTATCAACATGAGTTTCAATGTAATGTGCTTTGAAGTGATCAATATATGTTAGAGATAATGATGATTTTTTGGAAATTAAAGAATGATATTAATCGAGGCAAAAGTATAGGGATACACTGGTGATTACAAGAACCACATTCTACAAAAGATAAAAAAAAAAGTTGATATCTTAAATACAACAAAAGAAGCTATGATAACTAATTGATTAGGGTTGATAGGAAAACCTTTAGGGTTGCTCCTCTTATCAGCACTATTTCACTTATATAGTGAATAATCTTCATTTAGAGCTTTAGTTTATCAATTTATTGTTCCTTGAAAGTCCTCAAGTTCCTTCCATGCCAAATCTACTACATTAAACAGAACCAAACTACTTGGAGAAGTAGTGTCTCATCTTTCCTTATTCTTGGGGGCTTCATAATCAAATATAAAATGCTTTTCCAATCTATAGAAGGATCAGGAGCCTCATATCTTGATAGAAAGTCTCTCCATACGGGGCTTATGGAGGTATATAAAAAGAATAGGTGATTAATAGATTCATCACTCTTATTGCAAAATTTTACAAGAGGAATTTATAGTGGTAAGGATCCTGTCCAAGGTGATAGTCTTTCAACGGCTAACAAAAATTACCAAAGAAATTTTGGGAGGAAACATTTTGTTCCACACGAGCCTAAACTAAGGGACCTTAGTTCCTATAGGCCTAATAGAGATTCTGTAAGAATTGGTAGTGAAAGTGCTATAGTGTCTAGATGGATTTATCCTAAGTAGATGAGTCAAGGTAGTAGTCAGTAGCTTAGTTAGGGAGAGAATATGAAAACTTGTCTGATCCAACCAATCACTTGAGTTGATTAAGGAATTAAATCTAGCTTCAACTAAAAAATAATCTAAAAAAACAATCTAAAAAATAGTAATTAGGGAATTGGTATAAAGAACCCCAAGACTCCAGTTGTCAAACCACTTTGAGGATGATTAGCCATTCCCAATATGGATCTTAATATAAGCCTTTATGGTTGGCTTGAGTTTCAATATTTGTGGCATCCTCTAAGATGAATCTGATCTTGCCTTGGTCCTCTAGATGTTCCTTACTTTTAGACAATATCTATTAACCCATTTAACCTAAATTCAATTTTTTTTCTAGTAAAAATGCCTTATATATAATTTATAAGGAGAGCAGTATTCATAGCCTACAATGAAAGGAAACCTAAACCACCTTATTCTTTGGTTAATTGAAATGTAGACTAGCTATCTTTAGAGAAAGGTTTTGAATACAACTCTTGGTCAAGAGGAAGTTCCTCTTTAGTTTTACATTATTCTTAAGGAGCTTATTGGGAAGCAGAAAGCGAAAGGTCCAACACGTTACTTAATTTGTCAAAATTAAAGCAATTAGTTATAGCCTACCTTAGAAGGATAGAACTTTTCTCTTCCAACTTCCAATCTTTGATTCAACTTTATCAAATAACACCTGTAGTCATTATAAGAGAGTTTCCTTGAAGTAACAGGTACTCCAAGATACTTGACTAGAAGATCAACATAAAGGATACTAGAAAATTCCATTAGCTCCTTGTTTAAGTATTTGCAATCCTTTGAGAATATAAGAGAGCTTTTCTCCTTATTTATACATAGATTAGACATCTTACTGAATTGTTCTAGAGTCTCTATCCAATACTAAATAGAGTACTTATTCCCATAACACAAGAGAAGCACATCATCAGCAAAAGAAAGATGTGAGTTTTCTTCTTTCACATATTTATTGTGAGATTTGAAACAATTCTCCTTAATTTCCATGAGTTTGAATATTCTTGTGAGAACTTTCATAACTATGTAAAGAGGTAAAGGAATAAAGGGTCCCCTTGCCTCAAGCCTCTAGCCCTATGGAAAGATGAGGAAGTTTCCCCATTTTCATCACATAATAGGAAGTTATTACGATGCAAGCTAGAATCCAGGAGATAAATGTACTTGGGAAAGCCTATGAAGGATTAGAAGTGGGAATTCCTAATCTAGAGAGTCAAATGCCTTGTAGATATCTATTTTTATTTGACAATTCCTTCGATCTCCCTTGGCATTATAGTGTTTAAAAAAATCTTGAACAATCATTATATTGTCACCTATTATTCTCCTTACTATAAAAGTAACTTGGGGAGAGCTGATAATATTTAACATGATTGATTTAACTCTATCAGCTAGGATCTTAAAGGTAATCTTTTAAAATGTAGTATAATAAGACATTGGTGTATATTCTTTCATTGTTGTTAGGCAAGAAATCTTTGACACTAAGAAGAAGATAGTTTTATTCCATTCCTCTAGAATTTTAGCACTAAAGAAAAAATTTTATACTGCTCTAGGTACATCTTCTCTTATGAAGGGCTATGCCTTATGGAATAATAAATCATTAAAGCCATTAATTCTGGGGGCCTTGTTTGGGTTGATTATAAACATAACTTTAGAAATTTCTTTAGATGTTATAGGATTACTAAGAATATCACAATGGTGAGAGGTGAGGAGTTTAGGGACAATATGACCAATAGTGGGAGAGGGATGTACATCTTCTATAATTGTTCTCATGATTCCTTCAAAGTAGTTCCTAGCATGATTAAGGAGATCTTCCTAGTTTCCGAACTCATCTTAAAGAGAGGTGATACATTCCTATTCCTTCTAGAGAGCAAGCTCCTATGGAAGTAACTAGTGTTTATGTCTCCTTCTTTTTGTCATGTTGCCCTTGACTTCTATCTCAAGATTTAATTGTGAATATGTAGGGCATTATAAGTAGATATTTAGGGCATCCTTCTACTTTATTTTTTGAACTTTTTCCATAGGTTAAGTGTAAAGCCCCCTTTATCTACTTAGAAGAACTTCTTTGGCTGTTTGGATATTTTTCATAGATTCAGGTGTAGGCTGAGAGTGCTTATGTTTTAAATCCATTTAGATAGGCAATAATTTATTGTAGAATTGGAAAGATTTAAAACCTTGAACTTGGACATTAAGACCCTTATAGAAAGCCTTATTAAATCCTTCTTTATAAACCAAGTAGTTGAAAAATCTGAAGGCGGTGATTTAAAAAAAATCTAAAAGGGGTGATCCTTTTCCAAAACTTCCTCAAACCAGAGACTCAGATTGGGTAGTGATCAAATTCAATTATTTTCATGGAAACATGCCTTGTAGATTTGAAAATTGAGAAGCCAGTCTTAGTTAACAAGGGCTTTGTCCAGCTTCCTCCTTATATGTCAAACCCCTTCTTGTATATTTCTTCAAGTGAAGTAGTGGGACTTAAATTAGTTACCTTAATGGAGAATAAGCATGAAATTAATTCCTCGTTTGGCCTTGAGTTACATCTCATACCTTTAAATTCTAATATAAAAACTATAAAATTAAAATCTATAAAGATCATTAAGGGGCCATTTATTAAACTTATAAGGTCCATTAGCTCTTTTAAGAAAGCTTTCCTATGCAATGCATGATTAGAGGCATAGATGAAGCTGAGCCATAAGACACCAAACTCATTAGTAGCTATAATTAGGAGTATGCATTGCATGGTGCTATGCATTCTTAAAACCTTAGCTTGGTTTTGGTAGTAAGCTATCATAGTTTGTATCCAATTTCCATTTATTTAAAAACAAAATATTTAGAGCAAGCTTCAGCATTTAGCTTTTCTTAAATAATCCAAAAATAAAAGGTTAGTAGAATTGAAAAAATCAGCTATTACAAATTGCTTTTTGGGGTTATTAATACCTCAAGTGTTCCAAGCAAATTGACTTATTAATAAGGATTTGTGGATTTTTTTGTCCTTACACCCTGATCTCCTGTTTCCTTGCTTTTAAATCATCTTTAGACCTTACAAGAGTCTTTGATATCTTTAGAGTACCCATCATTTTAGAATTATCACACCGGATTGGGGGGTCTAACTCTAACATCTTTTGAGCTTCCTTTGCTAGAATATTGTCTTATGGTATTAAAGTAGCTGGAATAATTTGATAGCCCTTACTTTCTTATGGCATAGAAGGGGATAAGAAATTGTTTCTATACAATTCTTTATTCCTTACCTTTATAGAGTTAGCCATCCTCTTAATCTCCCCTTGTAAAATTTTTGTATTTTAGGTGCCATTGCTTCCCCGTAGTAGCAAGAGAGGGTCACTATTGATATGAGATTCTAATGGAATCTTGCACAAGTTGATCTCCTTCCCTTAATCAAAGCAAGTGTATTGCTTCTGGAAGATCCTTAGTTACATTAACGCTTAGGCATATCATGTATAAGTGATGTTGCCTTATCTATGCAGATCCACTTTCCAATATAACTAATGAGTAGGTTTAAACCATATATAAACTAGTACTATAGATGAATTTGGTGGAAATTAACTTAGATTAGCACTTGCTTTAGTGAATTTCCTTAATCTTTACTTTAAGATTCCACATTTGAAAGAAATTTAGGTGATTGTTAATGTTACATGTGTTAAGTCAGAATGACTTCACTAAATGATTTTGATGAAAAACAAATGGTAAAGCTAAAATGAAAAAGCAGACGGAAGCAAAAGATATAAAAAACAGACGAAAGTAAAAGATACAAAAAGCAGACGGAAGTCAAAAATAGAAAAAGCAGACGGAAGGCAAATATGAAAGCAGACGGAAGCTTAAGTGAAAAGTAGACGGAAGCTTAAGAAAGAAAGCAGACGCAAGAAATCAAAAAGCGCATCAGTTTGAGTTAGTTACAGAACTCAACTGAATAACTATTTCTTTAAAGATTCAAGAAGCCGTTGGAGACGAAGATTATAAATACAAGTCAGAGTCAAAGATTGAAAAGTTTGAGAAAATTAAGAGAGTTAGACAAGTTACTAAAGTTCACAAGCTTAGCAATTCTCGAGAGAAATTTTTGTGCGAAAAATCTAGAGCTATTTTTTTCTGTAACAAAGCTCGAAAAACCTTTCAGTTGAAAGTAGTGCAGATAGCCTGAAGAGGCTAAGAGTGAAAGAATACTGACTATAAGAGACCTGAAGAGGTTCAAAAATAAAGAATACTTGTAAAGCTTTGAGAGATTGTGAAATTTCAGAAAGACATCTGAGGACTGGACGTAGCCCACGGTTTTGGGTGAACTAGTATAAAAATTGTTGTGTCGAAATCTCTCAACCCTGAATCTCTCTTATCTTTCAATTTTAGAGTTACTGTCTTAGATAAGTTTTCTAAAACACTCTATAACTTTGATACTTAGTAGTTTTCGTAAAAGGAACAATTTTTTTAAAACGAACGATTTGTTTTTAAAAGGGGAATAACGAAAAGGATACACAATTCAACCCCCTTCTTGAGCATCTGTATATCATTATTAAGTATTGTTTCAACGTGTGATTCACTTCATTATATACATGAGACTCGGGTTCATTCTTATTGTTGTGACTGAGTGAGTGCCTATCACTTACACAAATAATGGCCCATAGTGCTCAGTCAGAATAGAGTTCACGAAGCATAACTTAACGTGCAGAATCAAAGTTCACGGAGCAAAGCTCTACGTGGAGGTGCTTCAAATTGGCTACTCAAGTTACAAAGCCTTTATCTGAGCATGCGTTTTATGAAATGCATCACATAATAATCATGTCATATCACATATAATGTTAAATGAAAAACTCACATTCATCAGAACTGAGTTTGGCATTCAACTTTTCTAAGAATACGCATAACATGCAGGAGTTCACAATGGATCAAAACATTTCCAATACATGCCCAAATATTATACTCCCCGGACTTCAAGTCCGGAAATTCAGAATCAGATCACAAACATTTCAATAATATGGAAGTTTAAACAAATCAAACTATTCAGAACAAATCAAT
>JANVCL010000001.1:6185081-6202131 GCA_026546855.1 Erythroxylum incrassatum
AGGGATGTAGGAGGCTTAAGCTTGGATTTGTGTAACACCCCACTCCTGCGTGACCCGAACCCGACATCGATGGTGATATCTGAGTCCGTGCCCCGCAAGGGTGGCGTGCTACAACATTCGTTCAATAATCGTTACACGTTTTTTTTCATAACAAAATATGTGAAATTCAAACATTCAAGATATACAAATTCATACTACACAGTTTCCAGTAGCCACTTGGGCCCATTTTCTAAAATAAAAATATTCAATTCTTTACAAATTTTAAAAAAAGATGCAATGCAGACGTGAACTGATTCCTACATCTATTCTTCACTTGATTCCTGCAAATATACTCCTGTTAACTTAACGAGGTATTCTTCTAATCTTGAAAAAAATGATTGCAAATTTTTGGGTGAGTTTTTGCGAACTCAGTGAGTGACCATCATTGATGGCTCACTCATCATATATCACATAATATATATATTTCATAAATTGCATTTCATTTCACACATTTTTCCAAGATCACACATGTTCATATTATTTCACATTCAAATCACTGAACCAATCTCACTTTATCTCCCATATCACAATAGTTCACGTATTCGTATCATTTCATTAACAACCATATTGAATCACATATAATTGATCAGTTATTTCCCATGCATATGTAATACATATGAAACTCACTTTCCAATTGTTATTTTGTTGTGACTAAGTGCCTAAATTGTCCCATATAGGGCTCATTGATAACTGTCCCATGTTGGGCTCATTGATAACTATCCCATGTCGGGCGCATTGATAACTGTCCCATGTATGGTTCATTGATAACTGTCCCATATAGGGCTCATTAATCATTGAGCTTGTAACTCTGATCGGTGGCTACTTTAGTCACAATTGCCATTATGTTTTATGCATTCATGTAATGGAATCTATCACTCGCAATTATCTATTCCTTTCAATCACTTCTCATATCATCGGACTTTAATCCGACATTCCACCTTGAAGTGGAGCATTTAACAGTTTCATTCATATCCAAATACACAATTAACAATCACATAGGTCATCGGAATATAAGGCACATTCAAAAGCACATTCGTCAATCACATAAGTATGAGGCATTTTTGCCTTTCACCAAATCAAATTATTCAATCAATTACATCTGGAATGCATATGCGACAATTTTCCCATTTATTACGGTGTTGTGACCGAGCGCCTAAACTGTCCCATTATTAGCGCATTAATCATTGAGCCTGAGGCTCTAGAATCACTGTGGGCTCGAGGGCAAAGTACGATGAACTTTTAGCTCTTAGTGGCTGCTCCGGTCACAACTGCCATTAATTGATCATGCCTTCATGTAAGCAATGCATATGTCACGATTAAGCAGCAATTGTATCGCAATTAATTTACATGTCACACTGTATCACATTAGAAACAGATAGTTCACAGATTCACAACAAGTAATACTTCTATGTCATAACTCCCAATACATCGGACCTTCTGTCCGGAATCCACAATCATATTCAATCACAATCCCACCATTATCTCCACAGTAAACATATAGTAATCGAGAGAACCATCTAGGTTACTCACCTCATATCCATACTTGAAACTTGTCTGAAGCATCAATTTCTCCGTTACTTCGTTCATTCATCCAAGTTAAAATTCCCTAAACGATAATCACCCAATTTCAACAACTGTCCTGCTTTCTTTTATAATAATCATGTACGGCATAGAAAATTTCCTCACTTATTTACCAAAAAATTAGAATACCATTGTTCTTAACCTTTTAACAGTGAGCTAACGCGATGCATGTTTCAACATAAGCATAACAAGCTTACTTGCTTGAAGCTCCAATCTCTGTAAGATCATGTAGCCCTACTCTCTCCTGCACGCACGTACCTCAACTTGAAAGTTGACAAGGAGGTTCGGTCTTTCTTGGAATATAAGAGAGAAATATCCAAGTGAAAGTGGGGACAAACAGAAAAAGTAATATGTGAAGAAAAGCTCCGAGTTGGAGGAGCGTTCAGAAAGAAACGTCAAGAAAGGATAAAGACAAGGACAACTTGTCTTTTAAGGCAATAAAAATCTCTTTAATGAGGACACTTGTCTAATTCTTATCCACTTATCCACTCCCCTTTCTTATATACTTAAGTTTATCACTTAATAAAACACTGAATTCATAATTCATAACCCCGTACTCACCTTCAAATATTTCTCATATCCTCTATGTCTTATGTTTCCAACGCTTCAAGAATCAGATCAATTGGAGGTTAAACAAAGAAGTTATGGCCAAACAAGGGATCGGATCAGTCGGCCAAACAAAGTCGAGCGGCCAAAGCAAAGTAGGTCGGCCAAATAGCGTCGATCGACCAAAACCAAAACAAAGTAGGTCGGCCAAATAGAGTCGATTGGCTCCTTCAGATAACTAGTTTAATTTGAAACAAGAATTAGATCGATTGGAGCTCTAAAGCTCAAGATATCTTCAAAATACTATAGTCTGTTCAGAAAAAAACCTAACTCATGCCCTGTTAACCGATCATCCCATCTCAGCTATCAGAGGTTGATCGACCATCAACCCATAACCTTTTAATTGATCATCCCATTTCAGCTCTCAGAGGTCGGTCGACCTTATCTCAAACGGTCGATTGGCCAGCGCTCGCTCGGTCGATCGTCCAGCTCTCACTCGATTGATCGGCTAGCACTCACTCGGTCGATCGGCCACAGGATTTCCTAGTCCAACATCCTATCTGGATTCAGAACTCTAACTTTTGCAAGAGGATCGATCGATGGAAAGACAAAAGGACCTTCTACAACTTTCATGAAGGACTTAAAAGTCAGATCGACCTCTAAAGGGTCAAAAGGTCAGCACAAAATGGCTAATCGATCAGCCCACCCGTAGCAACAGAACTTCTAAACCCCATAACTTTCTACTCCCTTGTCCAAATGTTCCATACTTTATATCAATGGGAAGATAACAACCTAATCTACCACTCTCATGAAAAACTTAAAGCCAAAATCAGTCTCTATAATGGACGAAAAATTCAATCAAACTTTCTGTCCTGATCAACTATTCCTAAGCAAGTCCCAAATTTCAATCAATCATAACTACTAGCTCCGATATCAAAAATTGCATACTTTATGGCGTTGGAAAGCTGGAAACATAAACTACAGCTTTCATTAAGAACACTTTGGCTAAATCCATCTAGATTAGTATAGTTTTGCCATTAAAGTTTCTAAACACCATTCCTACCCTTAGGATGGCTTATCAACACATCAAATTCAATCCTTCACCCAATACCACATACTCTTCAACTAATTCGTCACAAACACAACATTTAACACTCTAACATGCCATTCCCGAGTAAGAGCTCAACAACAAATTCAACAATGAAGGCATATGCACATACGCATTCCTTTTTGCAAGGTCAAACACAAACTCATACATTATCAATAAACCAACCTAATTATACACAAAAACACCCACACACAACACAATCATTCCCATTCTCAATTTTATTCCCATTCAAACCCATTTATAGTCCCATTCCCATTTATCATATTCAATCAATCAATCAATTTCCTTATTAAGTGTATAGCCTATATGACCCACTTTCCATTATTACATTATGTAAATGCATATATATATGTTAATATGACGTATGAGGAAGACCCACATTTCCTTTGTCTCTCCTTGAGCACTTATGTACTAAGATTTCAGGTTCTAACCCTTAATATAGGGACAGGATGTTACACTTCCCTCTAGATTGTCCTTAAATAGATCTTGTAAATTGTTGTTAAGAAATCAAGCTCCAAAAGTGAGCTGGCACAAGATCGCGTGGTAAGCATGCAAGTTTTAGAGTGTCATTCATGATATGACTTGTTATAAGAAAGAGGCTAAACATATCAAATATTCTTGACCATGGGTGCGAGCTTAGCACAAAATTTATATTCAGACTTAGGGCCAACTTGAAGCCTGATCCAACTTGAGGCTCGAAGTTTAAGTTTGTGCTTGATTGGCTTGTGTGGCTTGAAGCTCGATTAGGCTCAGGCCAAACTAGATTATTTTTTAAAAAATTTAGAATTTAAAAATGATATCATTTTATTGAACATTAAGCCTAGCCAGTTAGTATGAACTTGAGTCAAATCATAATTTGGTCAACTCAAGTCGAGTCAGGTAAAAATTATCATCCCTAATAACGACTAAGGTTAAAAAGACAAAAAAACTTGCTAAAATTTTTATATATTTTGTAAATAAGAGCTTGAATCTATTGAACATCTCCTTTTAAATGTAGCTTCTCAAACAATTGAGAAAGGATTCAACAGTTATGTAACTTATGCTTTCCTTTAACAAACTGGCAAGTTATGATCATTTAGATATGTCAAAGACATAATGTAAGTGATGGAGACATGCTTGTTTTGATCACCTTAGCCATTTGGTCTAAGAGGAAGATGATGTCCCTTTGAGAGAGTCATTTCTAGATGAACAATTGTTTTATGCCAATTTGACACCTCTATGTTATGCATATATTGTGAATTTTTTAGTTGCTAATAATTTACTTCTAGGTTTGTCAAAGGCTCAAAGTGACAAATTGAAGAGTAAAGCCAAGTACAATATGTAGGTTGACCACTATCTTTGGAGGAATTATGGACTAAGTAATAAGAAATGATTCAACAGTTACGTAACTTATGTTTTCCTTTGACAAACTGGCAAGTTATGATCATTTAGATATGTCAAAGGCATAATGCAAGTGATGGAGACATGATTGTTTACAAATTTTTCTTTGAAAATGTGGTATATATTTTGTTGAGAGAAAGAAATTAGAGAATATTTCTCAACAAGACAATTCAAAAGCAAAGGCTCTTAAAGGAGCTGTGAAGCATGATCATGGAGCAGTTAGTGGCTCATCAAATCTACCTTAGGTATGTATAGGTTTGACAATTTTATCCTGGCTCGATTTGGCACTAGACCTTAGGCCTAACAAATAACAGCTTGCAGTTTTGGCCTAGCTCAGTCCAACACTAGGCCTTGGGTTTGACAAATAACAGCAAAATGATGTTGTTTTGATTAAAAAAACCAATAAATTGGCTCGGTGCCATCCCTACTTAGGTGCAGCGAAAGCGTTACTGCTAAGCAAGAAATTGCTTGGCAATGATTAGTAAAAAGTAGTTCCATAGTTTTCCTATTATATTAATTTGCCTTTGAACTAGCTACTAAGTATATGGAAAGTTGGGGAGGGGATAGTCTTAATGTTGAGCTAGGTTGCTTTGCTCTGATCAATCTAGTAGGAGAGAATATGATCGTTGCGGTTTTATACATAATTCGGTAGTTCAAATTTTCCTATGAGCGTGTGCATCTATAACGTAACATTAAGATGAGAAAAGTAACATCAGGGACCAAGAAGTCTCTGCTTTATGTCTTCATCTTCATGCTTTTTAAGTGTAAACTCCGAGTAAGAGATTTGTGCCATCAGTGTATATGATTGTATTATGTCTTCATCTTCATGCTTTTTAAGTATAAACTCCATCTAAGAGATTTGTGCTATGAGTTTATATGATTGTATCTTTTAGATTTCCGCTTTATTCATAATTCAATCTTTTAATTATTAAAATAAAATTAAGAATTATTTTAATTTTCTACCAAACTACTATTAAAAAACAAAACGAAGAAAGAACTAAAACTTGGTTTAAAATAATATTAACAAGAAAGATAGAAAATCATCAATGTGGTAGCCTTCATGATCATTATGCTTATTAATAAGCAATCACTATAATGACACTTATTTTGAATAATTAAAATGTATCTAAAACGATACTTATTATGAATCGGAGGGAGTATATTATAGAGGTCATTTAATGATATATACACTAAAATAATAACCATGTTGTTACTCCTATTAACTAATATTAAATACTTTCATTTATATCTTTTAACAAGCCACTGGTAATAAGAAAAGGAAAAATCAAAATAGAAAAAAATGTTAAAAAGTTTACATGATATGCTAATAACTTAATAGATAATTTCATGTAAATATTAAATACTTCAAATTTTAAACAATTCAATTGTTAGTGTCTCACTTGAGTCAAATTTGTATACTCCAATAAGTTCTAGATTGAACTATACTATAAAATATATATGAAAGGATGCATGGTACGTAAAATTAGCCGCCGCATCAATATCAGTACACATTCCCAACGTCATTAAGAAGCTTGGAGTATCATCAGGAGAAGCGGAAGATAGTACGATAGTTGTAATTGTGGTCAACATATCATTATTGCTTTAAAATTTTCAAACCCGGTACACTTGTCAGGTTTATTTTGTGGTCAAGGAAAAACGCAGGCTTGGGCGTTGGCGTCACGTTACTTAAAAACAGAGGAACCGTCGAATTGGACCTGCGAAAAGTGTTTGAGATTGGTCAACGTTCACCGTTCTATTCGTTATTGGTCACCACATGAAAAATTAAAAAATTTTGAAATTGACAACGAATTGACGCAGACGGAGTTTGAGCAAGCTAATTTCTAAACATATACAACGTACCGGCAGTAAACAGAGGATGAGTAGACCAAAAACCAATAAAAAAAGATAAGATAGCGTTCAGAGTCATGCTTCGATTCAACTTCAAGTTCATTCTGCTTTCTTGATTCGCATTACATGATAGGCCTGAAAATAATTTGAGGACAAAAGTTTGGCTGTCTATCACTGAGTGGGACCAAGAAGGCAAAGCCAGCTAGAGCCTCGCATTATTTGAAAGGGATAGATATATCGTAACTTATGAGTCCAGTAATAATAGACTTATGACTTGTGTACCATCCTAACTGAAAAATTTAGAACTTAGCTGAGTTCAACGTACTAACGAATCTTTTATATGAGCACTCTCATTCATTATTTTCTTATAAAAATGTATAATTTTATTAGATCAACATATAACCAAAATAATACTAATATCAAAATCAAACATAATAATTGAAATTTTTCATAATACTTCTCAAGAAGCTTGATTGTGTATCATCATTCTAATTTTATCTTCAATCTATTTGAACACTTTATATAATCCTTCAAAAAATAATTCATGGTAGCGACACATTAGAATGATTAATCTAAGAGATTGAGAAAGAGAAAATCAAAGACTTTTGTGAAAGGGAAAAAAAATGAACAAGAAAGAGGAATGAGAGGTAGAGAGAAAATAAGGCTAGCTAAGATCTTTTTTATGAAAATTTTAGCTAAAATTAACGAAGGATTGAAATTTCATTAGTACGGTTTCCAATATTTATGTATCCTACCATTCTACGTTTTGATGGTCATTATGACTATTGGAGGATGACAATGGAGAGCTTATTAACATTTAAGGAGTATTGACATGTTGTTGAAACTGGCGTAGCAAGGTCTTAGAGTAGTACTTACTACACATACATGCACAAATGCTAGAGCTAGGGGTGTTAAAATTAGAAGATCTATAGGTAAATAATTATCTATTCTAAGCCATTAAACGGTCAATCTTGGAAACCATTCTCAGTAAGGAGACTCCTAAGTAGATTTGAGATTCGATAAAGAAGAAATTTAAAAGCTTAGCAAGGTGAAAGAGCCAACAGCTTCAAGCACTTTGGTTGGAGT
Organism: Erythroxylum incrassatum; assembly: GCA_026546855.1. NCBI lineage: Eukaryota > Viridiplantae > Streptophyta > Magnoliopsida > Malpighiales > Erythroxylaceae > Erythroxylum > Erythroxylum incrassatum. The sequence continues at coordinate 6,192,670 of JANVCL010000001.1, forward strand.
TTGAAATGCTTTGAATGGAATAAAAAAAAGTCTATTTTTTAGTTCTTCTCAAGACAAAGGCAATTGTCAATAAGTTATGGGTTCACGAGAAGATGGAAGATGTGATCATAATTAAGAGAATTCTTTGATCATTGACATGGAAATTCAATTATATGGTATGTTCAATCGAAGAATCAAAAGATCGCAATGATCTTTCAATCAATTAACTACAAGGTTCATTGATGGTTCATGAGCAAACAATAATGCTTTAAGACAAAGAGGAGTCAGTTTTGAAGGCCTTTATGTCTACACAATCCTCAAATTTTTGAGGTAGAAGAAGAGGTAGAGTAAGGAGTATTCAAGGCAATAGAGATGGTTGTATGCATTTCAAAATAGATGATAATCATCTTTAAGGAAAAGGCAGGGGAAGAGGTAACCATTTAACAAATAAAAAATAGAGTGCTTCATATGTCATGAATTCGATCAATATAAGTCTAAATGATATGCTAAGGACTTAATGATAAAAAAATGGAGACAAATTGAAACATACAGTAAATAAAGAAGAACTATTTGTATCAATGGCTTTTCAACTGAAGGAAGTACTAGTTCAGAGTTTATAGTACTAAGACATTGGTTTTCACAATCATATGTATGGAGACCAATATATGTTTTGGAAATTAGAAAAATCCTATCATGATTCCATGAAGTTTGGTGATATCTCTAAAATTTCTATCATAGTAAAAAGAAAGGTAACACTCAAGATCAAGAAAAATTTAATCCATAATATTTCTAATGTCATGTTTATTATAGATTTGAAAAGAAACCTCCTTAGTGTTGGATGGATATAAAAAAAGGGCTATGAGATCATTATTAAGGGAGAAGTGTAAAAAATATTCAATGAGAAGTTGAGCTTAATCGCTTAAGTCAACTTGGCAAAAAAAATTGAATGTTTTCACTTCATCTCAATACCATACTTATTCATTTTTTTAGCAATAGTAAAAGAAGAAGGGTGGTTGTGACATTTTTGCTATGGATATCCAAACTTTGGTGGATTGAAGACACTACAAAATAAGAATATGATAATGTGGTTTCCATAATTTTCAATTACTTCTCAAGTATATGAAACGTGTTTTATTAGAAAACATCATTAAGATTAGTTTCTGAAAGGAAAATAATAAAGAATAAAGAAATTTTGGAGATTGTCCTTTTTGATCTGTTTGGACAAATAAATCCTTCTTCTAATGGTTGTAAAAGGTATATCATTATGTTTATTGATGATTATAGTAAATAATTTAGGTGTATTTTTTATAGGAGAAGTCTGAAGCTTTTTACAGCTTTTAAAAGCTATAAAACTCTTATTAAAAAGTAGGTCGACAATTTCAAAAAGATTATTCGTACAAATCATGATAGAGAATACAAATTAGATGAATTTGACAATGTTTATAAGTTTGATGGAATTAAGAGACAACTTACAAAAACTTGCACACTTCAATAAAATGGTGCCTGTAAGAGGAAGAATCACACAATCCTAAATATGGTGTAACACATTTTGGAAAGCAGTAGTCTTCTAAGAAGTTTTTGGACTGATGCTATTAATTGGAGTATTCATATTTTGAATGAAATTCCTAACATTGTTATTTAAACATAACACTAGAGGAAGCATGGAGCGACCCAAAACCTACAGTAGATAGTTCAGAATATTTGGTTTTATTATATTTTCCCATATACCAGATTAGAAGAGAAATAAGTCTGACACAAAGGAGAAATTTGTATTTTTCTTGGTGTTAATGATCAATTTAAAAGTTATAAGCTGTACAATCTTAACATAAGGAAATTATTATTAGTCATGATATTGTTTTTCATAAAGAGCATATTTAGTTATGGTTGGTCAATGTTTCAAGAAAACAAATTTGGATAGTGAAGAAAATAAGGAAGTAGAAGATCCTAAACGACAACATATTCCAATAGCTTCTATTCATGAGCATTATCAAATTGAAGATTTCCAACCTAATGAAATTATGATAGCAACACTAGATTTCGGTGAACAAGTTGAAGCAACAAATTCAAGTGCCAAACATGTTCAAAGGAGGCTAGTATGGAAGTCAAATTATGAGGTAATTGGACTTAATCAAATTAAAGGTCTAATCACTTATTTCACTATATTTTCATGTTATGATCCAATGAGATTTGAATCTACTATCAAAGGTTCAAAAAGGCTATGGATGTTGAAATTGCATTCATTGAAATAAATGATATGTGTGAACTAACTAATCTTCTAAGAGGGCAATAAGTAGTATTTAATCATCGATTATAGCTTAGCCAAGAAAAGGGGCAATTTTGGGAAATTTTATATGTGATTTTGGGTTGTTTTAAGTAACTTATTATTTATTTTGGGATAATTTTTAAATTATTTATAAGCTATTTCTAGGTTTTTTTTGAGAATGCTCTAAGTTGTTTATGGGTTTTTAGCATTATCATAGTTTAATTTTTTGCAATAATATAGGTTATTTCTAGGTTTTCTTAGAATATTTTAAGTTGTTTTGGAGCCTTTTAAGCAAACTTTAGGAGTAAAGGATGGCAGCAAGATCAGAATTGAATTATGGAAGCTAATGAAGTTGGCTTTAATACCAAAATTGATGCATGACAAGAATGTAGATCAACTTTGTATATAAAATATAAAAAGACAATAAGGTACATGCTTAATAGTTTCATACAATAGTTTATTTTTGTAACTTTTAATAAGAAAGTAAATACAATTGGGGAGCTCTAAATTATTAGAATTTTAACTATTAATTCATAGTTAAACTAAAATACAAGTTTAATCAAAACTTATAACAAACTTCTAATACTAATTACTTGTAAAGTTTCTAATAAAGATACATAATAAATTTATAATATTATACAAATCTAAGTAACCAAATATTAGTAATAATAGTAGGTGCTATTGAATATGAATTTGATATTACACTTAAGCTTCAACATGGACTTACTCTATCCTCTATCAAAAGTACAATAACTTTTTTGTTCCTTTCACTTATTTACCAAGAGGTCAACTATTGATCACTTTAGGGGTAATATATAAAGTAACTAGTACTATGTCGAATCCGTTAATAACTTTGAGATAGAACCTTGACTAAAGCATACAATTAATCAATGAACATTGCAACTCACTAAAAAAGTTTTATAAAAATCTAATAGATGGTGGTCGGAATATGATTTGATCCTTAATAACTCTAAAAAAGATTTGTGAAAAAGTAGTTTAGGATTGAAAATGTTGTTCTATACTAATTTTAACATTGTCTAATTTTTCTCTTTTTTAATACCCTTCTTTGATTTGAGCTTTTTCTATAACGAGCCAAAGGTAGACCTTGTACTTAACTACCAAGAAAGTTTATGCAACAAGAATATAATAGTATGAAAGAAACAAAAAAGAATATAAGAAAATTTTAATGGGGTTCAAAAATTTTTATTTTGCTTACATCGTAAAGAGGAAAAGTGGTTGTTTTCATTATTAAATAGTAATAATAATTGCATCAAACTAAGTTTATTTATATATAAACTCTAGTAGTTACAATCTTACACGACTTTCCCTTTATTATACCCAAATTATTTTAAACATGACTCTAATAAGACTTAGAATCCTTTTAGAATTTAAATTCCACCTAAAATTATTTGTTTGGATAAGGCAGTCTATCACAAACATGACTTAAGACATAACTGTACCATTGCTTTCCATAATAAAACATGAGCATATATATGTCCGTATTTTAGGTCATGTGGTTTACAACATCTTTGTAACTCTTTCCATTAAGGAACACAGGCATATACATGCTATGTTCTAGGCCATATACTTCTTCAAAAACTCTTTTTCCATTTCAATATATTTGTTTTACCATTTATTTTATTATTTTTATGTCTATTTTATTTTAAATTATTTTTATCTATGATTACTTTATTATTTTAATATTATATATATATATATATATATAGGTTTATAAAAAAATAACCTTTCTATCAATTAGGGGTAAAGCTATATTTACTGGACCTCCTCAGACTCTGCATATCAGTGAAACTTTCACTGGATTGTTATTGTTATTATTGCTTTATTTTAGCATTATAGAGAAGAATATGTTTTAAAAATGGTCATATATTAGGTTGTGTTTATCTAAAGACATAAAAAAATCCCATATTCTTTTAAAAACTCTTTAAGATTGCATGCCCATGTATATAAGTAATATACAATAATCACCACCTTTGTAAATTTACTCTACATAGGTTCAATTATAGTTATGTCTAATATGTAAAGACATTAATCAAGTATAAGCAAGCCTTGAACTTTTTTATGGTAATCAAAATTTTCAACATATCGATTGAATTTTTGGAAGTATGAATCTTTTCTAATAAGATATAACAAGATGCAATTAGCTCTCTAGTATTATGAAACCTCACATCTATATGCTTAGTCCGTACATGAAACACTTGGTTCCTTTCCAAATATTATATGCTTGGTCCTTACATGATTCATTTGGTTCTTTTTAAAATAGATGACCTTCGATCGACGTCTAGTTCTTTCATTAGTCCTATAAATCGTAATAATTTTTTAGTAGCCTCAACTACTCTTATGTACTTTTCTTTACGTGTAGACAAGGTAACCATAGATTCAATCATTCCAACAAATATTCCCTCTTACAAGAGTAAAAAGAAACATGCCATGTATTACATCTCATGTTATGTAAATCTCCTACAAAGTCTAAATCCATATACCCTACAATTAAAGGAGCTTTCTATTAACAATAGAACATGATACTATGGTTCATCAAATCTCTCAACACTTTACTATTTCCTAATGTTGTCTTCTAAGTTTCAAATTGTACTTACTCACCTAACTAGTTGCATGACCCAATTTTAGCCTAGTAAAAACTATTGCATATACTAAACATCCCATAATGCTAACATGCAGTGCCATAGACATATCTTCAACCTTTGCATCTATTTTTAGACACTAATATAGGAAGAGCCTAAAGTGATTTTCTAATAAAGTAATGGTAGGTTTGTATTTATTTATTTTTAATACATCTAACACCTTCTCAGTGTATATACATTGAGATAAGTCATTTTTTATAACTTATATCCCTTCGAATCTCCATTTCTAGTATTTTTTTTGGTAGTAGCAAAATCCTTAATCTTGAATTTCTTTTTTAATAAGGTTTATATATCATAGACATTAAGCATATTTTTTTCTAGCAATTAGTATATCATTCATACATAGTTAAAAAAATGAAACATCGTCAAGACTTTTAATATAATAAAAAATTACACTCACATCTCCTATAACTAATTCAAATCATAAAGGAGGTAGACATTTTATACTATTTTCTGTAGGACTACTTCAACATATAAAGTGACGTCCTTAAATTACGTATCAAGTTATCCTTCCAGATTGACTAAAACCTTTGAACTACTCCATATATGTTTTTTTTTGTAAATCACAACAAAGAAAATTTATCTTTATATCCATTTCCTCCTAGTTCATATCATAGCTACTAAAATCGTCACTATCCTAATGGAAGTATGTTTGACTACTAGAGAGAAAATTTCTAGGTTAAGTAAACCCTTCGAATGACTTCATTTAAATTTATTCTATATAAGTCACAATGAAGAAGATTTTGTCTTCACATCTATATGCTTTAAATGCATATCATAGCTATTAACATGATAATTATCGTGATGGAAGTATGCTTAACTACTATAGAGAAAATTTCATCGTAATTAATACCTTTTGGTTATGCATACTTTTTGTTATTATTTGAACCTTTAAATTTTCTCTTTTTCTTAATATTGTAGCCTTCCTCTTGTATACATATATGTAACTTCTAGGAATTTTTCTTTTGAAAAGCTACACCAACTTTCATATCTAGTTCTTTTATAGAGACTTCATCTCCTCCACTATAGCTCATGACCCTCTATCCTTCTTCCGATTGTCTATAGACTCGAAAAAGTTAGTCGGATCCTTATTTCTGATGATGTTTTCAAAAGATACCAAGTGTTCCCAATCATATCTATTTGGAGAAAAAAAATTAGTGTCTCTTTCTTTATTTGTGAATATAATGTGATGTTGTTTTTCTTGACATATATCTTCTATATCCCAAACTAGAACTTTTAGTCTCTCCAACATCTATTCTAGATTTTTCTAATTTTATTGTACCACTTTAAGCTGGTAATGCTCTTTGCTGACCTTGACATATCATCTACAAATGTTTGTTTCAACAAATGTTTCTCATTAAACACTGCATCCATACTAAGCACCATCTTATTTGATGAAGGGTCCCAAAAATGTATCCTTTTACACCTTTAGGATAGCTAATGAAGATACACTTCTTCAAATTTAGATCCAATTTAGACCTATCAGCACTGAAAATTGATATATAAGAGGGATAATCAAAGATATTAAAACCTTAAAAGTCTACCTTATCCATAATTCCTCAAATTCTTATTCAATGAAACCCGTTATGATCTACTAATAAAATACTAAGTTCATTACTTTTTCCTAGAAAATTATATGGAGCCAAGCATTCAATACCTAGTATTTTTAGTTATGCATATGTTTGTCTTCTACAAAACACCATTATAATGTGATAAATAATATAGTGTATTGCTTATGAATGACATGGCCCTCATATAATTTTTAGAACTCTGAGGCTATATACTCAATAACATTATCTAATCTCAGGTACTTGATCTTTTTGCTTATCAAGTTCTCCACTATGGCCTCCAATGCCTTGAGCTTTTCAAAGACCTAGAATTTTTGCTCCATAAAGTATACCTAAACTTTCTTTAAAAATCATTAATAAATTTCACAAAATATTGAGATCCAATCAACAAAAACTCTCTACTAGGACCCTATAAATTAGTATGCACATAGTTTAGAATTTCTTTAGTTTTGCAATCACTCATTTTAAATGTCACCCTAAACGGTTTATTCAATACACAAAACTTGTATATCTAACTTACAATGCTTGAAACCCTTTTAATATCTCCTCTGATGAAGTTTTGTCGTCACTTGCTTACTAAGATGATTTAGTCAAATGTGTTAAAATGCAATATCATCTTTTTTTAATTATATTATAACAATTTCTCCACCTATTACTATTTACTATGCTCCTTATCAATCTATATATAGTTGTTTCCTACTAGTCTTATCCCTTTCATCACAATCAATGCATCCTTAACCAACTTAACATTATCTCCATCAATTTTGTAGCCAAAACCGTTCTCATATAAGATATCAACAAAGATTAGGTTCTTTCTCAAATGTGTATTATGTTGAACATCGTACAACATGCTAACAATATCAAACATCTTAATCCTTACTTTTCATATTTTGGTTATTTTACATGCTTTATCATCCCATAACTAAACATGATAAAGTTATTTGACGTGTATGATACAAACTGATTCATATTTAGTGTCATATGATGTGAGTTTCTTGTATAAAAAATCCATAAATCCTATAGTTTAAGTTGTTGAAATTTCGAAGATGTTTTTGTTACTATAGTTTGCGCCACACTATGTATTATATTAACAAACCTTGCAAATAATTAAATTTTCTTTTTTTTTGTTTGGACAATCCTTCTTTAACATGCTCTGATTGTTTATACTTGTAGCACTAAACTTCCTTTTTATTCTTAGATTTTGACCTAAAACTCCTCTTAGATATGCCATCTTTACTCCTCTTTCTTTCATAATTTTAATTATTCCTCATATATATCATGTCTCTGTTAGTTATGAACCAATAGTGCAGCTAATATGTCTTCTACACTAATAATAGTCTCCTTAACCAATAAGAGTTTGGTTACCAATATTCGTAAGAATGAAACAAATAAGAAAGCAAATTCTAGGCTATGTTTTTACCTTAACTTTTTAGAAAAGAACATGATGTGTTCTAGACTGTACTCATCCAAAAAATTTGAAGAAACGTCCATATTCTATAAAATTTCAAAGATTGTATATCTGTATCTATGAATCACACACAACATCAACTTTTCTTATGTAAATTTACTTTAAAATTAAAAATGATCTCAATGTAGAACAATAAAGTTTATTTCTTATCAACATATATAATAAGCAAACAATTGTAATGATATAATATATCCATCATCACCTTTAAATCATCCTGATAAAATCTTAGTCCGGATCCACGACAAGAGAACGAAAACAAAGGTCTACCTAATGAATGCTTCAAGTGTCTTGCTTTAATGCCGTTAAACTATATTCATAAAGAAGGATTAGCAAAAGATTACCAGAAAGTAGGAACTTAAGGAGCTGTTTGGTTCTATTTTTTATTTTATATTGTGATTTTTTATTTTAGTTTTTTTTAATTTCTATTTTTCTGTAAAACAAAAGCGAAAACAAAAATTTGATTGATTTTTAATATTAATGTAGTTATATTTTTATCATTGATATTATATAAAACTTAAAGATAAATTATTTTAATTAAGTAAATTTATTTTAATCTCTTATATAATATTTATTAATAAAATATTTTATTTTATTAAAAATTAATTTTTATTTAAAAATTAATATTTATTATATATTTTTAAATTATTAAATCAAATTTTATTTAAGAAATATATATTTTGAAGATATTTTAAATTTAATTATATTTATTAATAATTGTTAAACTAAATTTATTGAATTTCACTATAAAATTAAATAAAATTAAATTAATCATAACTCATAATAACAATTAATTTTAGTTCATTTAATATATAATATTAAACCAAATTATTCACAATTCATATTAATAATTAATATATTAAATAATATCTATTTAATTGACAGTAAATCATAAGATAAAAAATATAGACAAAAACTAAAAACTAATAGTTTTCATAATTTTTGATAATGCGAAAGAAACTAACATTAAAAACAGAAACAAAAAAAATAAAAAAGATCTTTTTACTAACATGAAAATAAAAGCAGAAAATTAAAATTGAAAATAGAAACAAACACGTTTTAAATTTATCAAAAAATTATATGGGACGTTAACGCCACAACAGAGCATCAATCTCAAACGATACTTGGGTTCACAGCAGCAAATTCAAGCAACTCCTCGTTAGACTCGATCAACGCCATTTCTTCTTTTGTCAGTGTCACCCACGCTTCTACTCCATTACCATCTTTTGTATCAGTCAGAACTATACTATTTAAAAATTTTGCACCCGGAATACTCAACCAAATTGGACGTCCAAACCCGAAATCAGCTTCATAGAGCTCAAATTTGCACCAGCTAGTGCAAGCATACATGTCTACATCATTACTTGAGGCCAGCGTTAGAAGACTTGTGACAAAACCACCAAAAGTAGAAGCAACTTCATCCCCATGAATCTTTTCTGCGTAGCTTTCAAAAACTTCGTTCTTCCCTTTCCTTATTCGATAAACTAGATCATGCAAATGCAAGTCTAGCTCATCGCCTTCTAGTCT
>JANVCL010000001.1:6238083-6259573 GCA_026546855.1 Erythroxylum incrassatum
GACTTACGTGAAGACCTAAACCTAATAGCAACTTGTAGCATATATAAGGTATTATTCAACCATGATTGGTGTACGAACTCAAAACCCTAGTTTCCTCTCTGTTCACAGCAACCTAAACTCTCTCAAAATACTGACTTGAGCGTCAGAGGGACCATCCGGGAAATAACCTCCAGAGTGTCTTTGTTTGTTTTGCAGGTTTTCCATAGTCAAAGATTATTCAAGATCATGGATCACAACAATGATATTCCAGTCCAGCAGAATCCGACTAAACCAAGTGTTACATACTTGTTAATAAGGTTGTTAATTTAAATCCCTTGTAAACCAAAATCAACTGAGTTAAGTTTGAATTGATCAAAATTTAGGCTAAATTCAAGTTTAAAAGGATTAGTATAACCCGATTTGATTGGTTTAAACAAAAAAAAAGTCTTTTTGTTGAATAATTAATTGACTAAAAATAATATATTTTATTATTTTAACAACTGATTCAATAAAAATTTCAGGTTGACCTGATGTCAACTCAACCTATTGTGATGTGATCCCTATTTGTAAGGCACTTAACTTATGTTCCAATTTTTCTTGTTGTCCCGAACCTATAAAGCAAAATTCTCTAACAGCCGATATAAGTGCAGATTATAAACCTGTAAACAACATGAATACAGTCTGCAAATTCTGGCTAAGTTGATCCGTATGTGTTAGCCTTATTTTGGGTCTACATTGCATAGCATATTTAGTGTAGTTTTCTTCAGCGGTAACACATGTTAGCCTCAAGTGGAAGATGGATTGGAGTGGCATATACATTACAAAGACACGAACAATTTTACCTGTTGGAGACTGAATAGCAATTACTTGCTGGATAATTCATTGGAACTAAGCTCTGGACATCTATGATTTTTTTGGGTTTGTCCAGATCAGATCGGGTTTTGGGTTGCTTGTAGTCTAAATATGATTTGGGTCTGGTTTCGATTTGGCCCATTGCCATCCTTAGAACTGAAGAGATTATTATGACACTTTAATCGGCGGAGAAACCACTTGACTTCCGTTTTATGAACGTGGATAATGCTTGCATTGACGTTTATTAGAAGCTTCAATAATCAAAGATTGATTCAGAGGAAATAAATATAGCTGCTTCTTTGATGTTGGCTGGGAAGGCTTCTGAAGTACAAGGACTAATGGAAGCACAGCGGATTAAACCATCTAACAGTTTTGACCGTGCATGTGACAATAGTGCTTGCTCCTTGATTGAAAGGTTAAATATACTGATGCAGAACAACTCTTGTTGAGTGGTGGAAGGCGATACACTACTTCGCTTAGAGAACAAATGTACTTCTTTGTTGTTGCCTGTTGGTCCTTATTGCATTAGTCTCATTATGATATCTGCATGTTTTAATTTATTATTTAGCACTACTTTTGCTAAACATTTTATCATAAAAATGTGCGCTAGATGAGTTTTGGTTTGAATGATAATCCTCCTCTCGAGAAGCAAGGATCGCAAAGCCAACAGAATATAATATAAGGATAGCAAAGCCAACAGATTATTCCTCTGCTTTTCAGGAAACAATGATGGAAGAGAACTTCCGATGATTATATAGAGATTGGAATTGGCTCCTATACTTGTCTAGTAGGCACATGTTCAACAGGTATGACGAATGCAATTACTTGAAGCACTGGCCATTCATCATTAGTTCGTCGTACTGGCTTTTCTCCAAATGGGAATTATAGAAACATCTTATTCATCAGCTCTTAGGGTGATCACAAGAGGCCATGGACCCCTACACAGACATTGTTAACAGAAACCTAACAAATGTTTGCAGTGGCAATGTGTAACCTTGATGCTTTGTAAGCTCCAAAAGATGTGTCAGATAGCCTGAGAAAACTTGATCGGCTGAAAGAAAAAGATGCACAGAATTTACAGCTCTCTCGGGCACTTAACAAGCTTTCTCCAAAACAAAAGGGGCAATGTACGGAAACCGGGTGCTTTTACTTCTCCATGAAATAAGATGGACAAGGTCTGAGTTTCAATTTTTATGTACTTTTTCTTGTGATTTAATATCTGCTCCATGATGGTCAAGAGATGAAGGATTCGTTCTCTGCTGATGGGATCTGGCAGACCAATGTTTAACAGGCAAGAGAACTTGTTGCTAGACTGTCAAGACATGCTTACTGAAGGTGTGGTGCCGGAACTGCTTGAAGCAGCACTTTTCTTCGGATAGAATAAGGCTGGTAAAGCTGAAGAGTTTGCTGAAATAGGCCCAAGTTTATTCTAATTGCAAGGCACAAGTTGCAGCAGATGCTTGACGTCACCAAATCGACGCGAAGTCTCTGACTAGGATAACTGACATTCAGCACAAGCTTGCCACCATTCCGGCCCTTAAGGAACGGGTTGGAGATATCAGTGGTGCTTCTGCCATTTTTTTTCCAATTGCAAGAGTCTGCTTCCTTCAAGCTCAGGGTATGAGGATCTTGTAAGAAACCATGGGAGCATAGGGATTTGGTTGGCTTGGTAAGTACTGTTACTCATGTGAATGTTGGTAAAGCAGAAACTTATGAGCAACTGAAACCACTGGCAAGACTGGAAAAGACTTCTGGAGCAAAGTGTGATAACTGGAACTGCTGAAGCACCTCATGAGGTTGAAAAGGAGAAAGCCTCCTTAACCTTGCCAATTCAGGTTATTCTCTAGATCCTGACGGGTAGCTTCCTCGTTACGGTCCCAATAGAAAAGATAAAAGAGCAGTTGAGTTGGGAGGCTCTCAAGGTGCTGTAGTGGTACTACAACACTTGACATTCAAAAGTGAATGCAGTGCAGAAGTCAAAGGCTTCATCATCTAAGTCATCCGAAAAGTCATCAAGGAAATCCCCCTTCATAATCGAACACATCACTGATCAGCTTATTTTAATTTAGTTCTCTCCAGTGCCCAAAAGCTGAGATTTTAGTAATAGCTTTTGCCTTTCTATGCTTATTTTTAAGCCGTTTCCGGTTTTTTCTGATGATGACAATTTTATATTGACATGAGCGTGGGTAATAAATGAGAGCTTACAGGAAAAGAGACGAAACATAATACATAGTTTTCTTGTTCTCTGTAGGTTAGAAACTTGCATTGATCGGCAGGTTACATATATAGTTTTATATCTGGTGACAAGAAACAAACAGATCAGGTACACATGTAGGAGTCGAATAACTACATGCTTTGTGGTTGGGGACAACAATAACTTTATTTCTTTAGTACAAGACCAAAAGACACAACGTTTATATCTCAACTTCTTAAAACAATCTGTCAAAAGTAACTATACTCGTATGTTTTAATAAATGGAGAATGGAAATAAATTTTTATTCATATGTTGGATGGTAAGAAAAGAAAGGTATTCTATCCTTTCCCTAGAATCCAACTTGATAATGACTTTAGGGGGATGTCTCACCGTGCCCAGCAAGTAGGCGTTGAAAAAGAGCTTCCTTAATCATGAAGTTAGATTTGTATTTAAAAGGAATTTCACATTTCGTGGTCTTACGATCAATACTAACATCAATATATTCATAACTTCAGAACCAAGGCAGCAAAAAATATACTTGTTTCCCGATACAGGGTCCTTTTTAGTAATTTTAGAAACTTGTTATCTTAATGAAGGCTAATAATATTATTAAAAATTTAATCAAATAGTTATATAAATAAAGGCTAATACTGTCATATATATCCTCGTGAATTTTGACATAAATTTTCCCCATAAATATTGTTCAAATTTAACCTTAGTTATATTTCAATTCTATTCTAAAACAATCTTGTGATAATTGATTGCTAGATGACGAGGATAATAACAATATTCAGTAAAAATTTTACTAATATGCAGAGTTTAGGAAGATTTAGTAATATGCAATTTTACCTCTAAGTAGCAGAAAGACTATTTCCAATAATATAATAAAAGAAGTTGGTTCTTAAGTTAAAAGAGAAACCTTTTTGAGACAGAACAATGAAAGAAGAAAAACTTTAAATCCCACTACATAAATTAAAAGATGCACAAATTCGTAAAATTTCATTAACTTTCAAAAAACTTAAAATAATTATATAAACTTTTTTTTGTTACAATGAAGAGAAACTAAAACTATCGCATAAAAAATACCACAGGCATCAGCCCATACATTCAAGAAGAGGGCGTCAGGAATATCCTCCCAAACATGAAAAGTAGAAGCAATGTCATGACCCAATTTAGCCAAACAATCTACTGCAAAATTACCTTAACGAAACACATGTCGAATAGAGCACCTCCAATTCCTAGCAAGTAAAGTTTGAATATCCGCAACCAAAACAGACAGAGGATGTGAAAAGGTAACACCATAGGTCACCATCCGCACAGCCCCCATGCTGTCAGATTCGACAATGACTTGTCGAAAACCGTGATCCCACGTAAAAATCAAATCATCTCGAATGGACCATAACTCCCCTACCAAGATAGTTAAAATACCAATTCTAAACGAGTATCCCCCGAGCCAATGACCAAATGAATCACGCAACAACCCTCCACCACTAGTCCGCAACCCTCTTATTTTTAAAAATATTCCCAAAAACCTCCTTATTCCAACGAACAACTTGTTCCTAAACCGACAAAAGAGCATCAGAAATAGAATCATGAGGCTTAAACCATGTCAATGAAACAACCTGCTTGAAATCCTCCCGTAAAGTCCAAGCAGCCTTAAATCGAAGTGGTCACGCCAAAGGAAAGGAAGAGAAACCTCTTAAAGACAATAACAAAGGAAAATGATCCGAAGCAAGCTGAGACAAAGACATAACAGAAGCTTTAGGGAATCGCAACCGCCAACCGGCATTACACAAAGCCCGATTCAAACGTTCTTGTATAACACCAATCCTAGCAATGGAGCGTGTCCAAGTAAACTGACAACCCACACAACCCAAATCCATAAGGGAACAATAGTTCCAATGCCGTAAAAACCTACCACAATTAGCGACCGATGGTAAATCACCTCCTTTTTTCTCATGGACATAAGCAATGTCATTAAAATCACCAAATAACAACCAAGGCGCATCTACAGAATCTGCAAGGTCGTACATCTAAGACCAAAAAAATCTCGCCTACTACGAATAGGACTAGCATACACCGCAATAAGAAACCAACTACTACTGCTCCTAACAGCAACTGAACAATGAATGAACTGAGTATCTATTCGTAGCAAACGTATATCACAAACCGTCTTATTCCAAAACAACCAAACACCACCTGCAAAACCAATAGCGTGAGAAAGGAAGAAATCAGAAAGAAAAAAAACCTACCTTCTTTGCCACCCTAGTCGCTCTGTCATCCGAAATTCGAGGCTCCACAATAATTAGCATGTCCGGATAATAAAACGACATAATTCTCTTACATGGGTAAAAAAAACCCTTTTCGCAACTCCACCACAATTCCACTGAAGTATTTTGAAATCCAGGAAAAAGTAGATTCAAAGAAAGAGCCAGAATCTTACAACTTTCTAGGCGGACTTCGACTCTGACAGCGACCAATACAATCCCCATTCTCCTCAGAAATAACATCAACAGTCGCCGACAAAGCCGCATTAGTCACCGCACAGTCCCCTGTGTTGGTCACAGCTTCTGAAGCTACCATTGGTACCTCACACACAATGACGTCACTAGCAATAAGGTCAGGAGGTTTCGGTTCAGGGGAAACAATTATATAAACATTATAAAACTATAAGTGTACACAGTTTATATAAAACAAATCCAAAATAGAACTTTTAAATTTTACAATATGAATCCTACTATAATATTTGTACCATTAAGTACATCTTAATAAACTTATAACTTGAAGAGAAAGTAGCAATCTATTATTTATAATTTTGAGTATAATATGTTTTTAAATTATTTTTATGTGTGATTTGTTTATATTCACTAACCATTTGATAATGATAATAATATAATAGTAAACAACCTCCATTCCATGCCAAACATAAATATAGGAATAATGTCGGCATAGGAATCACTAATTAATTTGTCCAATGTAAAGAGTCCAGATCTTCTGTTTAACCTTACTTTGTCTAACTTTGTCCAACACAAAAATGTCGTTGTTCTACTTACAAAAATTCAACTGATTGAAAGTTCTCTTGGGGGTAAAAATTCAAAGTTGATCCTCGGTTGTGTGATTACTGTTTACATTAAATGGCTAAGCTTCAAGTCAAGCCAAGCCACTTAATGTAAGATGTTGTATTTTGAGTTATTGTTTTACACTATCTTCTCTCTCTCAATCCTCGCTATCCATCTTCTCTGTTTTTTGAGTTCTTGTTCCCTAGTGACTCTGTCTACTATCTCTCAATCCCTGCTCTCTATCTTCTCTCTCTCAATCCCCCCTCTCTTCCTCACCGTAACTCTCTTCATTCTCACTAGTGCCCACTTACCTAGCCCTAAGTTCCAGTTAAAAAGGTTCAAACTTTAACACTCCCACGATCAGCTCAGCCCATCCGACACAAAACCTAAATCTTTTTCAATTGGAATTTAATAGTTTCAATTGTAAACAATCGAGCCCTCTAATCAAATGTTCTTCGTTGTCTTTACTAACTTCACAATTTATCAAACTTGTTTCTTATGAATTGAACTAGCAACATCTTGCCAATCTTGAGAAGCTACTCCCAAAACAATCTCTCTTTTATTTATATTTCTCAACTCTTTCGTTTATGGGTTTTTTCATAGAATTCAGCTCACGGAATACATACAGAAGAACGTGGCTTTGTATCAGTTTCGAAATAGGATTCCATTGACTATCGCCGCTGCTTCCAACTTTACTAGAGGGGAATTTGGTACTGCCCTTAGAAAGGCAAGTAGGTTTCTCTTAATTTGTTATCTTTGTGTAGATTTAGGATTGTAAAGTTGTTACATTAGTAAATTAGCTTATTAATATTTGCTTCGAGTGTTTATCTACTTTTTCTTTTCGCTTTTTCCATAAGGTAGGAACTTGGGTTTATTAGGGTGGGTTAAATAAATTGGGATTTATTACTTATATGTTGCCTGGAGTTTACTGGTTCGTTTCCTTGTAGTTAATATTTAGAACCTTATGCTTGGTTAGAGCCTCTAGAAGATGGCAGAGTGATTAAGCAAAAGCCAGCTAATTGAAAGGCACAAGTATGTTACAGAATCATTTTGATGATTCTGTGTCAGTTTAAAACATGTATTAGGATGTACAGTTGTTTGGTTCTGGCTTAAAAAGTCTAACCTTAAGACTAGATAACCTTCTAACATTAGAACTTCATTAGTACTTGATACAAGTATTGACCATATATTTGAATGAGAATGATGAGCAATGTTTGAATAGCTAACTTTTAAGGAAGCAATTTGACTTCCATTAAAAAAAGGCAAAATTGTCTCTTAAACAATGCAAATACATACTCCTATGTAGAACTACATTGTTAGCAATCAAATAATATAGAACTTGAAGTCATCAATCATTTTGTTCTTCTGGTGTGCTTGTAAATTAAGTTATGGGATGTCCTTACGAGCAACTAAGAGTAGCATGTATGATTTAGAGAACTGATTCTTGGATTAAGTTCTTGTTGTGTTGGATTAATCTCTATTATGTTGGGATAACTAATATAGTTCAAAAAGCCATCACTGAAACAATTTTAAAATTATGAGCTATGAATGTACCATAAAATTATAGACATGTGTTGTTCTAAATGACTCACGTCAGATGTTGCTTAGAGAAAATGGATTGACCTTTTCTTCTTCTAAATTTTTTGCACTACTAGTTCTTTTTAAAGTGGTGAATTTAGATTTGTGAAATCAATATCCTGATTCTAATAATTGTTGTGAATGAATTGGGCTTTTTGAAAAAAAAATCTTACGTTGTTACGAAGTTGCTGATTTTTGTTTCATTTATTGAACATTTTGTTCTTATGATCTCTAAAGTGATTAGCTTGCTTTGACAAGCGCATTGCAGTGTTCTCATGAATTATACTGGACTAGATGCGTTTTCCATAGGATTTATGACTTATGCCAAACATTTTTCAATTCTTTACTGGCATTTTACCCGTTATACCTCCTGACAAGTGTGGTTTTTGGTGATTCAAAACTCATACTTTGTGAACATCCTTCTAGCTGGTTATGATAAGAACGATGGTCCATCTTTGTATTACGTGGACTATATTGCTACACTTCATAAGGTTGATAAGGGAGTTTTTGGTTACGGATTATATTTTTTCTCGCCATGATGGGCAAACATTCATTGTCATGTTCCAAAGAGATGTCCTATAATAGAATTATGTTTGTATGGAGCAGACTAACATTCATTATCTTGTTTAAACTAAATGTCCTAGAATAGAATTATGTTTGTAAGGAGTGGGGCTCACATTAAGAATATGACTTTGTCTTTTATATTTATTGAAATGTTGGAAAGCTAACATTCTGCATTGTACTCCTTCATTAAGGAGTATTTATCTCTTATGCATACAAATCAAACCGAATGTTTTTTCCCTTTCTTTTGAGTTTTTGTTAATAATTTTATCAGAAAACAATGTCATATTGATGTGTCGTTTGTGAATTTGGCAGGTGTCAAATTTTTAAACAAAATAATGGAAGGTAGATCTACTTCAACTGTCGATTAGAATATGAACTTAAGAAGGAGCAATATAAGAATGATGAAATTGGCAGTGACAATGAGAGCAGTAATATCGAGTCAACTAATGTGATGCATCTGAATTTTAAGGAGAATTTAAACAAAGTCCACTAATTTGTTCCAAGAGAATTAATACTAAAAATTGGCATGGATTTTGAGACAGAAGAACAAGCTTTTCAATATTCTTTAATCTATGCCAAACATGTCAACTTTGGAATAAGAAGGAGAAAAAGTCATAAAGATAAATCTGGTAAATTGATTAGCAAGTTGTTTTGTTGTAGTGCTGAAGGTAAAAGGATGCTTGACAAAAGATATATGTAAGTAAGAGCTCCATGTGAAGAAACATGATTTGGTTGTGAGGCAGAAATGAAAGTTAATGGTGTGAAAAATGGAAAATTTCAAGTGATTCAACTTATTGAAGATCACAATCATTATTTTTCAAGTCCTAATAAAACACATTTGCATATAAGTCATAAAAAGATATCATCTGCTGCAGCGATGCAGATTCAAATGGCTAATGATGTAGGAATTCCATTAAAAGCATCACATGATCTTATGGTGAGACAAGCAGGTGGGAGAGATAATCTTAGGTTATTTTGGAAGATTACAAGAATTATTTGAGATCCAAAAGAACAAAAGATATGAAAAGGGGGATACATGTGGTGTGTTAGAATATTTGTATAAAATGTAATTTGAAGATCCTAATTTCTTTTATGCAATTCAAGTGGATGAAGATGATTTGATAACTAATATATTTGGGTTAGACACAAAGATGAGGAATGATTACTTAGATTTTGGTGATATTGTTTACTTTGATACTACTTACAAGAAAAATGGTGAGGGTCGTCTACTTGCTTTGTTTGTAGGTGTAAACCATCACAAGTAGGGATGGCAATAGGTAGGGTTCGGTTTGGGTTTACTCTACCTATATCTATATCCATTTTTTATGACTCAACCCATATCCATATCCATATCCATATCTATATCTATATTCATCTGTTTTTACGATTTACTACCCATATCTAAATCCATTGGATTGTTCGGATTTTTAGATATCCATCAGGTTATATAGCACATAAAAATATAACTTCTAAATATAAAATATAAAGAGTAGATTTTTGCGAACGTCCCAAATCAAAATTACTTTAATAATAATAAATCAAGATTTTGATTTATATGTCTTAAAAAACCATAAAATTGGAATAATAAAAATCATAATGTCTAGTTTATATATATATATATATATATATGACAATCAAGAGTTGGAACAAAGACTGAAATATCCAAAGCTTCAAATTATCTTTCCGTGAATTCCACAACTTTCAAAACTCCATCTCCATATCATTTGCATTATTATCATCCTATAAGAAAATAAAATATGATGAAAAAGGTGAGGAAAAAGGAGTAAAATGGAGATTTTAAAGCTATTTCTTCTCATAAAATATTAATATTTTATTATATTTAACCATAAATATTCAAGAAAAAAGAAAAATAGAGTTAATGAAAAACAAGTAGGGTACAAGTATCTATCGATTCGGGTTATCACTAGACCCATATCTACATCAATTTAAAATCTATTTTTTAGCCTCCATCTTCATTTTTTTGGGTCGGGTAGTGCAGATATTAATCAGATTAAAATTCCATTGCCATCCCTACATATGAATGAAGAGAAATAACTACAAATACATAAATACTCAATAAATTATCAGATTCAAATAATTAAATTTTTAGAATATATTGCAGGTTTTCTTTGGAAAAAAGTCAACTATATATTATCATAAGTTTAATGTCATATAAACTTTACCAGGTAATCAAACAAAAACTCATCAAATACAATCAATATCTTTGGATATATAATATATTTGATTATTATGTTTATTATTCATAGAGTATTAATTTACCTCTACGAAAAACAAAAATTATATCAACTAATAAATATCATTTTTACTTACAATTAATTCAATAATAGTTATTAATATTTTATGAATAAATGACTATTTATATATGAAAAAATTCTCATAATTAATTTGACCACTTTGAGAACTAACAAATTATCCCTTTATAATGTCACATATAAATTTAACACGTAACACATAATTTTAAATTTTAATAGTAATATGTATAAAGCTAACAAGATCATTAATAAAATTAATATAATACATACCATGAGAATAAAATAAAATTTTCATATAAATTCTAGAAATAGAAAAATAAAAAATAACTTAATTAAACATATAAATATGAATTTTGAATTCTAATAATAATTATTATGAAATCTTAACTGATAATTTGTTGTCTTCCAGTAGTTAGGATGCCTGACTTTCACCAAATTCCCAGCAAGAACATTATGCTTAGTTTTCTCTTTTTAAAATTCTACTTTACGTAGAATTATAAAAGAAAACATTAACAGGTATTCTTCCTTGCTGTCTGGTGGCTGGGGTGTTTGACTTTCACCTAACAACTAAAGTTCAATTCTCACCAATACACATTATGTTTATTTTGTAACATCTCGTTACTCATGTTAAGGCTAGAAAGCCTAGAATAGTAATTTATGAGAAAGTATTGTGAAATTAGAAAAAGGTACGTCATGCATAAGTTAATTGTGACATACACATTTATTTTGCACATTCATATGATTGTACATGCATTCATTGGCATTTTCGAGAAAATTTGATTTATAAGTAGAAATTGTGGATTAAATTGGAGTGTATTAATTGTGATTTGACAATTTTGGTATATTTTGGATATTTAGAAATTTTGGTAAATTATTTGAGCTGAAAATTTATTTGGTGATAATAGTTATTATTTCAGAATTTTTGGTGAATTATGGATAAATTATCTTGAAAATTAAATTTGTTGTGTATTAGAATTTATTCCACAATTTTGGAGATATTTCGGATATTTTAGAAATTTATCAAAAAAATTTGAGGTATTTTAGACTAGGAAAATTGAAATAAGGGACAAATAGAAATGTAACAATTGTATTAGAAATTAGTTGACAAATGGACAAATTATAGAGTGACAAATGGATAAAATCATGTGTGACATGTGAACCTATAGCTATGAGACAGATGGTAGCTTATGTAGTGAACAAGTGGAAGACATGCAATGGAGTCAAGTGTTAGGCATGCAAAACTACATGTAGCTTATGTCTATGTGTGGTTTATGCTGGGATTAAGAAAAGTGTTCATCACCGAATAACAACTTATTATACTTTTTTGTTGTTGATTTCCCTTTCAGTGCCGGAGTAATTGTTTACTCAAGTAAGTGATTTTAATGTTGTTTCCACTGTGCAAATGAATATGTGTATGAGAGGTTGGAGAAGTGTAGTTTCAGTATTGAATGAACTAAACGAAAGATTTGTAAAAATATGGATATGTTATTTTTGCATGTTTGTGGAACAATATGCCATAAGGTAGTGTTGAGGTGAATTTCGAGCGAGTAGAATCTTTAAACTGTGTTTAGGAAGAGCGCAGAAAGTCAGAAAAAAATGCAAAGTGTAGTTGATGAATATGCTTTGTTTATGTGATATATGCGTTAATGTTTGGGAAATGTTAGGGATGGATTTATGTTGAGTTAAAGTTTAAGAAAACATAGAGTATAATAAGGTGTGGTGTTTCAAGGAGGAAAATGATAGAAAACGTGGGCTGTTGTAATGAAGAAAAAAAAAAGATGCAGAAAATGGAATATGCCAACGTGAATAATTGTTATGTATGTATAGAATTTTGGAATTTTGGAATTATTTGTGTTGGGGTTAATTGTAATGGAAGTAGAAAACAAAGTGGTTTATGTAGCAGATGTATTAGTTGTGATGTGTAGGAAAGAAGCAAACAAAAAAAAAGAAAGAAAGAAAGAAGAAGAGGAGAAGTATAGTTCGGTGATCTGGGTTTGGTGAAGAAGATGAAGTTGCCATGCTAGAGAGAGAAAAGGTGATGGTCTTTCTGTGTGGGTTAAAAACTAGAGTTTTTCATTGAACAACCCTAAGCCTTTTGCCTATAACTTTTTCATTCGAACTCTAAATAACTTGAAAATAGGACCAATGGATTCCTAAGATATTTTCCTTTCTCTACATAAAAATTTAGAGTTATTTGAATTGATTTGAAAGTGATTGATAAGATGAAAGTGTGAAAGTCTGCTGGAATATTATGAACTGGAAATTTTCATGAACATGTTTCGGTATTCTAAATATAACTTGAGTTATAAATTTCTTAATGAGTTGATTTTTGATTCATATTAAACTAGATACATATGTCTACAACTTTTACGAAGAGGTAGAATTTTAATTCTATGTCTAAGACTTTCAAATTTGGCATGAAAATGCATCTTAGCTTAGGCTATAGCATTACCAGGGACAGAAATCCTATCATGTGGTTATTGAATAAAATGTATTGATGTAGGCCGATTTAGACTAAGGTGTCTTCACCAAAGTTGTATCTTATTCTCTTATATTTAAATTGGCATAAAGTTTGTAATTTTTAGATATCTAAGCTGAAAGATATGAGTTGTACAATTCGAGGGTATGATCATGTACTAGCCAAATGTTGAAATATACACAGTCTGTGGTATTATGAGCATAACTCATAGAATACTGAATCAAATTAGATGATCTTGGAGTCATTAGAAACTAAAGACATTAGAGAACAACTTTCTAGAAGAGAGTACGACCTAATTTTGCCATTTAATTTATCATATTTAGTATGCAAAGTTTACCCATATGTGTATTAGAAGAAAAATCTGAAGTGGTCAATGAAGTTATGAAATTGTTTTGACATTGTTTTGTTTTGGTCTAATTATAAATATACATGGTGTTAATGAGGGCATTGATATCTGAATGATTTGTTGATAAAGATCACCATAAAGTACCCCGGAATTGTCATTGAACATATATTGTGCATACTTTCTATACGTTGATGTGCATAGAATAATATTTGTACATTTGTGAAAAAATGTGATATTTGTAAATGTGTTGTGTATGTTATGGAAGAGCACATTGGATGCCATTCAGACATTGCCGAACCATCTAGGTAATAGCTTCTTAGAGCATACTGTGAGTTAACCTAGATGAATTTCTTAGGATTGATTTGATTTGATTTGCCAATTATTGAATTGTTGTGATTTGTTTCTGATTTTCAGACTTAAAGTCCGAGGAGTTAATATTTGGGACTATATTGGAAGTGCTCTGATTTGTTTGATCATTCTGTATGAAATGTGAATTCTCAACGAAAGTTGAATGTTAGACTTAAGTTCAACGATTATGAAATTCCGACTGTGCTTTATAAATTATTGTGATATATGGTAAATTCTGAATTGATACATTTCATAAAATGCATGCTCAGATAAAGGCATTGTGACTGGAGGGACTAGTATCAAGCGCTTACACGTAGAGCTTTGCTCTGTGATATATGACTCGGCACGTAGAGCTATGCTCTATGATATATGTTTCTGACTGAGCCCAATAGGCCAGTATTTGTATATGTGATAGGCACACGGTCACAAAATTAATAACGAGTGTGAAGTCTCATATGCATCTGTATGTGTTTATATATGATCTGATTCGCGTTGATTAAATGACGTGCCATGACAGTGTGAGTATTTGAAATATTCATGTTCTATATGAATAATTGTGAAATATGTGATTTGTGTATGTGAATCCGGTGAAATCATCAATGATGGTTTACTCATTGAGTTCGCAAAACTCATGAAAAATTGCAATGTGATTTTTCATGTACGAGACAGGAGACTTAGTATTTATTATGGATTAGAAGAACGTTTTGGACTAAGTTATGGCTCAGAGGTCTATCAGCTGATGTCAGAGAGTTATAGCTTTTATTTTGCAGTTTTTGTTAGAACCTATATGAGTTTTTGTGAATATTTGTCTAATGGAAATAGTGTAAACTTTATGAGTGAATGCAATGAATGGTTTTAAAATTTGCCGATTTTTAAATGATGTTAGTTGATGCCATGTCTAAGTTGGATTTGTTTTTGCTCTAACATACCATTATCATAGGTTATGTACCTGAATGTTTGGGTATATACCCTATGGTAGTGGGATGTTGCATATTTTCCTCCTAATATTTATTTAAACAAATTTGGATATTATCTAGAGACTAGACAATAAACTTGTTGTACAATTCAACAACTAAGCTTTAATGTGTAATTAAACATGATGAAAAAATCTTCTATAATATGAGAACTTTTATGAGAATGACCGATACATAAAAATGGTAGTGATAATAAAAATAATATTTCTTTATTTTTTGGTAGAAATCGTTAATAATGAATAATTACAAAACCCATCAAACATTAAATATTTGGCAATAATCATTAAACAATCATAATAAAATAGATGAACAAATTATTCATGCAAATACATGCTCTAATACCACATATAAAAACATGATCTTTATAATATAAATCAAAATTGACATTCATAACTTTAGGATCTTAAATAAGAAATGGTTAAAATTATAACAATGTAATATTGCATACCTGAAGTGGAAGATGCCATTATTGAAAAGAGATTGAGAAACTTCACCGTGTTCTTAATTAAACTTAGTTTCTTTCTCTTGACTCTCTTGTGATTACAAAAACTTGATGTAAAATGATTTGTAACCCTAATTAGTAGAGAGAAAAACCAATTTATATATCCATGATCTTTAGTATTATACATCCAACAAATGGCCAAAATAGATAGTTGAGATTTATTCCACTATTAATTAAGCCACATTCTAACATTCTCTCACTTGGTTCGATACTTAAAGCTTTAGTTTAATAGTTTAAACATCATGTGTGCATAAATAAATCTCTTAATATCTTCGTAATTTATGTCAACATAATAAATCATATAATGCGGGTCATGACAGTCATACACTTCAACATCGTATACTTTCTTCTATATACCACAACACTAGTAATGTATCAAGTCAGGTAACATAATTGATATATAAATATCATAAAGGTCCACATTAATGTCTTATAGACAATTTTATTTCTTATTTAATAATACTGACATATGCACATTCATAATATATAAGAAAATTGCCAAGAAGAAACTTTATTAAGGTCAAGAGGGTCAAAAAGTCATAAAAAACAATCATTAATATAACCAAGGCCCATCCTTTGAAAATGTTCCTTAAATATTATTAGTGGAAGGCCTTTAGTTAAGGGATTTGCAATTATAAGATCTATCTTAATATGTTTAATATACACATAATTTTTTAATTTCCTTCTTTACGGTTAAATATTTCAACTCCATATGTTTATCACCTCTATAATACTTGTCATTCTTAGAGAAGAAATTATTGTAGAATTGTCACAACAAATTTTTAGCAACTTAATAATGGTGTCGATAACCTTAAGTTTTGAAACAAAGTTTTGCAACCATAAGGCATAAATTATGGCTTCAAAATAAGCTACAAATTATACTTTTATAATGAATGAAGCAATGATAGATTGTTTAAAACTTTTTCATAAAAATGCTCCTTTTACTAAAAGAAATAAATAACCATACGTTGATTTTCTACTATCAATGCATCCAGTAAAATTTGAATCTCAATATACATTTATTTTTAATGGATTTGATCTTCAATACTTAATCATGTAGTCCTTTATTCTTTGAAGATACCTCAAGACTTTCTTTGCAACTTTTCAATGATCTAAATGAGGACTACTTTGATATCTGCTTAGCATTCTAATCATGAAGCTAATATCATCTCTAGTAAAAATTTGCAAATATATTAGACTACTAAAAATAGAAGCATATGGAATAGATTCCATTTGCCTATGTTTCATATCATTCTTTGGACATTGCATGAGACTAAATTTATCCCCTTTTTATATTGGGACAATCCCTGCTAAACATTTGTTCATATTAAATCTCTATAGAATTTTTTCAATGAAGTCTTTTTCAGACAGCCTCACCAATCCTTGTGATCTATTTCAAAATATTGAAATTCCTATCACATAGGATGCCTCTCCTATATCTTTCATTTCAAAATTCTTAGGGAGAAAATATTTAGTCTTATATAATATGTCCAAATCATTAGATGTAAGTAGAATATCATCAACATATAGAACTAAAAATATAAACTTATTCCTAATAATATTACAGTAGATACAATAATAAAAATATTTTCTTAAAAACCAAAAGATGTTATGGTATCATTAAACTTAATATACCACTGTTGGGAAGCTTGTTTAAGTCCATATATTTATTTCTTAAGTTTACAAACCATATCACCCTTTCCTTTAATGGAAAAATCATCAAGTTGATCCATATAAACTTCCTCCTCAAGATCACCATTCAAAAAGGCAATTTTTACATTCAGTTAATGTAGCTCTAAATTAAATTGAGCCATTAATGTCATGATTATTCTAAATGAATCTTTCTTTAAGCAAAGTGAAAAAGACTCATTTGCCATTTGAGCCATATTTAGTCTTAGAGATCCATTTGCATCTGACCCGCTTAGATCCTTCTGACAAAATAAACAATGTCTCAAACATTATTTTTTTGCCATTAATTAACTCATCTTTTATAACATCAATCCATTTATCAAAATCAATGCTTTATATGGTTGATGAAAATGAATTAGGATCATTATTAATGTCATTATCAAATTTTGAGTCTTGCAAATAAATAACATATACACCGACAATAGTTTATCTCCTTATTCTTATAAGTTTATTCAAAGCTATTCTAGGTGGGTCATTAACATTAATCGATTATAAGTTAGTTTCTTTATGAGGTGTTATTTTATCCAAATCTTGCCTAAAATTATTTTGTTCTTCCAATACTGGTATAATATTTGGTATAGATGTGAATCCTTGAGCATTTATGGGTAATGGAACATCAACCCTTATTTCATTAGTATCCACAACACGCTTTTCATTGCTCTAACCAACTTCACCATTTTTAATGAATATTACAATGGCTATTTTAGCAATTCTTTGACTATTTTTTGGATAGTAAAACATATAACCTTTAGATTTCTCTAAAGGTAACCAATAAAGTAACCATTGACTATTTGAAAATTTAATTTATTTTCTTGTGGATTATAAATCCGTGCTTCTGTTGGACAACCCTAAACATGTAGGTACCTCAAACTAGGTTTACTTATAGCCTACAACTCAAAAGAATTTTTAGGTACTACCTTACTAGAAATCCTATTTAGCAAACACATAGAAGTTTTAAGTGAATGCATCCACAAGGTTTTGGATGGTAATGAATAATTACTCATCATACTTATAACCATATCCACTAATATCCTATTACGTCTTTCTTCCACACCATTTTGTTTAGGTGTGCCTAACATAGTACAATGTGCACATATGTCATGTTTCTCGCGAAACTTTGCCAATAGACCTGGACATTGTCCTAATTCATCAAAATTTTCATAATATTAATTACCTTTATCAAATCTTGCAATTTTCACTTTTTTTTATCTAATTATCTTTCAGTCTCCTTTACAAACACCTCAAGGGTGCCTACAACTTTAGATTTTTCATTAAGCAAATAGACATATCTATAATGTGAAAAGTCATCTATAAAGGTGATAAAATAATTTTCTCCACCAAGATAGAGTGTTAAAAGCTCCACGCATATTGGTTTGTATAGTTTCAAAGAGCTGAGTACTTTGTATGGCTCCTTTCTTACTATGTTTGGTTTGCTTACCCTTAATGCAATCCATAAATACATCAAGATTAGTAAAATCTAAAATTGAAGTAATTCCATTCTTTACTAATCATTTTTTAGATATATGACTCAAATGTTTATATCACAAGTAAGCTGAATTATTATTCATTATATTACGTTTAGTTCTAATGGTATGATAAACAGAAAATAGGGATTTAGAAAATTTTCTAATTTATATAAACATCCATCATAATTCCACGACCAATAATAGAATTATGTTTAAATAAACAAAAAAAACCATAAGTAAACTTCTTTAAATGGTGTGAAAAAGTCAAAGTTAGCCTTACATTTCAAACAATCTTTCTGATAGTGTCCCTTTTTCTTACAAAAATGATACTTATTTGTCTTTTGTTCCTTGTTATCAACATTAGCAGTAACCTATGTCACTTTAACGAACACTTTTTTCTTAAATTTCTTAGCCTTTGGCTTTTAAATCTTGCCAACTCCTTGACATATAAGGTTAATTAAATAAACCCCTTGATTTTTTAGCCTTGTTTCCTCCTAAATAGACCTACTAGACAATTCATTAACTTTGCATTCGTCATTTATAGTGTTGTAGTTAATTTGAAAAGGTCCAATAAAGAGGTTACGAGTACATAATGAATTGTATTAAAAAGGAGACATCAACTGTCATATCCAGGGTCTTTAATTTTGCTATAATATTTTTCATCTCTAGGATATGTTACTGCATGCTTCGCAATCCATCAAACTTCATGGTTATAAGTTTAGCTATTAGAGTACCAACAAGAGACTTATTCACAAATTGGAAGTGCTCTTCCACAAATTTAAGGTATTCTTTAGCACTTTTAGTTTATGAAGTAGTGGTTTCAACTAGCTTTGGGTGTTTATTTTTTCCCCAGATGAAACAACGTCGTTTAACTTCAAATTTAAACAATGTTGTTTTCATTTATCAACAGAAAAAAATTTTTGGTCAGTATTCCCACCAATTTTTACGACGACCTTCATTATTTCATATTATTATGCTTTATGCTTATTATTATTGAAATTTAAAATTTTATGTTATTTGTTAAATTTATACATTACATTATAAAAAGGATAACTTGTTAGTCATCAAAGTAACCAAATTAATTAAATGAAAGTTTATCATATATAAATAGTCCTTTATTCATAAAATATTAATGCTTATTGTTAAACTAATCATATGAATAAATAATGTTTATTAGTTGATAAAATTTAGAGGAAAATCATTATTGACTTGTAAGCATAATAGTTGAATAAATGATCTTTTATTTGATTACTGATAAAGCTTGTATAACATTAAACTTATGATAATATATTATTGAATTTTCCTAAAGAAAACTTGCAGTATGTTATAAATATGTAATTATTTGAATATGATAATTTATTAAACATTTATGTATTTGCAGCTATATTTCTTCATTAACATGCTTCTTTTGTTACTGTGTTTAATATTTTGAACTTCTTTGAATGGTGTGAACAAGTCAATTTGTATTTAGGTGTTTTGGATCTTAATTTATTATTATTGGAAGAAAAACCTGTTGGTTTATAGAAACAAGCAGTGAGATTGAGAAAACAAACCATAAAGTATGAGAAAGGTATAACAGATTATATCTTAATTTCATGCAAATGACTATTGTAAACAATATTAAAACCATTACTTCATAAACTAAAAGTGCTAAAGAATACCTTAAATTTATGGAAAAGCGCTTCCATTCTGTGAATAAGTCTCTTGCTGGTACTCTAATGGCTAAACTTATAACTATGAAGTTTGATGGATTGCGAAGCATGTAGTAACATATCCTATAGATGAAAAATATTATAGCAAAATTAAAGACCCTGGATATGACAGTTGAAAAAAAGATAATGAAAAAAATAAACACCCAAAGCCCCCGTCCCCCCTGTCATTCATTTTTGTTTTTCTCTTATTCTCCTTTGGTCCTCTTTGTTGTGCACGTTGTCTTCTTCCATTTGCTCGTCTTCGTTCGTTCTTCTACTAACTCTTTCCATTGTCTTGGCTTTTCCATGTCCAGGTTAGTTTTCCACTTGCTGCTCTTGGGTTAATTTTTTTATCTTCAATTTTTGTATGTGAGTCGACATTGTATGTTCAATGTGTTGGTGTTACTATGGATTTAGTTTTGAGGGTTTATTTGGGTTATTAATGGGTCATTGTTTGTTGTTGTGTAGTTATGTTGGTGAATAATAGAAGAAGATAGTAGTTTTGAATCAAAGTTGGTATGAATTTCAATAGGGTACCAAGTGTTTGACGAAAGTTCTATAAGAATCATTTAGTGGTTCATGGATTGGAGGAATGTCCACCATATCTTTCTCTGCCATTAATTTTATAAACTTCTTATCCTTAGCTTGTTCTTAATTTTGTATTATACATGTCATTGATGTTGGGCACCCTTCCCTTGCGAGACACATGCCCGATGTCCTAAGTGACATCTGAACGTGCATCCCACAAGGGTGACATGCCCCCACCAATCAACCACTATAATCAAACTCATTTCTCCTATTTTAGAACAGATTTTGGGAATCCTTAAACCGGAATTACAATTTGGCTTCTTCAAAACATTTGTTCCTCATTTTCTTAATTTTCTAATGATACCAAAATCATTCAATTTAGTTCAGAAATTTGAAAGGTAGGACCCAAACATTTTCGAGCTATTCTTATACTGAAACAGTATTCTGCTACTAGATTCCATCCAGAAATTGAAATTCTTAGAGATTGAAATAAATTCGACTCCTCCAGATAATTTTTATCTCTACTCCTCTAGTTTACTTTGAAAAAGAATCATCTCATTCGGAGCTCTACAGATCAAAATATCATCAAAATACCGAAGTATGTTCATTAAAATATCCTATTCATACTCTTCCAACTGATACCGTTACTTTGATTCAATCAATCTTTTCAAATCAACACCAAAGGCTATCAATTTTTATGGAGAGATATAAAAATATTTTAGGAATCTATGGGTTCAAGAATCACTTCATTTGGAGTTCAGAGGAAGAAGTTATGGCCAAAGGAATCAAGCATGATTTTGCCCTTATTTACATTGTACCTATTTTGGGACAATTGACATAACTTTCACTAGAGATATCGGATTAAGGTTTCTTTGAATGGTTTTGAAGAAGACTTCTAGATCTACAACTTTCATGAAGACATCAAAAAGAGATTTTGTCATATAGAGGGTAAAAATTGGATCAGAAAA
>JANVCL010000001.1:6259673-6276762 GCA_026546855.1 Erythroxylum incrassatum
AAACTCCATCTCCATATCATTTGCATTATTATCATCCTATAAGAAAATAAAATATGATGAACAAGGTGAGGAACGAGGAGTAAAGTGAGGATTTTAAAGTTATTTCTTCTAAGAAAATATTAATATTTTATTATATTTAACCATAAATATTCAAGAAAAAACAGAAAAATAGAGTTAATAAAAAACGGGTAGGATACGGGTATTCATCGGTTTAGGTTATCACTAGACCCATATTTAAATCCATATTCACATCCATTTTTCAACATCCATTTAAAATCTATTTTTTAGCCTCCATGTCTATTTTTTCGGGTCGAGTAGTGCAGATATTAATCGGGTTGAAAACCCACTGTCATCCATAGTCACAAACAAACTGTAGTTTTTGGTATTGCACTACTATATGATGAGACAGCTCTTACATTTGAGTGGTTATTCGACACATTTACTAGAGCCATGTTTGAGAAAAACCTTACAAATATTCTTACTAATCAAGATGTGGCAATGGCAAACGCATTAGCCTCAAGATGGCCTAAAACTCATCATTAACTTTGCATCTGGCACATTTATCAAAACCCAACAATCCA
This sequence comes from Erythroxylum incrassatum, assembly GCA_026546855.1. Taxonomy (NCBI): domain Eukaryota; kingdom Viridiplantae; phylum Streptophyta; class Magnoliopsida; order Malpighiales; family Erythroxylaceae; genus Erythroxylum; species Erythroxylum incrassatum. The sequence goes on from JANVCL010000001.1 coordinate 6,260,255, forward strand.
TTTAAGAAGTGTTTTTTCTCAATTTAAGGATTTATCGCGAGATTTTAGCTCATTCATTTATGAGTTTGAAGAAGAAGAAGATTTTTCAACATATGGAATGAGATGCAGCAAAAATATGAACTTCAAGATAATGATTGGTTGAAATGTATGTTTCATATAAAGGAAAAAAGGGCTTTGGTTTATGGACGCCAAATGTTTTGTGCAGACATGACCACCACATAAAGAAGTGAGACCATGAATAACATTGTAAAAAAATATAAACTTCAAGATAATGATTGGTTGAAATGTATGTTTCATATAAAGGAAAAAAGGGCTTTGGTTTATGGACGTCAAATGTTTTGTGCAGACATGACCACCACATAAAGAAGTGAGAGCATGAATAACATTGTAAAAAGGTATGTGAGTTATCAACATAGCTTTTTACAAATTTTTAATGACTTTCAGAGGCTTATTGATAATCGTCAATTTAATGAGTTGAAAGATGATTTTAGAACTAATGTAAGCACTCTAGTATTGTCAGCACATGTTCAAATTTTAAAGCATATAGCTAGTGTCTTTAAACCTAAAGTATTTAAATGTAATAATTCTCATGATTCTAGTTTTTGTCTTTGTGGTAAAGATGGTATAATTAAAAAATATGAGATCATTCCTATAGGGAAGAGTTACTCTTATATGGTCAGTTATGATTCATCAAATGATGAAATCCATTATAGTTGTCAAAAGTTTGAGTTTGCTAGCATTTTATGTTCTTATGTTTTAAAGGTTTTTATCTAGAAAAATATTTTGAGAATATCGAGTCAGTATATTTTGAAAAGGACACGAAAGCCAAAAACATGATACATTGATAGTAAAAGCTCCATAATCAATGAAAGGAATTTGATCCTAAAATGTTGTCAAGTATGAAGTACAAAGAATTGTGTGCCTCAACCATGCGATTGGTTACAAAAGTAGTAGAGAGGAGAGATACTTGTAAAATTGTGAAAGATCGCCTTCTCAACATATTGAAGATGGTTGATGAGACAAGGTGAAGAATTAGTTAATGAAGAGAACCTAATGTCACAAGATGAAGAGTTGACTCAATGCTCAAATCTTGAAATGAATCTCTTCAATCAATTAATTTTGGTGAAACGAATAGGATCAGAGATGTCAAAATAAAGTAAAAACCTACGTCAAGTAAAAGGTTGAAGGGTGGCATAGAGAAAAGTTTAAGGAAAAGAAAGTATGTTAAAAAAATGCAAGACTTCAGCAAATATGGCAGTTTCAACACCCATACCCCGTTCCCAATACTCAGGTTTTATTTGTGCTAATTTTATGTTTAAATCCTTTTAATGCATACTATTTGCATTATGATAATTAAAAGTTTTTTTTTGGTTTAAATACTCCATTTAAGATTTCGAAGAAAATTCCCAAAATACATCACTATGTCCACCATACCACATCTAATATTACATCAAGTTCAGGTTAGCTTTCAGTAATTTAAAATGATGCATGTGTTGTTTTACTTGTTTTAATATTTTTCCTATTTTATTATGATACATAGCAAATGCATCCCCTTGGTGTTTCTATGGATGACATAAGTATGGCTTATACTCATCATCATTCTATGTTTTGAGACTCTGGATCACATTCTTAAGTAGTATTTGTAATATTGTCTTTTTGTAATCTATTAGTAATCTTCTAATGATTTGAATTTTCTATGCCTGAACCACTTGATTATGACACATAGCAAATGCAGTCATTTGGTGTTTCTATGGATAACACAAGTATGGTTTACACTCTTCTGTTGAACAATTTTTTTTCATTTTTTTTATTTTACCATCTGTTACATTAGCTCTCCAAGCATTTTTTCAAATAGTAAACAATCATCAAAATCATTCCAGGAAAAACAAGCAAAACAAATTCTTAGTTGTTTGGACCATAAAGCACTTTTGAGACGGAATCAGTGGAATAGATACTAGTCATCTATTGCTCTATCGGTATTGTTTGACTAAACAACAAAAAACTTATGTTTCTTTTTGTTGTCACACTTTTCTAATTTCACATTACAACTTTTCATTGTCAACAAGCAAGACAAATTCTCAGTGCTGTCCATTTGGCTTCTCCTAAGGTTTTCGAAAATTCTTGGAGGTGGATTAAACTACTGTGAAATTAAAAAAATTTTGTCTAGTCTGCAGTTTATTGTTAAAGTGTGCTGTGAAGTTGGCAAAGACAACAAAGAACATCTGATCAGAGGGCTCGATTGTTTACATTTAAAACTATTACGTCCCACTTGAAAAAGATTTAGGTTTTATGGCGGGTGGGTTGAGCTGATCGTGGGAGTGTTTTAAACCCTTTCGACTGGAACTTAGGGCTAGGCAAGTGGGCACTAGCGAGAATGAAGAGAGGGGGGATTGAGAGAGGGAAGATAGAGTCCATGGAGAACAAGAACTCAAAAGACAACATCTTACCTTAAGTGGCTTGTCTTAGCTTGAAGTTTAGCCACTTAATGTAATCAGTAAATACTCAATCGAAGATTAGTTGCGAATTTTTTGTTTTAAAAAAACTTTCAATCAATTGAAATTTTGTAAGTAAAATGACAACATTTTTATATTGAACAAAATTAGACAGAATAAAATTATTGAGGAATCTAAACTCCAATGTAAATGTGGCATATTTAACATTTTACTTTTTCAATATTAAAATGGCAGCATTTTAGTATCCACAAAGAAAACTCTGGTTGACACCGTACAGTATAGTAAAAGAAAGAGGAAACTCTCAACTTAACCTACAAATCACCGAGTCAAAAACCATACGTAAAGGCCGCATACACCATTGGCATCCACGGGATCAAAATCCAGCGGTCAGCATTACATCAACATCGCACCACATTTATCTGCGAAGAAAGAGCAAGAAAAAACACAAATAAAACCGATTTGATCGAAAAAAGCGGAAAAAACTTCAGAAACTGACACGTGTCAGTCGCCCCACTCACATCTCCCGCGCTTCGCTCTCCTAAAAGTGGCAACAAATTCACCGTTGCCCCTTCACTTACTCGCTCTCTCTTTCTCTCTATAGCTCTTTTTATTTTCTTTTTCTAATCTCTCTCTCGTTGAAGCGCCTCTCTCTCTCTCTCTTGGTGGATCGAAATTCCCAAAATCAGGAGATATAAAAAACAAATTTTTTGTCAAAATCCCCCAAAAAGTCCTATTCTCTCTTTTCTTTTTCCTTTCAACTCTCTCCCTCTCTCTCCTTTGTTTCGGTTATATAGTTTCAGGTCTTCGGATTTGCTCCTTATCTTAGTCGTTTGTTTCTACTTCTGTTAATCGAGGGTTTTCGACGCCGAGAGACTTTGTGGCGATTTCAGTCCATTGAATCTTGGGTCAAGAATTAGGGTCTCAATTGGGGTTTGTTACCGTTTCTTCAATTCGATTCTATTTGTTGCTAATTCAGGTTCCTTCCCTTTTTTTCTTCTTTTAATTGTTCTCTGACTCTATCTTTTGGATTGTTTTCTATTCTTCAATTCATGTAGTTGAAAACCCTACTTCTTAAAAAAAAGGGAAAAAAACACAAGTGATTAGTTGATTCTTTTATTTTCTATTGGTAATCTAGTACCCACTACGTAGTTTATATTTTGTAATAGCTAATTTAGGGTTCTTGGAGCAAGAAACTCTATGAAATTTTTGGTTGCGTTGTTTTAGTTTGCTATCCGAAATTGAGGGTTTCCTTGTCAGATCTCTCTCGTCGCCCCTTTCCTCTTTTCTCTTTCTTTTCCACCTTTCTTATCCCTTTTTGGGTATTTTTTTTCTTTTTTAGTGTTAAATCTCCGTTCTTTAGCCTTTTTTTTTTCTCTATCTCATTTTGGGTTTTGCATATTGTATTGTTTTGTGTAAAGAAGATATTGGGTTTTGGAGTTTAGATATAATGGCCTTGAATTTTTCGCATCGACCTGTATTTGCACCGCATCTGCCAGAAGATAATCTGGTTGCCCCAATTAGGATTACGAATGGGTATCTTGTTGAGGGTATACCAGAAAGGGTTGACGATTGTTTCGACTATGGTAGAGAGATCAGCGAAAGGTGTGGCTCACAGGACTCGGTGCATAAGGATATTGTTGATCTTTTGCCAACGGATCCGTTTGGTATGGATATCAGTTCCACATTTACTGCAATTACTGGTTGGCTTGAGGATTTTGAGGTGGATTACAGTGGTTATGGAAGGGATCAAGTTGCCACAAATGATGGGAATTGCCAGTTCTTTGCTGGTTTGAATTTCTTTTGGAATAATGCAGTGAGGTTCGAAGCATTCCCTGGGCACATCGGATTTGATCATAAACAAGCTTTTGTGGGCGGATTTACTGGTGGCTGTGGAGAAGAGAATGGAGGAGGTGCATCTGGCAATTCTGGTCTTAGATATCCGTGTGATATGGATATGGATATGGATATGGAAGATGTTTTGAGTTTGGGGACTGAAATCGTGGACAACCAAAATTTTGATCTTTTGAATGTGAGAAGTGAAGGGTTTCATGAGGTTTCTGGCTTCTGTTCTGATGTAGATGGAGAAGCCCCTCATACAGCGCTTGGCTTTGCCCTGGGTTTTCTGGGTGTGCGGGATCTTCTGGTTGTTGAAGCAGTTTGCAAATCACTACGTACTACTGTTCGAAGTGATTCACTTTTATGGAGAAGTATTCACGTTGACCAACCATTGAATGAGAAGATTACTGATGATGTTCTTTTGCAACTAACGAATAGGGCTCAGGGTAACCTCCAGTGCCTGAGCCTGGTTGAGTGTCCTAGGATCACTGATGATGGATTGAAGCGTGTGCTTGAAGGTAACCCTAGACTAACCAAGGTGAGTTTTCCTTGACCTTCATCATTCTAGTTCCTAAAGTCTTATTTGTAGTTGTTGAATCTTTGAAAATCAGGTTGCTTGCTTTGCAATGCTTGATTCTCCAGATGATGTTGGATCATTGTGATTTAGAAGTTAACATGTCTTCTAGCAAGCCTTATTTTTCTGGTGCATGTGCTTTTTTGGTCTTCTTTTGTCAGTGATTCTCATTTTGATGTTGCCGCTATCCTATTATCAACATTGTTTTTCTTAAGCCTAGTGTTGAAAAATATTGCTGTAGTTGAGAGTAACTTGTGAATGAACATTTCGTCTCTAGGTTCATATACTATTAACTGCTTCAGGAATAAGATGTCCGGAAAGTGGACAGTTTCTTAGCATGTTTTATGGATGTTAGGCACTTACCATGTTTGTGGTTTGTTTGTTCCAAAACACTAGTCTAAAATCAAGAGAGCAGTTAAAAGGGGAACAAACTTACTGATGTATGTGATTTTCTTTTCTTTTGAGCATCTTCCTGTTGGTTAGTGGGCAAAGATTGGAACTAGAAACAGAAGAGGGGCATGATCTAAGGGCTGAACCGGCATAGCCCTGTTTTCCTTTAATGATAAATACAATCGTTGTGCTAGGGCCCTGCCAACCATTAGTGACATTGCGTTGGGTAGAATTCTAGGTTAATTAGTTTTCATATATCCCTTTTTTTTAAAAAAAATTGAAAATTCTGCATTGCTGTATGTTTGTTTTCACAAGATCCAACCTTTCTTCCTTTTTGCAGCTGAGTGTGCCTGGATGTACAAGACTCAGCATTGAGGGGATTGTGAGCAGCTTGAAGGCATTTAAGATTGTGGCTATACAGGGTATAAAGCATTTAAGGATTGGGGGACTATATGGTGTAACTCAGAAACATTTTGAAGAGTTAAAGTGTTTGCTGGGGATAGATAACCAGGTACCCCAGAATGCACGCAAGCCACTTTTTTATCACAGAGGTAACTTTTATCTGTCTTGTGAGGATGACCGTCCGATAGATATTGAAATGTGCCCGAGATGCCAAAACCTGAGGCTAGTCTATGATTGCCCTGCTAATACATGTCAGGGAAAAGAACATCCAAGTCAGATGTGCAGGGCTTGCACTCTTTGTATAGCAAGGTGTGTTCAGTGTGGCCGTTGTATCAATGACAGTGAATATGAGGAAACATTCTGTTTGGAGTTGCTTTGTTCTGATTGTTGGAAGCACCTTCTAAATTGCCAAGAGAAGCAGGATAGGAAGATTGACGCACCCAAATTCACCACTCTTCATGAGTCTAGCTGCAACTTCCATATTCTTGGCTAGAGACAGTTGTCTGCATGTCCTCTGGTTTATACTATTGTTCAGAAGAGCATAACTGGTCAAATTAGAATCTAACAAGAGCATGTGGTGGGGCAATCATGCCCCTTCTGTCTTTTTTTTGCTTTCTGAGTCTGCTGTTTGTCTTGGGCGTTGCTGGATGTTAGTTGGCCTGGGTGCATAGATGGCGCGGGTGCATTTGCGATCTGCTGTGCCTGAGATCATGCTTTTGTGTAGGAAAAATAATGAAAAAAGAAGAAGAGATGAGATAAACTAAAAAAAGAAATACAAGGAAAATAACAGGATGCAGATGAACAAGGGCTTGAGTTCTTTCACTACCTCTCCACAAAATTGTCACTGGAGATCGTCTCCTGGTCTTATTTGACATGTCAGAATAAGCACCAAGGATGGACGCTCTGGATTATCTGTGATTTTGAAACTGGCATGTGATTCTGCATTGACCTAGGTGTTTCTGGTGTCCCAAGTGGAGTGTACGTTCTTGAACATTGGGAAATGACTCTCAGGTTATATATGAGATCAGTCATTGTTCTAATCAAGTGGATAATTTCTGCATCAAAGTTGGAGACTGATTTATTCACTTTTTCACAGAAAGTACATTGTTTTGTCGTGTTGCCTGAGGAGTGAGTTCTCACTCCCCTATCGGCATCCGATGAGAGAGATCCTGCTGTTTAACCATTATTGTTCTGCAGTGCATGTCTTGGGTGGAGCCTCCGTGTTTTCTTAGAGCTCTCTGGTATGAGCTAAAAAAGTTAAGTACTTCGAGTGCTGATGTATTCTAGTTCCTGTTATGGCCACTGTCATGTGGCTTCTAGTTTACTTATGTGGAAGGAACTGTGTTTGTCTTTTACCTACCACGATTGTTGTGTAGTATGCTTTGACAGCTTCTAGTCTTCATGTTCCTTTCTTAACGATAAGGAGCCTCGGACTCGAGCACTTGTACTTCCTACTCAATAAAAGGATGAATAAATTTAACTAATGGCGTTAATTTGGCTCTGCTGGTAGATAAGTTAATAGCTCGGTAGTATGAACTATGTAGCCAAAAATTGGTAGGATTATCCATGAGCACTTAAGAGTAGCATGTGATTAGGCTACTGGAGAGAACGCCATGGAATTATCAACAACGACGTATTGGAAGAAAGAAGAAACTGAAAATGTCCTTGTTTGGAGTAATGATATGCAATGGTATTAAGGCCTAGGGTTTTGTAGTGCAGGAGTTGATATAAGACACGAAAGTTAAATCCTCTGGTTTTTTTGGATTTTTTTTATAGTACTCTCTGTTGATAAAATGTCATCTGTTCTTTTTAATGGGTTGAGAAGTAATTGAGGAGGCAAAACTGTTGGCAGTAGAACTTGGACTAGAGCCTAAATGTTTTGTATCGACACTAAATTGTTTCAACATGTCATGCTTCTTGGTTGTTTCTTACTAAACCTTAGCGGCGTACACAACTCACAACTATGACATTTGCAAGGACAGCGTGAAAAGAATGCTCTTCTCAATTGTGATCATCCTTGGAACATTTCAGTCGTGAAAATAGACGTCCAAACAGGAATATAATAATGATCGATTTTCGCATACTCGTTATTAGTCTTGGTCAGGGTTAGTTGGAACAATGCATATAATTCCCTGCTTTATGAAGAAGCAATTTTACTATAGATGTCAAAACTGCCTGGCCTGTCTGGCTTATGGTTAGACTATTACTTTAAAAATAATGTCGTTTTGTTAAGATATCAAAATTATCCTGACTCGCTTGGTCTGTGATTAAACCGTTGCTTCAAAACATAATGTCAGGCTATAGGCTAAGCCAGAAGCAACCTGAACCTGACCCGACCGATTAATCTCTAAATTTTACTTATTATCGCCAAAGCGAAGCCTCGTGTATTAGTCTTGGTATTATATTAAATCTGTGGATAAGCAATTCAGACACCCGCCGTGAACATGTCTAAAGGCATATTAGAATCTGCCGTTAAAAAAATAGTTTAATTCAAGAGTACACTTCGATACAGTGCTTCAATGGTTTAACATGTTAATTTAACCCCTCCCCTATAGAACCTTCCGTTGAAAAGACGAAGCAGCAATAAAGCTTAGCACACGTAACCTATAAACTGCGGCTAGGTTCGCGGGAAATAGTATTATCATTAATGGACAGTTACGAGAAAGAGAGCGGCAAAAAGCGATTGAAGTACTGGGAGAATCTTGCTTTGAATAGTCGTATTCTTGTGTATGTTTGTACAAAGTGTCTCCGTGAATGAATACAGGATACAGCTTTCGTGTATTGGAACAGAAACCTTTTTGTAGCTTTTAAAACTGAAGAAAATCGAAGATGGCAACAGGGTCTATGCATACGCTCTGTGATTCATGATTTCTGAGGTTTCTTACGAACATCTTTCATCCATTTCAAGCTCAACAATTTCTTTCCAAGGCCGCTCTTACTTGCATCCTTTCCCTTCTTCTTGTCCTTGTCGTTTCGCTGTGGAAGAGGGTCAGGTGTGTCGTAGTCCCATTGATCTGCCCACGACAAACCTGAATCCATCTTTTCTTCTGCTAGTTTCTCCTGTGTCGATGCTTCTTCATATAACCTTTGAGAAAAAGGTTGGTAACTATTTAGTTATTTTAAATGAAAAATGTTTGCTATTCTAGGTGAACATTCTCTTTTTCATCTCACCTGTCATATGCCCGAGTTTAATCAATCAAACGATAAGTTTGGTACCGTGTTCGCTATTGTTAGCAGCAGTTGTTTATTATTTTAGCCAATGTTCTCCTAATTCAAGGAAATGTTTCTTTGATTGGTCATTTGAGTGCTTACAATAAGTTTAGCTATTTTGGGGTATATATATATATATATATTTAAGGCCTGCATACCTGTGAAACTACCATTTTATTATAGGGACAATTCAAGGTTGATCATGATTTTTTTTGTTGTTAGATATTTTTAAAAGGATCCACCCGAATTTGATGAGTCCAAATTCTCTGTCTAATTTTTATGGTGTTTTATTGTGTCCAATAAATCTCAGCCATTTATTTATGCGGACTTCATATTTATTTATGTGGAGTCCACGCGGGACTCACATAAATAAATGACTAATATTTACTGGATACAATAAGACACAATAAAACTAGACAGAAGATCTTCTTCCGAATTTGATGATATCCTAAGATAAGTATCAACTTGGAATGGTATAACTCTTCCAAGAGCTCGTCAATTATTGGAATAGCAAACTTATCCTTTAAAGCCCTGTAATCCATATAAAACTTGCAAGAATTATCAACTTTGGAAACTAGTAGAACATGAGAGGAATAAAGAGATTGGGTAGGTATGATAATTCCACATTCCGACATCTCTTTGCATTGCTTTTCTTTGTGTGTATGTGTGGGTATCGGTAAGGGCATATCACTACTGGTCTAGCTCCAGGTTCCAGAAGAATTTTGAGGTCATAAATATAGATAAGTGGTAGGCTTGTGGGTTCTTGAAACAAGACATCAAAATCCAATACAGGTTGTTGAAATTCTGTCTGGATGGATTTCTACTACTACGGTTTGAAATGTTGGAGTCCTTTTAATTTTATAATTACGCCATTTTGTTTAAAAATCATTGTCTAGCTTTAGGAGCCAAACCTAGGCTTCATCATCCAAATGGTAAGATGCAATTCCCACCTTCTCCTTCTATATAGTTTTTTGATGGCAAAAATACAAGTCACAATGACTTAACCATGCCAAGGGGTCTTGTTCCACCTGTACGAATCATGGATGGGTTATTGTCAATGATCTTGTTCTCTCAAGATTTGGTTGACATTGCCAACTTATCTCCTTCTAAACGAGCACAGTAACGTCACGGGATAACTCCACTATCTAACTGATAAGCTACTCCCATTCAGCTCTCTCTCTCTTTGTTTATCCTCCTTATACATCTTCAAAAAGGCTTCTGACTTGTGATTATAAACTATTAGAAGAGTCGTTGGAAAATTTCTTAGGTTTGCATATTCTTAATTTTATGAATCAGTTTAGAGATATTGATTTGATAGCTATCAAATAAAGTAGATTTTATTTTATGCTGATTTAGATCAGATATTATCTAATTTTTAAATTTTGGTTAGAGAAAAACTGTATAAATTGATAAGTTTCTATTCAATAAAAATTGAGAATCTTTTCCATATATATCTTCTTCACCTAAAAAAAACCAACAAGAGTCACCTATTTTTGTTTTCCCTAATACCAAATTGTTAAAATCTCATTTTTGTGATCGAATTATAGGGTGAGAAACTAAGAAATTAGCCTGTAATTTACTTAATAAATGTTGCTTAAAGGATTTTTGGCCATGTCAACCTATGGTGAAATTTGTTAAGGGATTATTTAAGAGAACCCTAGGATCTTAAAAAAGTAAATGTTAGGGAAAAGATACTTTTTGCTTCCATATGATTCCAACTTTATGTGTATGCAGGAAGAAAAATAGTCACTTCCTTTCTCCACTATTCCGATACCATAAGTTCAACAATGTGTCCTCTAACCACTTTCCCAATACTAACATGTAGTCCAAAGGCAAATAATTTCTCATACCAAAGCTCAAACAAACGGGCCCCCTTCCAAATACTCACAGTAGTACTGAAGGCGTTAGTAGTTAGCTTGCCCCTCCTAAGGATGAACCATTCATCTGAACATTGAGGACATAAGATTGGGTGATACAAACAAACGATAACAATAAACATGCGGATAGTCAAAAGATAGAGCAGATTAGGTGGAAAAATTTCTACAATTTTCAACCCCATATCTTCTCTTTGGGGGAGGCCATGCTGTTATTATGTGGTAAAAATCTTGTAAGTTTAGTGATGCAACTGTTGATCATTGCCAAGAAATTTGGATGATCAAAGGCAACTTTATATGGATGCACAATCTTACAGAATGTAGAGTAGTTGAAATGATAGTTCCAGGCCAAAAATGGAAACAAAGATCATTTAGTAAGAAAATTCGTAACACTTTTCTATCTATTTCTACACGCTTAAATGTTTAATGAAATAACCGAGAAAGATCTTTAGCCAGTTGCAAAATTTTGCAAGCAAAAATTGAAAAACTTGAGAAGATCCTTTAAAAGGAAAAGATGCTAGAGGATATTTCATGGTTGGGCTTATCTCTAAAACAAATCCCTTCTAGTTAGCTTTACTTTGTTTCACTAGCACAATTAATCTTCATCCTAATCTTGCCACTGAAGCTGTAATACATAACCATCTTTTTACACTTTGATGTTTAAGCTTGATTACTTTTAAGAATATGAAGTTCATTTTACGAAAATTCACTAGATGACATTATTCTATTTTAAGCCTTCCAAAAGGACGTAAAGAATGATTGTCATTTCAATAAAATAACATAAAATTTTCTATTAGTCGAATTATAAATAGAATTAAATTCGGTAAATAATTTATATTTAATTTATTAATTTAATATATTTATATTTATTTTATTTATGGTCGTTTATTACTAATAATTATTTAAAAATTATATCAAATTAGTAAGTATAGCATTATGTAGACATAAATTTTAATTTTATAATATTAAATAACATTTTTATACATTTTATAATTTTGCAATTAGTATTAAAATATATTAATTTTTATTAAAGAATTATACTTTTTAGAGAGTTAAAATGGTTGTATATATTAAATTTTAAAATAATTTTATATAACTTTTGCAAATTTTTGTTAGGTCGCTCCCATTTTGCTTGCTATAACTATGAGAATCACTTTTGCTTTCTTTTTTTTAGTTACTAAGATGTTCCAATTTGCCAAGTTAACCATATACATATTAATAAGTGGTTAATTATATAGCTTCAAACTTCTTATCAACTTATTCCCATCTCCTTAAAAAATATTTAAAAATTGAATCAATATCATTTACATTTTGAAAATATGAATTTAATAAAATAAAAACTACTAATAATTATCTAATACTAAACATGTAAAAAATATTATGACAATATTCTAAACTTTCCATTTTTACATCAAAATATAAATTTTTTTTCGTATTTTCTAGTTGTAAATATGTAAATGATATTCATAAACATATGGAAAGAAATTCAATAATCAATAAAAATTACATGCATAATTATTTATAACTTATCTTTTCAAGAAACATTTAAGATTTTTAAAAAATTTTGCATTACAAACTTAAAGGACCTACTTTAAAAAGTCTACGGGGCTTCCTATAAAACATGAATTTAAAGAATAATATTACAATATTGAAAATATGTTAAATACAATTTTTTTTTGAAAGATGAATGAAAGATTTTATTAACATTAGCAAAGCTATTACACCATTACAATGAAAGTCATGTTAAAGCTTGCTCATGAGCAGTGTAGCATTTCCCAAGAGTAAAGTATCAAGTTCTCAAAGATTTCATCTGAGCTTCATATCTAGAGTGAGTTTGTTTTGTGCATTCCTTGTTAAAATGATCTCTCTAATCCAATTTAGAGTGTTTTTAGCTAATTGATTCTTTCTAATGGCTTCCCCTTTGCATAGACTGTTATTTGTTTCTCTCCAAATTGAGTAAATTATTGAAATGAAAGCAATTTTGAAAAGCTCTTCATTTTGTTTGAGATCCTTAGCCTTCTTAATCACCCAAACCAAGACTCTATTCCATTTGTTTAATTGACAATGCTCTAATAGCAGGTGCAACACCCTGCTCCAAATAACCTAGGAGTACTTGCATAAAAAAAAGAGAGATGATTTCTATCTTCCTTCACTTCTTTACTAGGTCATATGTACCAAACCATCTATCCTTGTTCTGATCATGTTCTTAATAACTAGTTAGCTGATTAAGGAAGCTTTGGAGTTCAAGGTATATTTCCAAAGTAATTCATACTAAATTTTATTCTCCAAATTTGTTATGTAGCTTTTGTAGCAAGAGCCATTAGTAAAAAAACCTTGGTATTGGCTAGCTAAGTGATTATGTTCTCTTTGTGCAAATAATGGAATTGTGGTAGATATATTGATAAAGAAGAGGAACCTTTAAAATTACAATGCCATTCTCTATGCTATATGAGTGATGAAACTCTAGCATTTATAGGAATTCTATTTCTTAAATGAAGGATGTCATGCCTCAAGATTAATGGACTAACATCATTCTAGTTTTCATGCAAGAACTAAATATTCTCCTTATTCCCTAATTTTTGTTTGATCCAAAGGTATAAGAGATTTCTCAATTTTAGCTTATAGGAGAAGTACCAAGAATGATCCCTTTTTCTTTCCAACTGCTAGAAATTTTGATTTTAAAGATATAATTCATCAATCCATTTGATCCACAAAGATCCTTTCTCAATGTGTAGCCCTCAAATCCTTTTAATCAAAAGAAATTTTTGCATAAGAGAAATAGGAATAATTCCCAAACCCCCTTCTTCTTTGGGGTAGATATCTCCTTCCATTTGACCTTAACCCCTTCGAATTTTCTGTCTTACTAGACCATAGAAAGGCTTTGACACTCCTTTCAATCTTCTTGATGACTCTTTTAGGAAATATTATGTGAGCACTCCAATTTACATATAGCCTATTGAGAACAAAATTGATAAGAGTTAGTCAAGCTGCAAAAGATAAAAATATATTTTTCAAGCATTGATTCTAGCTTTATATGATTCAATTAGTGGAATGCAATCAATGAATTTTGGTTTAACAATGGTGATAAGGATGCCAAGATATCTAAAAGGAGGTGTTTGAATTCTGCAACCTAAACTCCTGCTTAATTCTGATTGATTCCTCACATTAGAAGAACTGAACATATTACTCTAGTTGTCATTGACTTTTCAGTCTAGAACATGCTGTAAATTACTCTAATATACCTAGGATTATTCTAGTGGATTGAATGTCAGCACCACTTAACAACATTAAATCATCAGTAAAAATTAGGTGAGTGATCCTCAGCTCTCTATGTTTATGATGGTACTAAAATTTTCCATTGCAAGAAATGAGCTTATTAAGAATCTTGGATAGGCTTCCATAACTAGTGTGAAAAGGTAAACGAAAAGAGGGTCTCCTTTCCTTATTCTCCTAGTATTCTTAAAGAATTGAGTAGGTGCTGCATTTATTAGAATACTAAAGGAAGTTGTTATAATGCATCCCATTGTCCACTTGATAAACTATTGTGGGAATCTAAGACCTAGTAAGCAAGATTGTATAACTTCGCATCTAATAGTATTAAAAGCTTTAAAGAAGTCAACTTTAAATATACAGCTTCTGATAACTCTTCTAGAATTATAGTCTTTCATTAATTATTGTATGAGCAAAATGTTGTCTCCCATTGATCTCCCAGCTATGAAAGCTCCTTGAGTTGAATTTATCACATCCTTTAAAGTCATCTTTAATTTGTTAGCTAAAAGCTTAGCAATTACCTTGTTAACTATATTGCAACGTGAAGTAGGTCTGTAGTCCATCATGGATGAGGGATTTTGCTTCTTAGGAATAAGACATATATAGGTATTTTTTAAATTTCTTTCAGTATATTTGAAGAAGCAAATAGTTCCTAAATAGCATCAATGAAAAGATTACCTGTGATATCCCAAATCTTGAGTCACTCAAAGGAGTGTTTTTTGATGCCCTCAAATTGTCATCATAGATTGTGGCGAGAGTTTTATTGATCAATGAAGAATTGGGATACAAATAACTTCTTTGTTTTAAATGAATCCATCTTGAAATAACCATCACTTTCTTTAATTGTACAAAAGCATGGGAAGCCTCGTCCATCCATTTAAATTAATTTTTTTATAATATTGCTATCAATGGGGCTACAATGATGTCGCAATCTTTGAAAAAATTCCTATAATAACCTATGAAACCTAGAAATTCACAGAGTCCTTTCAAAGTGTTTGGTTTTGGCCAATATTTCATGGCTATAATTTTTCTCTAGTTAATGGCAACACTTTCCTCTGTTATCACATGGCCCAAATACACCATTTGGGTTCAACCACAGAAGCATTTCAATTTTTCTAGAAAGAGTTGATGAATGCCAAGAATGTTGAATATCATTTGTAGGTGTTGGAGATCATATGTCCATTTCTTACTATACATAAGAGTGTCATAAAAATATAAGAACAAATTTCCATAAGTGTTGTTGAAATTCTTTGTTCATCAATTCTTGGAATATGCTTGGGGCATTGGTTAGCTCAAATGGCATAACTAAAAGTTTGAATTGCCTATGTTGTATTCAAAATTTCGTTATCTTTATTTCAAAAGGATGCACCTAAATTTAATGATATCCTAATCAAAGGTTCAACTTGGTGAGGAACTTGGAACTGTGTAACTCTTCCAAAAACTCATCAATTATTGTAATAGGAAACTTCTTCTTTATAGTTTTAGCATTTAAAGACCTATAATCCATATAAAATTTCCAAGAATTATCAACTTTGGAAACTAGTAGAACAAGAAAGGAATAAAGAGATTGGCTAGGTATGATAATTCCACGTTCCAACATCGCTTGGCATTGCTTTTCTATCTCATCTTTATGTGAGGGTGGCTATCAGTAAGGGCATACCATTATAAGTCTAGCTCCAAGTTTTAGAAGAATTTTAAGATCATAAATGCATACTAGTGGTAGGCTTGTGGGTTCTTGAATAAGATATCAAAATACAACAAAGGTTATTGTAATTCCTTATCCAAATGGATTTCTACCTTTGCGGTTTGAAATGTTAGAGTAGCATCATGATTTTGGAGTCCTGTTAATTATATAATTATTCTATTTTGTTTAAAAATCATTATATATGATCCAAATTCCTATTGGATAGGTCCTAATGGTTGTAGTCAAGATACACCCAACACTACATAAAGAAAAATTTTATCCATATTCAACCAAATGATTATTTCATGGAATTGACCTAAACAAATGAGCTTACTATCATTATCCCCCTTGACTTGCACTTTCTAGTCTGTTTCCTTGCAATCCCCAATCTATTTGTGAATTCGATTCTTAAAAAACTGTGGATACTGTCATAATCAATCAAGATGTCAAGAGTTTAATTCATGATATTTCCTTAAACCAACATCAATTATCCCTTATTTCTCTTCGTCAAGGTTTCCATATAGGGCATTTTTTTGCTCTAGTTCATTTACACCATTAATCTAGAATAAACACGTGTACAATGGACTCTGGTGTAGACCTAATCTCAATTGAAATAAAGACCCTTAGCCTTTGTTTGGATCTTTACTTGCACAAGGGAAAGGAAAGGAAATATTGAGGAGAAAAGAATGGCAGAGAAATGTGATTTTCTTTCTCTTGTTTGTTTTCTTAATTTATCAGAGGAGGGAATTGAATGGAAGAGAATTTTGTAAGACCTTTATACCCTTGATTATAGAACTTGTTTATCTTTACTTGTT
>JANVCL010000001.1:6276862-6296299 GCA_026546855.1 Erythroxylum incrassatum
TTTATCTTTACTTGTTAGATTTAATAAGGATACAATGGTAATTTACTTATATTAGGCTTATCTTATCTTGAATTTCCCCTCCTTTCCCACCAATTTGGTGGGAAATGTATTTGGTCCAAATTTCTCTCCTATTCCTTTCTATTCTCTCCCTTTCTCTTTGTTTATTTTTGTCCAAACAATGGAAACCAAGAGAAATGCAATTCTCTTCCTTTCTTTTCTCTTGCTTTCCTTCCATCCAAACAAAGGCTTAGTTCTGCGATCTCTATTTCAATTGATGTTAATCTCTCGAAAGCTTTCTAGGTTGTGGGAGATGTCATATCCATCGTGCACTTTGGAGTGGTGGTGGGTTACCTTATGGATCTAGGATGATCATGAAACCAAGGCATGCCTATAACGCTTACTAGATCTCTTAGGATGTGAAGCTCCACTTCTTCTTTAATATAATGATAAAGTACAATGATGAACATTTCAACTTCATTTTCTGAGGTAAGTGACTTAGCCCTAACCACGAGCTGCTCAAAGAAACATTGATATTCTTTTAATATTCCTATTTTCCTTAACTTGCATAATTCTCCTAATTTTTTGCTTTAAAGTGTATGAGAAAAACAAAGATGACATTATTTCTTGAGTTTCTCCTGTGTAATGCCATGCCAATCTCGATCTGTCTTTAGGAACTAAAAATATAATTCATCATCTAAGTGAAAAGAATGCAATTCCCACTTTATCATCCTATACCATTTGTTGATGGAAAAAATACGAGTCACAATAGCTTGAACATGCCAAGGGGTCTTGTTTCCCATCATAAATTGGGAAATCCATCTGTAGGAATCTTGGATAGGTTATTGTCAGGAACCTATACCATTAGAGCATGTTCTGTTAGGATTTGGTTAACATTGCTAACTTTTATCCTTCACAATGAGCAACGGTAAGGTCGTGGGATAACTCCTCTATTCGAGCAATACGTTACTTTTTTTTACTCTCTCTTTGTTTATCCTCTTAATACATCTTCAAAAAGTCTTCGAACGTAGCCAACCTTTTTTTGGATAAAAAGGCCCATTTTTTTGTTCGACTTATAGGGTGATAAACTAAGAAATTAACTTATAATTCCTATAATAAATGTTGCTTAAAGGATTTTCAATCTTGACAACCTATGGTGAAATTTGTTAAGGGCTCGTTTAAGATAAGGATCTTATAAAAGCAAATGCTTAGGGAAAGATACTTCTTACTTCCATATGATTCCAACTTTACATTTATACAGAAAGAAAAACAAAGTTACTTCCTCTCTCCTATTATTTCGTTACCATAAGTTCAATAACATGTCTACGAACCACTTTCCCATTACTATTGCATAAATTTAACTAATAAAACTACTAACAACAAAATGATTATGAACAAATCAATATCAAACATATCCCAAGTAGAATCCAGATACTATTAAGTCATTCTGATCAAGCATGAGTCACCCTACTTTTGCCATATCCTTAGTAGAATTTTTCTATCCATAGATCTGCATAATGGCTCATAACATAAGTCTGTAATTTTGATTAATTGTTAGATAGGATTACTGGTGAATCAAAATACCATACAGATGCAAGACTTTACTTTAGATTTTTAAAATATCAACTACTCTTTCTTAGCCCCACGATTTCCTAATCAAAGTTGGGAGAAGATGTTATTAATTTCTTATTAATTCTTTCAATTGCATTTATCCATTCCCCTCATTACCTTTCAATTGATTCCAAATTCCATAAGCCTTATTTACATCATCCCCTACAAATGACTCTGTAACTTTACTTGGAAAAATACAAGTAAAAGTTGCTCAGGGTTTGGAGGGTTTTAACCTTCAAAATAAGACATAGAATAGATAAAAGCAAATAATAGGTCTTATGGGAGCATAGTTAAAGAAACACAAAGGGATGCATGGAATCAAAGAAGGAAAAAAATGGCAAGAGGAATGAACCACCTTTGTAAGTAGTTTACTTTTATAAATGATAAAATCCAGTATGGCCTGCAACCTCCTCAGACAACATCTCAGACTCACTAACTAACTTCATCCTTTTGTAGATTGCAAGTCCTGATTGCCTATAAGCAGATGCTAGCTTATATAAATTGGCTTCTTTTTGTTTCCTAACTAATAGAGATTCCCTAGTAATAATCATACTTTTCCACCTAAATTCATGTAGAATTCCACGTATCAACTCCCAATAACTATGATCCTTTTGTATATGAAATATTGTTCTTCTTTCTATCTATTATCTCTAATTAACCTTGCACTTAAGGCATATAATGGTCATACATAATTGACCAAGGAAGACCAATATATAGCTTCCTTTTATTATAGGATAATTTGACTTCGAATATTCCTCCTCTAGGTAAGCAACCAAGAATAGCTCTTATAAAAATTACTAGAGGATTGACACCATTAAGTGTTATGCCGTAAAAATAGATTTTCACAAGGCCTTCAATTCAATCAATTAGGAATTTATTATTCACTCCTTGGAACTTTTTGGTTTTTCACAAAATTCATCACTTGGATTGAATAATGTTTATAATTATAACTACATCTTTTATTGTCCTATTGAATAGAAAACCATCCAAGGTATTTAAAAATGAGGAAGAGGGTAAGGTAAGGTGACATACTGTTATCATATTAATTCTTAATTTGTGTAGAGGTGCTAACTAGACGCATTAATCATAACATCAAAATGGATTTCTTTTTCAAATATCATAATAAATGTGGCAGACTAAGATTGTTCAATCTTTCATTTGCAAATGACTTGCTTGGATTTCTCTTTCAAATTTCATAATAAATGTGGCAGACTAAGATTGTTCAATCTTTCATTTGCAAATGACTTGCTTATATTTTATAGGGTTGATAAAAGCTCAGTTAGCATTATAATGAGTTCATTACACTTATTCAACAAGTTTTCATGTCTCATTTTAAACAAGGATAATAACTTTATGTTAATATCAGCCGGAATAAGTCAACAAACATAATAACTCTCTACAATCTCTAGGCTAAAGATCAAAAACCTCCCTTTCACATATTTAGGTGCCTTATCACAACCAAAAGGCCATCATTTGGAGATTATAAACTTTTATTTGATATGTTCGAGAAGAGAATTTTGCATTGGTGTAACAATATTTTAACATATGCAAGGAGGTTGCAACTCATCATGTCTATTCTAAATAATCATATGGTATCACAAACAACCTATAAAATCCATAGAAATAAGGACAAAAATCTTCTTATGGATTGAGGATGCACATAAGAAACCTTGTGATAAAGTCAAATAGGCTAATATAGGATTTACTAAAAAGGAGGAAGGCCTAATACTAATATAGATCACCAACAAAATGTTATTTACTAAAAGAATTTAGAAGCTCCTTATAGATAAAGAGGCATTTTGAGTGCAGTGGGTTCACACACACTATTTAGAGAACAATAGCCTATAGAAAATCAGGCTTAGATCTAACACTTATAGGACTATAGTGTAAATTTTTAAGCTAAGGAAAAAGTTATATTGAAATTAAACACAAGACTTGGAATGGAGAAAATAAATAGCTATAGTTTGATAATTGGTATGAGTTGGGAAATTTATAGCTATCTCCTGAAACTTTTCACCAAAGTCATATGCTTAATCTTAAAGCAAAAGTTAAGGAGCTTATAAATGGCAATGTATAGCATATCAAGTTCAGAGGATTCTACATTTTAAAGACACTTTACCCCACACCAAAATGATTGTATTGGGTTATAAAGACACCAAAATAACAAATCATGCTACCAAATATTCATAGATATTTTGCCTAAGGTACATAGGAGTTAACTGGTATAGTTTAAACAAAACCAACCTAAGATGTCTTTTATCTTGTGGCTTACTATAAGGAACAACTTAAGCACTCTAGATAGAATCATAAGTTCAAGAAGCACCAATCCAATTTTTAAACTTTAAAATATTCAAATTGAATCAAGATACCATATTTTTTTGAAATACAACTATTCAAAGATGTTATGTCTGAACATTTAGACTCTTTTCAATCATTATTGTATAGAGAATGAATCGGATAACATAGTGGTATGTGTTCTAAGGAGGCAATAACTAAAGGAAGAGGATTATACCATATTTAAAATAACCTTAAGATGTTGCGCTTATACTATTTGAAGGGAAAGAAATGAAAGAATATTGAAAGGCAAGAGTTAGGATCAACATATTTCTTGTCAAAGTACTTTTTTATAAGTCATCATGGATAATATAGAAAAATATCCCATATTAGGAGATCTAGCTAAAAGATGGAATCAAGAATAACTAAATAGAATGAAGAAGGAACATCCTTAATACAAGTGAGTATGGACTCAAGATGGAATTTAACATAATTATCATAAGAAGATTATTTGATGCTTGTTTGGTGAAGAAACTATGATCTAAGCAGTAGTGGATAGCCTGGAAAAAGAGTTAAGAGTAAAAGGCTATAAGAGACTTTGTTATATAAGGAAAGAATATAAGTTAAAGTTTGCAAGAGATTTTAATGTATAAGGAAAAGAATAGGAGCATATATTCTTCTTAAATTATTGTAGGCACTTGAGTAACTTGAGTTTTTTCAAGACTCAAGCTTGTGACTCTATCAGAAGCACTATTCTTTTAATCCAATTTTCTTTTTAATTTATAAAAATATAATATTGAAAAATATAATGTATATCTTAGTTGCAAATTATCACTACAATAAAATAAAATAAATTGTTATTTTATGAATTATTTATTCAAAAATTAGGATTATTTTTTTAGATTTTCTCACTTGTCAAAATTTGAAAAATTAGTTAAGCAAAGCTTTGCCCAACATATAGCTCTTGCCTTTAATGTCTTCCCAATATAAGGCTTTTAGGTTTGCTAGGTTTGCTTGCTTGTTAACTACTTCTCTCCTTATTGCCTACTTGTTTCCTTGCATTTTGGTCTCTATTCCATATCTCTGCTTAGTTCAACCTCCCATTTTTGACTTTCTCTCTTTAACTTTAACTTAAGGGTAATATTGTCCTTCCACTCATTAGTCTTTTTCTAGCTAGCAGTTCCTTTTTGTTTTAGGAACTATCATTTAAATTATTTAACCTGACTATCAGCCTTATTTCCTATTGCCTCTCTTTATGGATGCTGCAACTACTATCCTTGCCCAGGTTATTAGCTTGGAAAAATATTTTAATAAGTGGCGATTTGGTCATATTTTGAGGCTTATATTTAATGCAATTATTTTTATTTTAGTATTTTTATTGTTTCTGATGCTTAAGTTGTTTATATTTTATTTTTAGGTCTAATTCACTCATTTGGAGCAAAAGAAACGAATTCAGACAATATTGGAGCAATTTATAGCTATTTTGACTAATTTATGAAGTGCATAACAAGTACTTGGCATGTTACAAGAGTTTGGAGGTGTGTTGAATAATTTCTATAAACCACACTTCTGTTGATAAGGAACATGCCTATGTTGGGTGATGAATAGGTTATGTTGACAATACATGCCCATGTTTATGCATGTGATGGCATTGGAAAAGTGTCACATATTTTTTTTGAAGTACACGACTATCAACAAGCCTGTGTTGATACTTGTGTATCTTCCATGATCATAATTTTTAGAGTGGATTTTCATTAATCTAGGTTGAAGTTTTTGAAGATTAAAGGGACATCAATCATGTTATCTTTGATTTTCAACTTTCTATTTAGTTTTGGTGATTTATTTGATATAATTATAAACTAAAATCTTTATGGTATTTGTATTAGATGAACCTTGGGATGGACCTTGTAGTGTTTTTATTTTATTTTAATTGATTATTTAGTTTCATTCATATTTAATTATGTGTTCTTTATTATTCTTGAATTCATATTATTGGTATATTGATTCAGGTGTGATTTCAAGCAATTAAGATTGAGAAATCCTTTGTATGAATAGTTCTAGCATAATTAAAAGGAGTTTTGTACAAACTTAAAGATAGGTCGACATAAATCTTTCAGATTAGGTTTAAAATTAATAGTGAAATTCATAAATCAATTAATAAATTATAGGGGTTTTAATTAGAAAGAGAAACCTAAGAATAAATGTCAACAGTCTTGAGCAATATATTAGCATAATTGAGGAATTTTCATGGTTTAATGAACTTTAGATTAATTTGATTTCTAAAATCATTATTCCATAAGAAGTTCTAGGAAGATTTGAATTCTAGGTGCAATTGTTTTATTGGATAATTCTTTACTCTTTTACCATTCTAGTTTATTAATTATGTTGACATATTTTTAGTTTATTTCTTTTATTTTAAATTTGATTAATCAACATCTCTTTAATTATTGGTTAAATAATAGGAAAACAGTTATGATTAGTAATTATAGTCTCTGTAGGATCAATAATTGGTGCTCAAAAGTCCTATACTATAGCAAAATAAGTGCATTTACCTTGGATAATTTATTTTTTCTTATAGCTCTTTGTCTTGATCTTATGTTTGTGGCTTGTTTATAAGATTTGGGTGTTCGTTATTATTGCAACCAAACACAATAGAAGGATGGGGATGACAATACTCTTAGGGAGATTACGGTATACTATCATTTACGATAGCCTGACGAGCTTAGACAAGAGGCATAGTGACTAAAATATATTTATAATGAGTTGTGACATTTATGATGGTGACTACCCAAATCATGAATGTCAAGCATGAGGTTATATATGGGGGTATCCAATTTACATAACGAACTAGCTTCGAAACACCCAATATAAGAATACTTATAATCAAGAGTGGAGTAGTTATCATAAGTTTTCATGGAATGCCCAAGTTTTCATTGAATTTGTACAACAATAATAATAAGAGGAGTATCAACGTCTCAAATATCTCTTTATAAAATTTGTTACTTCAGCAAATACTACCATCTATAAAACTAAAGAGTTAGGTGTTTTATCTAGACACATTGACTTAGATTTGAGAGACCATATGAATATGAAAACTTTACGGAGTGGAGAGTAGCTAGAGGCTGAAGACAAGGAGGAAGTTTCTATTTAAGAAGAGAATGAAGTTGACAAAGCAAAAGATGAAGAGGAGGAGCTAAATAAGGAGGCCATTGAGGAATTATTGATAGTTATCTTAAGCACAAAAGGCTCGTACTTTCCAAATAACAACTGTCTGAGTCAATCAAAGAGAATTGATGGATTTTCTCAGTCATATTAATTTGAAACCATATATCCTTATTATACTACAGTATGTGGCCTATTTTCAATTTAAAAAACCCTTATTTAGGAGGAAATGTTAAAGCAAGTCATTAGTTATAAATCTTTGCTAAGTTAAAATTAAAATGTGAATTCCATGAAAAAATGCTCCTTAGGAGGCAAGCCAAATTTTATTAGTAATTTTGTTTCAGTTGATTTTATTATAGGTTATTAAGTTTTAATTTCTATAGTATCATATATATATGTGTGTGTGTGTGTGTGTGTGTGTGTGTGTTAATATTGTGGTTTAGTATTTATTTATTTATGGTTTATGTTTACATGGATGTTATTTTTCATCTTTTATGCTTTAAGGATGTTGTAGAATTTCATATTGGAAAGTAGGTGAAAATTTGTCCAAGACAATAAATTACAAAGAGTTGCACACCGATCAATATGCTTATGTTCCTCTACATGCCCATGTTAAGCAAAATCACGACCTTGTTTCACGTAGAGATGAGGTGTCAAAATGTTACAGAAAGATATATAGTCACCAAAATTGGTGACTATGTTGTTGTAAAATGATTGAAGGTCACCTATACACCCACCAGCATGCCCATATTGTCAAAACTAGGTAAGTTTTAAAGAAATAGAAAGAAACATGACTACAAAATTACTCGTGTTGAATTATGTCTTCTTTTACTTGTTTTGAAAAAAGTTATAAAAGGATATACACCTAATAACAAGCCTTGTTAGTAGCTACGTAGATTTTAGGTGTTTTAATTTATTGTTAACACCATCATGTTAAGTCCTAATGCAACCATGTAATTTATCATCTTATTTTTGTTTTAACACGATCAAGATATATGCCCGTGTTCTTACTTTTGTTCAACCTTATCATAACACATTTAACAAACATGCTTATGTTAAAGCCTAAGATGCCTATGCTCTTCAAAAATTAAACCCTAATTTGTTTAACACAAGGGAGTTGCACGCCTATGTTACCACCTATATTAAGCAAAATCTTTTTAAATTCACTTCATACTACCTAGAAACTTACTTTTTCACTTTCTATTTCTCTCCTCTAGGGCACGATCCCCCACCTTCCCCTTATATAAAAATAAAGCTTCAACTTATTTTTTTTAATTTCAATTTAGGGCATGTTTAAACTTTTTTTATATGATTTTTAAGTGATTGAACAATTTTTAGGGAAAATAGGTGTGAGAGTCACTGTTATGGTTTTCGTTAATTTGTTTGGGGTTAATGATATGATTAGAAGAGTTTTGAGAGTTCAATTGAATTTGAATTCAAAGTTTCTAGGGAATTTTGAGTTATTTGGGACAAAATAATGTGAAATTAAATCTCTAGGGGGTGATGAATGATTTTGTATGAATTCAATTATTTCATTGTTTATGCTATGTATGAATTTCATTTTTATTTACCTTTTTATTAGTTTGATTGTATTATATTAGGTGATTTTGTTTTGTTTGTGTTTTATTTGATTTTCTATGGGTGTTTAGTGAATTAATTATATTTTTTGTAATTAATTGTTATTAGGGATTTTTATTTAACTAAGTTGGATATTTTAGATTGTTAATGCCATTAAATTATATAGTTATGGATTAATATGATTTTTTGTTATTAATCCATAACTAATTGATTATGGGATTACATAATGGTGTGTAGTTTATCATTGTTTGATTAACATAAACTTTTCCTTTTGTTTTTAGTGATTTTTTTAATTTCATATTGTAGGGAACAATGATGAAGAGAGCAAATAAACCATACCAAAGGTAGGAAAAGGAAGCGACTAGGAAGTGGCAAAGTGGTGAGGGTATTTCATAACAACCACCTTGACATTTAGAGCCAACACAGTCTACATTGGTAACACATCCTATGCTCAATTTCACAACATTGGCTTATATTGCTTGGTATGAGAGATTGAGTTCCAAGCCATATACCTAGAGCAGATGCATCGATCGGGTGGTTATGAGTCAGGATCTCAGATACAATCTGATGCTTAAGTTTTTTGCCAAATTCACCTTAGAGAAGTGGCGTTACATCTAATATGTCAACCATACTCTCCAATTTTGAGTGCTTGGGGAGACACACAGTTTGAGCTACAATAAATTCTCACTCTACATAGGCCTATGCTCAAAAGTGTATATTACTACTAAAAAGTGTACAACATTGCCAGTACACTTTACTCCTAAGGTTAACAAGAAGGCATTTTGGCACACTATTAGTAGAGAGTGGTCTTATGAGCTTACAAGGTCTAAAAGGCATCACAATTGAGATCCCTTGTAATAAGATACATGTATTCATTGCTTATTCATGTGATCAGTAAGAGAGGAGATAATACTAATATGTTGGGGAAGGTAGATAAGTTCTCCCTATATAGTATATTTGAAGGGTCTCTATCCACCTAGGACACACCTTGACTTAGTTCTTCAAATACTAGGCCTATAATTCCATAGTGGCGCTATCTGTATGGGCCTATATATTACCAGATTGATCAGAGTCATATGTCTATTGAAGTAGCTACTTGTAGGCATGACAATTCGACCCAGGCCTAGGCTGGCTTGAAGTCAACAGGCTAGGGTTGTCCAGCCCGACCTGGCCTGCCATTGGCCCATTGCATTTCTTGATTGATCAGAGGCATATGTCTATTGGAGTGGCTACTTGCAGGTATGACAATCCAGCCGACCTGAAGTCAATAGGCCAGGGTTGTCTAGCCATCCCAGCTCATGGGTCGAGCCAGGCCCGACTTGACAAGTTGCCATCCCTAGCTACTTGAGATGTGGCTAGTACACCATATGGTATCGACTGGACACATGTCCCTAGCTACTTAAGATGTGGCTAGTACACCATATGTTACTTTTTAAGTTTGACATACTAAAATCAATAGGGATAATCTAAAGGAGGACGAGTTAATAGAGGTAACTTATATGCTAATAAGAGCTCAGGAGGAGCCTGTAATTATAAATATAGAAAAAGAAGATTGCCCCAATATACAAAAGAAACAACTCGGATAAGATGCTCTGGCACTATAATCTTTATTAGCAATAGAGTGATAGGATGACTCGTCGACTAGCATAGGTACTCTTAGCTGACCTTCTACGCCTCCATATTGGAACCAAATCAAAATTGCCTAGTTAGATAGGTAAATATGTTAGATTCTAAAAGTTTAATGGACTGCCCTCAAGGGGTGTGACTCGATGGTTGAGAGCGAGGCTTGATTTCGGTTAGGTCTCAGGTTCGATTCCCTGCTAGCCCCTCTTGTAAGTAGGGTGTTCAAAAAAAAACTTCAACAATATGAGAATATGAAACTTAACAATGAAACAAACACTAAAATTTACTTTAAAAAACCCACCAACGTAGAGGGAAAAACTGTAAGTCAAATCGACAAGCAAATCCACTACACTCAAATAAAGATTTGCACATTGATCTCTCACTCTATAACAACAAATTATCTCACAAAGCTTCAAAATTGAAACCAAAGTTAATGTAAACAACAAATTATCTCACAAAGTTTCAAGATTGAATCCAAAGTTAATGTAACAATACACAAACTCTCAAACTAATCCTAAAAACAATATAAAAAAAGGATGAGAATACATCACTACTTGCCATTCCTCTGTTTTTCCTCACTTTTGGAAGTTATGGCTGCACTTTTATATAAAACTCACATATTTTTTCTCTTTTATATCACGAAACAGGTTTTTCTATACTATACACGATTACATACATAGTCGTGTAAGTGACCACGTATTTTTAGCACTGCCTCACTCGTGAAGGTACACAATCATAGAGAAATACATAGTTATCACACACAGTTGTGTATGTTGTGAACATAAGCGTATGCATGATCATGCATGTCTTTGCTATTCATGTCCTTCTTCACACGTTTTCAAAGACTTACACAGTTGATCCATATGGTCGTGTAAGTCAAGACACGAGCGTGAATGCATACACGTTTAATATACATGGTCGTGTAAGTTAAAAGACACGAGCGTATAACACCTTATACTATCGTGACTCCATCAAAAGGGCTTTATTCTTCTTGTCTTCACTTATTAGTCATCTCACGAACTATAAAGGCATCTATGGTCATTGAAACTCTTAAAATAGGGCTAGGCACTCAACAATCCCCCTTCTATCCCAATTATAGAAAGACATGTTATTCTCTAACATCTAGTTGAGAGACATCCCGGAAAGCTTACTACATAGCTCATGTTTGCTTCCAGAAATAACTTTAGTTAACATATCAGCACCATTCATATCAGTATGAATCTTTTATAACATCAATTGTTTCTCCTCAATCACAGACATCAACGAATGATATCTGACATCTATATGCTTTGTGTAGGAATGATACATAGTATTTTTGTCTCAAGTTAATAGTACTTTGACTATCACAAAATACTACATAATCTTCTTACTTCACATTAACTTTTGATGGAACCTTTTTAGTCAGAACATTTCCTTACAAGCTTCCACTGTAGCTACATACTCTACTTCAACTATTGATAAAGCTACACACTTTTATAGCTTGGATCGTCATGAAATGGCTCCTCCTGCAAACTTGAACAAAAAACTTGAAGATCAGGATCTCCAACCATCACTAAAATGCAAAACCTTCTAAAGTTGGCTCACCATCACTAAAATGCCAACTCCACTTTGATGTGCCTCTCAAGTATCTCAGAATCAATTTCACTGCTTCCTAGTAAACCTTCCTTGGATTTGGCAAGAATATGCTCACTATCCCAAAAGTCTGTTCAATATCTTAACCTTGTGCATACTATTGTATACATCCAAACCCTACTACAGATGGGTATGGAACAAGGGATATACCATCTTTCTCCTTTTTGTTGAGGGACATTAATGTCTACTTAACTTGAAGTTAGATGCTAATGAGGTGCTAATTAGCTTGGAATATTTTATATTGAACCTTTCTAGCACCTGTTCAATATGTCTCTCCTTAGACAACCATAATCTCCTACTCTTTCTGTCCTGAGTTATCTCTATGCCTAAAATTTGCTTTGTATGTCCCAAATCTTTCATACTAGAGGATTTATACAAATCCTCCTTTAACTTTTGTAATCTTCCAATAGTTTGACTTATAATCAATATATAATTAACATATAAAAGAAGAATCATGAAGTTCCCAATTATGAATTTTTTGATTATACAAAAGCATCAGCATAAGTTCGTTTGTAACAATGATCTATCATAAAAGAATCAAACTTTTGAGGCAGCTATCTTGGAGCTTGTTTTAATCCATATAGGTTTTCTTCAACTTGCAAACCATGTTTTCCTTGTCTTTAACTTTGAAACCTTTTGGTTACTCCATTTATATCTCTTCTTCCAAATCTCTATGTGCAAAGGTTATTTTAACATCTAGTTGTTATAGTTTAAGATCCAAATAGGCAGTTAAACCTAAAACTATTTGATTGAGGTCATCTTGACTATTAGTGAGAAGATTTTATCAAAACGTATACCTTTCTTTTGACTAAACACTTTCACCACTAGCCTTGTCTTGTACTTTACGAGCTTGTCACCATCTTTCTTTATATTAAATACCCACTTATTCTTCAATTCCTTTTTAAATTTTGGAAGCTTCACAAGCTCATATGTTTCATTCTTCTTTAGAGAATTCATCTCTTCCTTTGTAGTTATGATTCAGAGATCTATGTCTTCACAAGATGCAACCTCTTGTACATTCTTGGGCTCCCTCTCAGTAACCAATATGTATTATAATCTTGGATAGTTTGTAGAAGGCTTTTTCTCCCTTACCGACTTTTAAAACTGCATATTATTAGCTATTGAATCCAAGTGCTTCCTTTGCTCATTATCCTCAATGACTTTGTCTTCAGCATTATCCAAATATGGTTCATGTAGCTCATCATTACTAATTGTATTTGATCATCATCATTATGTTTTTCGTCATCAACTTCATCTCCTTCACTTATAGACTGCTCAATAGTGGAAGAAATTAGCGAAGACTTAACAATACCATATGATGAGATATTGCGTGATGACTTATCTCCTCTCAGAAGATCAACACCTCTCTTTTGCTCCTGGAATATCACATCCTTACTCATGACCACCTTTTGCTTCTCTAGGTTATAGAGTCTGAAGCCAAACTGATCACCACCATATCTAACAAAAATGCAAGGTATCGCCTTTAAGTCAAGCTTCTTTCTCTAATCCTTGAGTACATGTTTATATACCTTACAACCAAAAACTATTAGACGATGATATGTAGGATCTTTACCAATCTATCCTCTCTTGGGAACCTCAAAATCCAATGAAACTGAGGGATCTTGATTATTCAATTAACTATAGTTCAAACTGCTTCACCTTAAAATTTCTTTGACAATATAGACATTCTGAGCATATAACAAACCTTCTTTATAATTGTTCTATTCATCCTCTTAGCAACATCATTTTACTGTAGAGTCCTAGTTTCTGACTTTTCATATCTAATGCTATACAACGTACAATAATCTTCAAACACTTTGAAAGTATACTCACCTCTATTATCTATTTGCAGACACTTTAGCTTCTTCGCAGCTTCCTTTTCTACTATGACATGAACCTTCTAGAAAGTTTTAAATACTTAATTCTTTAAGTTCAACATGTACACCGATGTCTTCCTCGAATCATCATTAATAAATGTAATAAAATATTTGTTACCTCCCACTCTAATATCTCCCACTTCCTTACAGATATTCTCTTAAAAGAAACTTCATGTTGCTTTCCAGCTAAACAATAATCACAAGGATTAAGCGATTGTGTGTTCTTAACTAGGATATAGTTCTTTCTTACACATGTGCCCCAATTATCAATACTAAATTTTGAGATGTTTCTTATTTGATTGTATATATTTCTCCACCACCACACTCCATTCAGTGTTTGTTATACAATGAGCAACATAGCTCTCCTTGAGCAATAATCATTGCTACTTTGAACAGTTTCTATTTCCTATCCTCGAAAGTGTGCCAAAATCTTTCTTGATCCAACATATTAGCGAATGATAGATTTAGCCTTGAATCGGGACGTGTCATACATCCCTCAAATTGAGTAAGCATCCGATGTTTTTCTAAACCCGAATATCACCCATAATGACAATCTTAACTAAACTTTGATTTCCCATCTTTACGCTCCTAAAGCCTCCACTCTTGTAGTTTGAGAAGTAGTCCACCTTTGGAACACAATGATAAGAAGCTCCTGTGTCAGTCATCCACTCACAAACTAAATTACTGACATAAAAGCATTTACTTATCACAAAACTAAGGACACCTCATCATTCATGCTTGAAGCTGTTGCTGTTGTATTCTTATCATCTTCATCATTCTGATGATCTTGCTTTTTCTGATCCATCTTTAACTTATAACAGAACCTTTTAGTGTGTCCTGACTTATTGCAATAATGGCATGTCTTCACGTTTTTGTCACCTTTGGCCTATAATTGATTCTTAGACTTACCACACACTTTAGGACCCTTGCTCATGTTCTTTCCCCTACTTGCTGTCATGAAAGCCTACACATTTTCAACTCCCATATTCTTTCTTCTAAATTCTTCATTCAACATACTTTCTTTGATTACATCCAAAAAGAACACACTTTTAGGAGTTGAGTTGCTAATCGTCACCACTAGTGTCTCCCAGCTATATGATAACAAACTCATCAAGAACAAGGCTTGAAACTTTTCATCAAAATTGATCTTCATTGTATTAAGCTTGTTGATTATATCCTGGAAATCACTTAAATGCTTTGACATAGATTTCCCAACTTTTAGCTTTAAGTTTACATGTCTTTTAATCAAAGAGGCCTTATTATAAGTAGTATTCTTTTCATAAAGTCCTTCTAACTTTTTCTATAGCTCAAAAGGATCCATTTCTTGAGACTTATAGTTGAATAAATTGATATCAATCCATTTTCTAACCATACCCAGGTTTTTCACTTAGTCATTTCCCATTGTTTATCTAACATCTTTTCTGGTTTTGAAGGAATATCATCCTGCACACCTTTGTCCACATCAATAGGATCAAAGAGATTCTTGCAATACAGAAGGTCCTCCATCATGGGCCTCATGGAGTAGTTTGATGACGTTAACTTAACCATAGAATTGTTTTTACCTTCCATCATAATAACTCCAATACCACTTGTAGGAAGACAATAAGACAACACTTTAAAAGGTTAACCAAATATCAAAAACAAAAATACTCTTTAACTTTAACCAGCAAATTAGTATGAGAATAATAAGCTTAACAATAAAACAAACACTAAGATTTATGTGGAAAATCCTCCAATGTAGAGGAAAAAAATATGGGTCAAATCGACAAGCAAATCCATTAAACTCAAATGAGGATTAACAAAGATTAATCTCTCACCTTATAACAACAAATTGTTTCACAAAGTTTCAAGATTAAAACCAAAGTTGATGTAACAACAAAAAAACTCTCAAACCAATCAAAAAAACAAAAAAAAAGGATGAGAACACTAGTCGATACCAAAATACAGTCAAAATTTTAAGAATAAAATGTAATTTTAAAAAAATGTTGGACTAAAATGTAATTTTAAAGAAATCCTAACTATTTAACCCACCATTGTTAACATGCCCCCTAACCTAGCCGCATGCTCTCATTCCCACCACTGCTTTGGTTGTATGACTCGCCTCGCTTACCTGCCTGCCTCACCTCACCCGCCTAGCCTACTTAGTTCGCTTGCCTACCTCACCTCTCCTACCTACCTCACCTACCTTCTTTGCTTGCTTGCTTTGACAGTCGCCTTGCCTTGCCTTGCCTTGCCAGTCGCCTTGCTTATGTAGTCGCCTCATAATCCTGCCTCTACCACTATAGCCTATTCAAGCCTTAAAGTTGCAAATTGCAATCACCAGTCACTTCAAACCATTCTGAATTTTTGATTTAGACTTGAACAATTGAAAATTTGAAATATGTGTAATGCAATATGTTAAGTGTTGGTTGTTAATTTGTTTATGTTGTGATGGTTAATGTTGGGTGATGAGTTAATTCATAAATGAGTAGTTGTTGTGTGTGAGTGACTTAAAATTGTGAATTACTGAATTGTAACTTGTGAGTTTAGAAATTGCATTTCAGAAATTGAGGATAGCAGGTATATGAGTTTGTTTTATGTAAATTTTGAAAATTGAGGAATGAGATTAAGGATTTTATATAGAATTATAGTATTTGAAATTTTGAATTTTGAATGTGCTTTGTCATTTATATTATTTTGATTATGGAAACTAGGGATTCAATCATTCAATACAAAATTAAAGTTTGTGTTATTGTTTGAAATTTAAGAAATATTGAATTAAATGTTGGTCTTTATTATAAATTAGGTTATTATAAATTGATTTCTTAATATACAAAATGAGTTAATTTATGTTACATTATGTGATTATACGAATTATGTTAAAGAAGTGAGTTTATGTCTGAATCATATAATCACATAAAATGAGTTATATTTATTAAACGAATTAAGTTATAGATATGACTTATGAGTTTATATTTAAATTATGTAATCACACAAAATGAATTATAATTATGAGTTGTAACTTTAGATAGAATGTGCTAATTTTCCTAAGGAATCATTATAAAAGTTTATGAGGATTGTTGAGAAAAAGTTGTTGCTCTATTTCTTGCTATTATTATACACAACTTGATTTTAATACGAAGTTATTAAGCTAATTTTAATATGTGACTTCATTTATTTTTACAGATAAATGTAGAGAGGTTCAAGTACACCTAAAATTCAGTAGTTTCATGTATATGAAGATTAGATGATCTAGCCTAGTCTTATGTTAGATTGGTTCCTAGAATGAAGAATTATATTATTTGTTTGTATTATAGTAAGCCTTTGAAAGGTGGGAAAATCAATAGATTAAAGAAGCATTTAGGTGGGATCAAAGTTGATGTGGGGCCTTGTAAGAAAGTGAGTCATAATGTCAACTGACAAATGAAGACTTTGCTTAAGGAGTATTAGCATAAGAAAGATAGATGGCAAAGATTGAACTCGAAATTGGTAGTGGAAGTTCTTTTGATAGTGATTAGGATGACAGTGAAGATGTTGAAGGTGGTAGTATTCCTACCTAACAAGAAGTAAATATTGCACTAGGTGTTAGGAAAAGAAAAAGACAAGTTTCTAATTTTTTGGGACCACAAACAACTCTTAAAACTCAGCGTTCAATCTGTAGTGCCTTATAATCTAGAAAAATGGCTTGTAATATTGACATGACAATGACTAGATGGTGGTATTATTTAGGTATAACATTTAATACTACTCAATCTTATTATTATCAGCCTACAGTGGATGTTATTGTCTTTTAAGATCCATGATAAAAAGCTCATTCAATTGATGACTATAGAGGTAAACTTCTGAGCAGCTCTATTTATGAAATTAATAGTTAATAGGGAATGCTATTAACTATTAAAATAATTATTGCCTATGAAAGGATGCAAGATCTTTAAAGCTCACATATGGAGATTTATAAGGATGCTTATGGTGATTTTGGGATGCCAATTGCCATTTGTCAAAGAGACAAACTTAATCTAGGTTTTTTTTCACTTTTGTTAGTTGTTGAAAATTAACCATCACATAATTAGTTTATAATGCTACTTTTGTTGTCTTATGGCTTACATTTGCTTGGTGGGACCAATTCAAAAGTGGTATTTCAAAATTGCAAAGATTTACAACTTGAATTCGAAGTCAATGTGTGAGTGCAATAGGGTGTGAAAGGAATTAGAACACATTCAAATTCAACCATTCCAAGAAAATGAATAGATTAGAGCACAAAAGATTGAATGACTTGGTCTTTGTTTGATACAATTTAAAGCATCGTAAAAGATATGTTACTATCATTATTAAGTTGAATATAATTTCTTATAATTTCTTAATAGGACTCTTAATAGAACAAGTAGTTATGTAGATCTAATTTTCCTTAATCATATTGATCTTTTGGCGGATTGAATTTTTAAGGAACCGAGTTCGATAGATAAGAGTGACTTGGAAGATAATTTTTATTAAGGAAGTATTGGCATGTCACTTAGTGTGATGAATTTAAATGGTGGTAATGATGAGAATTTTGTACCAAATGAGAATTGAGGTCAATATAATTTGAGTCGGTATTCAATTGAATAAAATTCCAGGTTTTTGTTTTTTCTCTTATTTTAATTTCATTTATGTTTGATGTATATGTTAAATTCTATATTACTTCTAGTTAGTTGTTTTCTTGGCATGAACTCTTGTTGTAAATTGTAATTATTA
This sequence comes from Erythroxylum incrassatum, assembly GCA_026546855.1. Classification (NCBI taxonomy): domain Eukaryota; kingdom Viridiplantae; phylum Streptophyta; class Magnoliopsida; order Malpighiales; family Erythroxylaceae; genus Erythroxylum; species Erythroxylum incrassatum. The sequence continues at coordinate 6,295,327 of JANVCL010000001.1, forward strand.
GAAAATCATGAACATTTATTATTCTTTTTATTTGATTCTTTGATTTAATTATTATTTATTATATGATAAAATTGTATCATTTTAAATGTTTCGTATTGTCCTTAATTTTATATTTTTATAGTGATTAAATGATCTTTTTCTTATTAATTGCAGTTATTATTTATATGTGAAATATGTGAAAAGTAATATTAGTAAAAATAAATAGATTATTGCTATTTTAAAATTATACAATACAATATATTAAGGGGTTATTTTGTAATTTTAAAAAATTCAAGGAATACTTTATAAATTTAAAAATTACCCGAAATGGTACTCAGTAGTGACTGATATCAGTACAGTACAGTACCAAAACCAAATCTAGTACCGGTACGGTATGCATAACATTGAATATAACACGACTTGTCCTCTCTCTCTATGTTTTTATCACTTTTGGAAGTTAAGGTAGCACTCTCCTAGAAAACCTCAGCTTTCTCCTAGAAAACCTATGTATTTTTCTCTTTTATATAACGAAATAGGTTTTTTTGCACTGTGTTACATATACAACAGTGTAAGTGACTCCTAGAAAACCTATGCATTTTTCTCTTTTATAAAACGAAATAGGTTTTTTTCTGCATTGTGTTACATATACAACAGTGTAAGTGACCTTGTCTCTTTAACATCGCCTCATTCTCAAATGTATACAGCCACAGAAAGATACACGATCATCATACATGACTGTGTATGTCATGAGCACAGGCATTAACATTATCACGTCCTTCTTCACACAGTTCTAGAAAATTATACGATCGATTCATATAGTCGTGTAAGTAAAGACGCGAGCATGTGTGTAAGTTCCCACATGGCTGGGAAGAAGAACGAAACACCCCTTACAAAAGTGTAGATACCTTCTCTCTTTCAGACGCATTTTTCATGCCCTAACGCACCGGATCCCATCAGAACTCCGAAGTTAAACATGGTAGAGCCAAAGCAATAC
>JANVCL010000001.1:6297536-6313518 GCA_026546855.1 Erythroxylum incrassatum
TCAACTTTTTCATTTGATGAATCATAATTAACTGTATGGTAATAACTCTTCTTATGAGGGGTAATTTGATATTTTGTGATTGATCTAACCTCCCCAAAGCTTTCAATACAACAATTATGAGACTTACACCACTCATTTTCAAAGCACTTGAACAACTCAAGAGTATAAACAGTTGTTGCATGTTTCAAATTTTCAGTTGGATACAACAATGAGGGAATACTTGTACTTGATTTAAAGTCAACCTTTAACTCCTCATATCTACGATCTTCAAGGAGTCTCTCAACGTGATGAAAAAATTCCAAGAATTTTTGTTGATAACTGACATACCTCTTGATAACACTATTCATGCTCTCACTTCTTTATATTGTTGTCATGTCGGCACAAAACATTTGTCTTCCATATACTAAAGCCCATTTTTCCTTTATCCCAAACATGCGCCTTAACCAATCATTGTCTTCAAGTGCATATTTGTGTAACATCTCATTCCATGCATTTACAAAATCTACCTCTTCTTCAAAATCATATATGCATGAGCTAAAATCTCTTGAAAAATCCTTGAATTGCGAGAAAACACCATTTAAATGGATAGCCGCATTTTGATAAATGTGCCAAATACATAAACGATGATGAGTTTCAGGCCATCTTAGTGTTAGAGCCTTTGCCATTGCTGCATCTTGGTCTGTAAAAATAGTGTTAGGTCTTTTACCATACATAGCTTTCGCAAAAGTATCAAATAACCATTCAAATGTGAGGGATGTCTCATCATATAACAATGCAACACCAAAGATTGTAGTCTGCTTGTGGTGATTTACACCTACAAGTAATGCAAGGGGACGACCTTCATTGTTCTTCCTGTAAGTTGTGTCAAAACAGACCACATCACCAAAATGTGAGTAATCTGCTCTCATCTTTGCATCTGACCAGAAAATGTTGGATATTAAATCATCTTCATCAACTTGAATAGCATAAAAAAAAATTGGATCATCAAATTGCATTTTTTGCAAATATTCCAGAACACCTCCTGTATTACCTCTTTTCGCATCTCTTGATCTTTTACACCGTAAGTAATTTCTGTAGTCATCTGGTATGAAACCTAAATTTTCTCGACCACCTGCTTGCCTAACCATGACATCATAAGATGCCTTTGGTGGAATTCCTACATCATTTGCCATTTCAATTTGTATTGCTGTAGATAAACTTATCTTTCGGTGAGATCTGTGTAAGTGCGTCTTGTTTGGACTGGAGAGGTAATGATTATGCTCTTCAATAAACTGAACCACACAGAATATCCCGCTTCTTCGACAACTGACTCTCATTTTAGCTTCACAACCAAACCTTGTTTCGGGTCCTTTTGCTCTCACTTCAATATCTCGTTTGTCTTTTCCTCGTTTACCTTCAGCACTACAACAAAACATTCTGTCAATCAAGTTTCCGGATTTATCTTTGTGGTTTCTGCTTCTCCTTATCCCAAACCCGACTTTTTTGGCATATGTCAAATAGAATTGGTAAGCATCTTCTTCTGTCTCAAACTCCATTCCAATTTTTGGTATTAATTCTGATACTTCACTCGAGCCAATAGCTTGCAATTCTTGATTACTGTTTAAACTCATGACAGATACAAGCTCATCTTCACCTTCACTCTTGCCAACTTCGTTACCGTCTTCAAATTTTAACTGACGACAAGACGAAGATAAACCCGCCATTGAATTATTAGTTTTGATCTTGAAGTCAAAACCTAAAAAAACAAATGAACAAAAAATGAAAATGGATACTTCACTTTTATGATATAGAGAAACAGTAAGTGTCGAGTTCATAACTTAATTAAGAAGGAAAAATGAATCTTTTAGCATTAAATAAATATCTAACAACTACTGCTAAACAAGTTGTTTAAAAAATATTTGATTTCTTTATTTGGCGTTCCCAAGTATTGGTAAACTAGAAACAAAAAGAAAGGAAAAGACATCAACCTCACTAAAGTTAGAATAGAGCCAATTGATACACAACAAAATTGGATTTTATTAAAACATCATATTGTGGTTGAACAAGGTTGGAACAAGTTTATTAAAATGATTTATTTCTTTTAAAGAAGTAAAATAAAAGGTACTTCCTTTTTTCATCACAATCAATTAAATGTTATTGTATAGAAATCAAGTTTGAATGTGATATAGAAGAGACATCACTTAACACGTAAGATTTTACATGAAAAACTAAACACGTCTCATTAAAGTATTAGACTATACAACATAAGGTCTATTTGTTACAAAAAAAACATATACTTTGGTTTGGTAGTTGAACAAAAATTACATTAAAATATATGGAATATAACTATGTACATGAGCAATGGACAATGATAGCAGTGTAGGCTTGGCTTGTAGCATCAATGTCAGTACTCGTGAGACAACATCTTATTCCTACCAAGCTCCATAAAGTTTTATAGTAGACTAATTGACATAGAAGATTTCAACCAGTCGCAAGAACCTCAAGCCTATTCATAGAAGAACACTTGTCCCACTCCACCAAGAAAATCCATTATGTACCCATAAGTCATACCTTGAAGATAATCTAATACCACCAATTGTCAAAGGCTTGATTCCTTATGACAATTAAAGCACACCAAAGATCGAACGAACAATTGAAGAAATGCCAACGCACATGGCAATAATGAGTAATCTTCACAGTTTTTTATCCTACAGCATGGGGACTGAAAATCGAATTGGGTGCTCAAACCTGTCAGCCATTAAAAAACAAAAGTAAATAGAATTAGAAGAAGCTCTCAAGTGACCAGATTAATGAAGTAGCTTACGTCATGGAAACGAAAAATGAATCAAATTAGCATGAAAGTTATTGCCGATTGAGAAGCATCGAAGTTATGGAACTGTAATGTCAAATTTATTTTCCCTCCGCGTGAATCATGAATAAGCATAATCAATCAAGGATAAACCACATTTGAACCATTTATAAGCATTGAACAAAAACTGAACTTAAGCTGAAATTCGGGTAGACCAAATGAAAAGTAACTAGCTAATTTTGAAAAATCATAACTTAAGCTATAAGCCTCAGAATTTAGTGATTGAAGTTGCTATCTCTTCCTCTTGATGAGCTCTAAATGCTCACCAAATATCATAGGATGGGGAGGTCTGTGCTAAAAGTTATGTCATGCAAGAAGGGGTTGTCCTCTTTTTGTGACCTGAAATGTGCACCAACTTTGGGGAATAAACTGTATTAATTGGCAACTAATTATGGGGCAAGAAAGGTGCCATTATCTTTATCTATGTCTTAGCTTTCAAAAAAAATTCCTTGCTAAATTTAGACAACAATAAGGCACCCAAAACATTTTTCTCCTACAGCTACTTTATCAGACCTAACATTCCAGATTCAACACCTAAGTTTGCACAGCCATAACTTCATGTAGAAAAACCAGAAAAATGCTCAAAAATTTGCAAATTTTTCCTTAAGATGTCTACTTTTAGGGCAACAAATAGCAAGGACGCAATAAAGGCTTTGCAAGAAGAACTAAGGAAAAGCTTTCAACAGCAACTCCAACTAGTAAATGGGACAACTAAATAGGTTCCATGTAGAAGAAGGCTTTTTACTTTCAGAAGATAGGCTATTAACAGATTTTCCCTACAAATTTCAGACTTTCAACAATCATACATAATATACTTAATGGAAACATAAAGTTCTTTGCCAAAATTCATACAATACAGCATCTAAAGTAGACTTTATAACATCTAAAAAACAAATGAGATTTAGATATGCGCAAGTAGATATCAGGTGTGTAAAATTCAAGCTCTTCCTAGCCAATTCCATAATTCCTGCATAAGATCTACAAAAAAAGATGTGATGGGGAAGCAGATGTTCATTCCCACCAGTGTAAATTTGTTGATGCTGTAAAAGGGAAAAGTATTACAGATACAAATACAACCTTTTCTTTCTCATGCCTGGAGCAGCCAAAGAATACAAGGACAGGAATCATATAAACCATGGAATGAAAGGTTGAAACTTCTCAAAAAATTTAAACATAACTAATGTCCGAGAAAAATCCATACAGAGATGGCGATCTATCATCATCCATGTTTGAGTCAGCAGATTCCTAATGACTAGTGTAACCAAGCCTGAATAAGATGCCCAAACTAATGCACGTTCTCAGTTTTTATTATAAACAATCATAGGTTTGAAGACAACTAAATGCATCAACACATTGAAAATCTAAGCTCGAGCTACCTATTTATTGTAGAGCTCAACCAAATTTTGGTTAAAAGGTAAATAGAAATTGTAATCTTACAAGAATCATCAGCCATAAGGTAAATTTCTATGTAGCTAGAACAAACAGACATCATGAACTAACACAACTCATCTCCCAACTCGAAGACAACAAGCAAAAAAAATGTACAAAAAGGAGAAAAAGGAAAAACTGTTGCATTCAACTGGAATCATGCAGACAGTTCTTACATTCTTTTCTCAAAAGGAATGTAACGTGGACAAACTACTCAAAGTCAAGAGTTCAATTAGACTCACTTTACCCAATACAGCATTGATGAAATTGGCAAAAATAGTCACAAGAAGACTTATTCCAAGTAAAGAACTCTTTTTCAACACTTCTACAGATTCCATTTTTATTAAGTGGTAAGTTTAAATTATTTCATCAAAGTCTACAAAGGTGTATTTGAACAACGTTGTTTAAAGAGATGCAAGCTTTCTTGTAAGTCGGTGAAAAGGACACAAGCTTTAAACCCCAAAAACCATTTCTCTCTCTATATATATATGTGTGTGTGTATAAAAGAAAGATAAAGAGTCCTCCGTAGATTTCATTTAGTTGTTAGAAACTACACCTACTGTGATTCTATAGTCCTTCACATCTCCTGAACACAAAAACATTAATTGTCGTTAATCAATTTCAAAAGACAGAAAATAAATACATTAATAACTAAAAGAACTAGTCAAAGGAAGGCCATTAATATGTTTTCCAGATCCAGCAATACAAGCATGGTGCACCATATCATAAACTAGTGATAGGAAAACTAAATTTGCAGTTGAGAAATCTGACACATACTCAACATCATATTTGCTAGCAAGACGGGTATACGTGTCAGCATTCACTTTCGCTATGATTATGGGGTCCTTCAATTTTGCAAGAATAAGCGCAGCAGCATCTAACTGCAAACAAACATAAAAACAAATGGTTTCAAAAGAGCAACATAGAGTGCCACAAATAAGAACCGCCAAAAAACAAAGGTAGCTATTAGTTAACTGTACAAGAATAACAACTCCCAATGGCAAACTAAGATTGTTATGACAAAGAACGTAGAGAAAGGACTCGTGCGAGGAACACATTACATTAGAGAAACACAAACTTTTATGGCTTTCGCATTCTCCACTTAAACAAGCATAAAGAAACAAAAACTTGGTAAAACGCAGAGATTGTCTAAGAAGACATTAATAACTCAAGTTGCATAAAGCCGAATTAAATGAGTAAACAAAAAAAACTGTGGTCTACTACATCACAAAGAAAATTGAAAACCTAAATTCCCTCTTATATCATATCAGACCCAAAAAAAAGATACGAAAAGAAGAATTATTCCTTGTAAGAAAGAAGAAAGTAATGAATCAAAGAAGGACTTCAAAGCGAAAAGGTATGCGACACTCCTGAAAGAAAGAGTTGAAACGGGAAGGTAAATCAAAGAAGGATAAGCTGAGAATCAGATGTTGTTTAGTTAAAAAGAAAACGTTGACATTTTAAGTGTAGAACATAGTAGGAGCAGGGTTAGTGGCACTGATGATCAGGTCGAAAGCACCAAACATGGGTGTACGAGAAAAGTAAGGAGAAGTACACTTCAACTCAATCCTTCCCCAGTTTCTTTGCCGTTGATCTCACACAAAGCTTTTACGTCACGCGCTCTCTTGTTGCCTCTGCCCCATCTATGGACATCCCACTCTTTCCCTCTGCTAAATCCTCCAAAAGGGGCCCAAAATTACTGTCTTTTACCGAAATGATTATTTCTTTTTCCTTCTTAATTACTGTTATTTACAGTTATCTCTGAATCCAATCCCTTTGTTGAATCTCAAGTGGTGGCATTGATGGTTTCTTCCATTCTTCTACTGGCAAAATATCGCTTTCTTTAACAAATTTTTGTCTGTACAAAACCCAGAATCCTAGGAACTTTCTGAAGGAAGAAAATTTTGAGCTTTGACCCGAAAACCCATCATTGAGCAACCATGTATTTGTCTGAAAAGCCCCGGCCCCTCGATTTCTACAAGGAGGAAGTGACACCCAGCAGCAGGGACAACATGATTATCGAAGTTGTTTCTTCCAATGGCGATTTACCTCCACATCAACATCATATTCACAACCCACATCACCATCACCACCAACAGCAGCAGCAACAACAGCAGATGATTCTCGGAGACAGCAGTGGAGACGATAACCATGAAGTGAAAGCGCCTAAGAAGCGAGCAAAAACATGGGTCCAAGACGAAACTCGAAGCTTAATTGCGCTCCGGCGAGAAATGGACGGTCTTTTCAATACTTCGAAGTCAAACAAGCACCTCTGGGAACAAATATCTGGCAAGATGAGGGAGAAAGGGTTCGATCGATCTCCAACTATGTGCACCGACAAGTGGAGGAACTTGCTTAAAGAGTTTAAAAAGGCTAAGCATCAAGATAGAGGAAGTGGATCAGCGAAAATGTCTTATTATAAGGAGATTGAAGAGATTTTGATGGAGCGGAGCAAGAATGCACAGTATAAGAGTCCTACCCCTACTTCTAAAGTTGATTCATACATGCATTTTGCTGATAAAGGTAGCTGGGGATTGGTGTTTTTTGAGGTTTTTAGATTCTTCTGCTGATTTCCATGAAGTTGCAACTGCATTGTTTGAATCAAGTGATTCCTTAGGCGTTGTTTTTGACTGGAATAAATATGGGTTTTCTAGTTCTGACTCTTCTGATTGTTATTTATATAATCAGGGACGGATCCAGGGGGGGCTGGCAGGGGCTATAGCCCCCCTAGACTAAAAATTATATATATATATATAGGCGCCAGCCCTAGACTAAAATTTTTTCAGAATATATACATATATATAGGCGCCAACTCCTCAGGACTAAAATCCTGGATTCGTCGCAGATATATTAGAATTGCTACATTTGGGTGCTTTCTGGGTTGTGGAATATGGGATTTAACCTGTTATGGAATACTTGCTGGGAAGCTAAATTTGATCTGACCAGAACAGCAACTAGGAAAAGCTATAGAAAACGGTATCATGACCTACTCGAATGTTTCCATATGATTTTGGACTCTGAAACGGTCGACTGGATTTACAGTGTACAACCCGAATAAAGATTGGGAATGTACAAAACTTAAGTTGCAGGATATAGATGTTAAAATTTTCTGTTAAGATTAATGCTGGGTAATTCTATGATCAGAGGGTTTGAAAATCATGTGTTTTATCCATTGCATGTAGCAGCAGAAGGAAACACTTTAGCTTTGTGCTAGGGATGCTAATATGTTGTGCCTTCTGACCATTGAGAAATTTTATTTTAGTTTAAAGATGCTGTGAAATTCAAATTCTGTTATGGCTATCTAAATAATACGTCCCTTGGGATCTCAATAATGGAATATGTGACCTTAAAATTACAGTTGCATAGCTTGAAAATATGCATTTAGTTTAATTAAAAAGTTGGGTGATCTCTCATTCGAAAAGCTAACTGGATTTGCCACCATGGCACTAGTTCTGAGACTGCTGTTGGGATATTCATTCTGATTTGTGACACTGGCTGATCTTATCTTAAACATTTATCAGACATCTGTTTGAATTTGACAGGGTTTGAAGATACAAGTATCTCTTTTGGACCCATGGAAGGTATGTATCTTATTGGCTTCAATATGCCGTGCCACTGTTTGCTAGTTTGTCACCTAGTAATCTACTTAATGAACACACGTTTCTTCCCTTTGTCTTATGCAATGATTTGGCTTTCTTTTTATATATATTTCTTTTTCAGTTTGAAGTTAAGGAAGGGTTTATGCATAGTTGAGTTCCTTGTATTCAAAGTATATTTGCCTCATCCCTACCATCATCAAACTAATTACCAGCAACACATTACACATTTGGAAAGTTAACAACTGTTTGTTGGATAATCAGTTTGTACCGGCATATGTTGCCTATACAATTTGTGCCTTATGAGAAAATATGATTTTAGACTGTTGTCTTTGATTTGGTCAATCTACGAATAGTCCCCCAATTTGTCAGTATAGTGGAAGCATCTAGTTACCTCTGGCTTTATGCTCCATTAGCTTTCTGGCGTACAAATTGAACGCATATTACCTGCCTTATACATTGAAACTGTTGTCTTGGGAAGATTTCCCCTTTAACTTGAAGCTAAACTAAAGATATTTTCCACATAATCTCTGTATCCATCAATTTGTATTATTTCTCAAAGAGCTACTCCTTTATGAAATAAGAGTTCTAAACTGAATTAATGCAGTAAATTTCATCTTCTATTCTCAAATAGAACAATTCCTCTCCAACAACTAAACTGCAGATTACTGAGGACATATTTTGATAGCCATGCATTCTATCCCTGTGATTTCACGTTGTCTGCTATTACTAAATGGCATTGGTTGTACCTTACTGGAAAACTTCTGTTTCCTATCATTTTTCTGGGACCTTGACATGATTGTAATCTCTTTGTAGTCCTTCTTTGAATGTAGCAACTAAAGTTTGAGATGCTTGTTAAAGTTACATGGGAATGGTTGTTGAATAGTTTATGCTTATTAAAGCTAGATAAATAAATCCTTCAGAGTGTTAGGCTAATCAGAATCTTTTATTCTATTGTATGTCTAATTTTTAATCCATATTCTTAGTCAATGGACACCAACTAAACTTTTGAGTGGACTACTTTTAGTGACTAATTCATGCACTTTAGTTTGTTTTCTCTTCATGATTTTACCTATCACATCCAAAGTTGTTTATATTATCAAATTTGTCTTAAAGGGATTTGCATTTACCTCATTAAGTAAATTTTTTGTGCAGCTAGTGGCAGGCAAACACTGAATCTTGAAAGGCGCCTGGATCATGATGGACATCCTCTTGCCATCACAGCAGCTGATGCAGTAGCTACAAGTGGGGTTCCTCCTTGGAACTGGCGGGAAAACCCTGGAAATGGTATTACACTTAAATTTATAGTTATTGTTATTGTATGATGACATGTAACTTTAGATACTAATTGATTTGGCCAATTGCTTTTTCTAAAGCAGCTGATATCATTTTTGAGCAATAGAATACTTTCTTATTTTGATTAGTATATCTGTTTATAGTAATAGTGCTTGATTTTTCGTTATGGCTTCGTTATCCTGAGTTGGCAGGTGCCGAAAGCCATTCCTATGGTGGGCGTGTGATATCAGTCAAGTATGGAGACTACACAAGGAGGATTGGTATTGATGGTACTGCAGAAGCTATCAAGGAGGCAATCAAGTCTGCTTTTAGACTAAGAACGAAACGTGCATTTTGGCTGGAGGACGAGGACCAAATAATTCGTAGTCTTGATAGGGATATGCCTTTGGGGAATTACACTCTTCACCTTGATGAGGGTAACTGACGTGTTTTTGTTTACTTACTAAACAATTTTGTTTTGTTTATATGGTAGATGATGCCTTGATGTCTCCCCATTATTTTGGACTAACAGTGAACCGTGTTCTACTGAATCTGTTAAGTAGAAGGAATGTATCTTAAAATCCAGTCAATGTACTTTGCAATTGGGCTTCTTTTGCATTGATTTACAATAACTACTCCAGTGCTTCCGGCTTTGCGAGGATCGGGAGAGAGACATCAATTTGGCTTCTTTTGCACTGATAATATCTTTAAATGGGGTCATCTATCTCGTAGTTGTGCTCATATCTGTTGGATGAATGCAGTGGGGCCCGCCAAGTACACATGGACTTGTAATGTCGTGGTGCAAAGTCCAACCGCCTATATGCATTGTCTTTTCTTATTTCCACACCTAAGATTTTCTGGTTTAGATGACATCTTTCATTGATGTGGTTTCCATCTACCAAATTTATTATTCCTCTGGCTTTAACTATTTAAGGTGGTGCATAGTTCAGCTATATGTTGTGAAAATCTTTGAGCCACTAATTTTGTTTGAGACACTTCTCATGAATCTTGGATCATAACTGACTTTCTGCATAATATTGATGTGACATTCTTTTATTTGCAGGGTTAGCCATCAAGGTGTGCCTGTATGATGAGTCTGATCACATTCCAGTGCATACAGAGGAGAAAGTTTTCTACACTGAAGAGGACTACCGCGAGTTTTTAACTCGTCGGGGTTGGACATGTCTAAGGGAGTTTGATGGGTACAGGAACACCGATAACATGGATGAGCTTCGGCCTGGTGTCATCTACCGTGGGGTGACTTGAAATGAGGCACATAGAATCTTTTTGCTTAATCCCTTCATTTTGTCATGAATGCAACACCTTCCAACTGTATCAATTGTGTTCATCAAGTTTGTAAATATTATTATCATTCAATTTTGTTTAATTTCTTTAATTTTTTACTTGAACATTGATGAAGACCATCAGCAGATGTTAGTAGCTTTTTTCTTCTCTTTTTTCTTTTTCAGAATTTTCGCCGCATAAAGAAATGCAAATTAATGCTTGGAGCAAAAGTTTCATCTGCAGCTATTTGCAGCTTTACAGAGATGCATTATCGCAGTACGTTTGCATTCTGGCTTCTCTTCACAGGGTTCTTTAATGGACAGATTTACAGTTAGCTGTTTTCTAATGCGGTCTTGGAAATGGGAGATAAGGACATTTAGTCTAACTCAATGTTGGAAATTTAAAATTGCTTTTGCAGGTTAAAATTAAGGCAATGGATATACATTACCACTTAAACACATACAAAGTTAACGCTCAATAGAACTCAGCTTCTTCGATTTTAAGACTTTCTACAGAATATGAATATATTCAGAGAGGATTCACTATTTCTTTCAAATTCGGACTACGATCAATTACGGTTCATCCCACTCGTCATTCTTGTACGAAACAAGAGTGTCAACCTTGTGTATCTGCAGCACCACAAACAAACAAGATAATACGAGGTCAGATGAATTTTCTTATAGAAGTCATAATAACTTGTTCCTCCGCAGCACCAGAAACAAACAAGATAATACGATGAATTTTCTTATTGATGCCACAATAACTCGTTCCTCCACAATTACCTTAGTATCAAATGAATGCAGTTTCACCATCTGCGGGTTTGCAATTAGTTTAGGGTCACTCTCAATCCAAGTAAATGGGACCGCAACATCTTTATCTGTGTACGCTAATACGTCAAAAACACCTAAAAGCAGATGAAGGGATTGAATCAATTAACTCAGATAATCTTTCAGAGCAATGAACCTACAACAGAACATCAAGATCTTACAAGATTCATCAAGGCATGGCAGGTAAGTGATGCTTGAAGCAATCTGACGCATGATTGCCTGTATCTCTCTCATAATCTCTTTGTCACTCTTTTCCCTTGACACTCTGAGGTCAAACTTGCGATGAGACTTTAAAGAGATGACATGAAGATTGCACAAACAAGGAGAAATAGTTTTTAAGTTCTAAGGTTCATAGTTACCCTTTCTCAACGACCTCGGTATCAGTTTCAATGCTGAAGTTCCATCTCTCGAGGACCTCATTAGTGATCTTGCTCATTATCACAAGAACAATCCTCTGTAACTTCCCAGCTTCCAGCCATTCTTTGAAAAAAATTCATGGTCGTAATTACAGGCGTCATCAAGAATCATCCATCAGACAAACATTTTATGTCACAAACTTTATTTACATCAGATTTCAACGAGTATCTGCCTTCGTCCAAGTAATCCATCATGAAATAAGTATGTTTGATTTCTTTACCCTACATATTATCTAAGAGTTTCAAAAGGAGAATGCTAGAGAAGAGAATACCAGATAATTGTGCGGTAAGATTGGCAATGAAGGATTTAACACCCTCGTCTTGGGTAAGCAACATTGGGAGACCATATTTCTTCACTTTCACAAAACTCTCCTCTGGGTAAACCCCACGATTGTAGAGTATACTAAAAGTGGTATACAAGAATAAGAATACCCATCAATTTTCTTTTCAAGATCCACTAAGCAGAGTACAAGATCAACCATATGATAGACGCTAAAGTTCACGAAAGCAATGAGCTATACCTGTTCGCAGCATAACCTGAAACGGGTTTAATCAAAAGAAAAAAACTTGTCAGTAGCTTGAAGAATCCCAATCCCAAGAAAACCCATCAATGAAAACATATGATCGAATCAAAGAAAGGCATAAAAGCACCAAAGATTAGGAGCATTACATACCAAAGAATTCACTGACAATCGCTGCAGAACCCCTTAGAGTGATAATGTCTTTAGCGACGGTTTTTGAGGCCATTGCTTCCCTTTTCTTTGCCAAAATCTTGACTTGGAGATTCTAAATCTCTAAGTACGACTGAATCCCCTTTAAATCAAGCTAACTCTCTCCCTCTAAATCCTATACTCTGCTAGAATTGTTAAGAAATTCAGAGAAAAATAGATTTGAATTCTTAAGAAATAGAGATTAATATTTGAGAAAATGAATAAGAAAGCTCGGTAACGGCTAGTTTTGCTGGGTTGGTCCCAACGGTCAGATTTTAAAATGCGCCTTTAACGTTAAGGCAAGTGGTCCGGCTTATTAATTTATTCTCAGTTTTTGGAAACCGCAGTCAGGGGAAACGTCGTGTAATTGCAGAGTGGCCGACACGTCGGTTGTTCACAGATTTTATAGTCATAACCTTGACAAGTTTATGGTTAAAAGTGCCAAATATGTATTTTGAAACTTATCATTTACAATAAAATATAATTTAAATTATAAAATTTAAAACGTTTAAATTAAACTTTAACATTTTCAAAATATTCAAGACAGACTTTAAATAGATAGAAAGATTTAACAAAATTAACTCTTCATTAATTAAATATTACGTCAATATAAACATAGTATTATTTTTTATATTTTTAAATAAAATATAGACTCCGTTACTATATAATTAGTTTTTAAATTAACTAGAAAGTGAACTCCATCATAATTAGAAATTTATAGACCTGTGTCTCATTGCCATGTGTCAAGTAAAATCCACTGTAAGACATTTATAAAAGTAGGTCTAATTGCTACTTGACAGTGAAATACACTTTCATAGATGTTTGATAGTAGCTCTCACTTGTCACATGACAATGGAACCCATTTTATAGATTTTCTAATAATAGCTCTCGCTTGTCACGTTATAATATAGTTTATTTTTTGTTTTAAAAAATAAAAAAATTAATACCACGTCAGTATTGACATCACATTCAATTAACAAAAAGTTAACCGTGTTTACTTTAGATTTGCTTTGAACGTTTTAAAAATTTTAAGGGCTTAATTTAAATGCTTCAAAGCATGAGGGTCTATTTTTTATATTATTATAAATGTTGAGATTTAAAATATAGTTTTAGACATGGTTAAAATTGTTCTTGTCCATGAGATATTAATGGGCTCGTACCAATCCAAGAATTTTTCAATTGGATCACCTTTAACAAATAACCTAAGAAAGAACAGAAGTAGGCAAGTCCCATTAAGGGATGGTGATGGTATTTACTCTAAAAATTTAAAAGTTTTCTGTTTAAAATGCTCATTGAGAGACAGCAGAACAAGACTGCAAATCTCAAATGTTTGTCAATCCTTTAAATGATTAAATAATTTATTTGGAATATATAGTTTATAAATTACTATATACATACAATAATTAATTTAAAATAAATTATAAAAATTTAAAATTTTCTTAATTTTACAATACTAATTCAAATTATGAGGAGTTTGATTATAACGATGCTTCTTACATATTTCGTATATTTGATAAAAGAATAATTGACTGTATTTATATATACATATTTAGTGTGTTTTGCTTGTTATCTAATATTTTTTTAATTTTTTGATCCTTATTTTACTTCAAGTGTATTTATAGGTGATAATTGCCTTCATAGATTAAAATGAAAAGAATTTTGGAGAAATTGAGGCATGAAACTAAGATTTTAAGAAACTTTGGAGATACATGATCATATATAGTGATCGTGTAAACCATTATAAATGTTTCGACCTTTGAAGATGTTGTTTCTGCTCGTGTAGAGATACATGCTTGTGTATGTTGACATACACAGTTGTGTATATTGCTTGTAAGCATCTACGATGATGTAAAGTCATGATTGAGACGAAATTTTGAGATATACGATCACCTACACAATTATGTAAGTGACTGCGTATATTTTAGAAACTCTAGTTTTTACTGTAAAAGGAAATTATGAAGACAAGATAAGAAGGGAATCATTTAAAGTCGTATTAGACATTAGAGAAGAAGCAATTCTACAGAGGACAAGAAAAACACAACGATTATGTTACACGATTCGATAGAAAACAGCCTTAATTTAAATTGCAAGAATATTTCGTTAATGACAAAAGTGGGATATATAATATAAATCCTTTTGTTTCTATTTAATCTTCTAAATATTTGAGATTGGGTTTGTTTTCTATGTTTAGGAACTAAAATGTTTAGTGCCTAGGTTTGATGAACCCTAAGTCAAGATGATAATGTGATATAATCTTTTATTAAATGCAGTTTATTGATTGGTTTTTTGCGATTCAATTATGCAATTATATTCTTGAACTGGTATATCTGGAATATTAGTCCAACATTTTATTTCATATGATTGAGATTGAGAAATCCTCTCATGTATATAGATATACCATAGTTGGAAGGAGCTGCACGCAAACCTAAAGATAAGTCAACATAAATTCTCTATATTAGAGTTAAACCTAATAGTGAAATTTAAAAATCGAGTAATGCAATTTTAAAAGCTTTAACTAGAAAGAGATTTCAGGTAATCAACCAAAGGATACTTTGTAATAGTCTTGAGAAAGATATTAACATGAGATAGAAATTTTCACAGTCCAATAATCAATAATTTAATTACATGATAAAGGGTTAGTGTTTAAGATATCTTAGGAGGATTCATCAAATAGGTTCTGCTACTATGATATTTAACTAACCATAGCATTTTATTTATCCTAGTTCTTTATTGTGTTAACTTCAGTTTAGTTTTTTAGTTTAATTTTCCATTAAATTTAAAATCTAATATGATAGTTAGATAATCGAAAGAGGTTAATACTAGTACTTATAGCACTCGTGGGATTAACATATACTTGCAAGTTTTTGGCTTTTTTACTCGGGATTATAATATTAAGAAAGCCTAGCTTTTATTAATCTAGCCATTATTATTTTATTTTATTTTTGTTTCTAGTTTATTTATTTATTACATTAACTTTTTTTCTTCTTTTCTTTCATAAATCTTGAGGTTAGTTTAACCCGAGGTAATCTATCGAGCTTAGTAAATGAAGATTTAGAGATTGAAAGAACAACTCGTAGAAATCTCCGCAGAACACAACTTTGAGAGTTTGAGTTAGATAGAAAATAGAGGATTTGGAAGGTCATATTGATACCAAAGAATTAGGAACCATGGCAGACCAACCAAAAATGATGTTTGATTACATTAGAGCATACTTGACAATAGTAGAATCCAACATTGTCAGACTGACTATTAACGCTAACAATTTTGAAATTAAGCCAAGTATTATTTAGATAGTGTAACAGTTTGTTCAGTTTGATGGGCTATGAGATGAGGACTTCAATGCACATATCTCAAACTTTCTGGAGATTTGTGATACTTTCAAGTTCAATGGTGCCAATGACAAAGCAATAAGATTGAGGTTATCCATTTTCGTTGAGGGGCAAGGAGAAGCAATGGCTTAACTCTCTACTTAGATCATCACTTACTATATGGGATCAAGTTGTTGGATCCCGAACTTTTGGTAAAAATTAGAAATATTAAAATGAATTTAAATGAGAAAGAAATTGGTGAGAAAATTATGAATTTAAGAAAATTTGAT
>JANVCL010000001.1:6313546-6338142 GCA_026546855.1 Erythroxylum incrassatum
CATTATATTTGATTAAAATATTATTATTAATTAAAATATAACTAATTAAAATATAACTATTCATTAATTAAAATATTGTAATTAATTAAAAAATAATTCATTAATTAATTAAAATCTTGTAATTAATTAAAATATAATTAATTAATTACAATATTTTTACAAACCAACTACTATCAATGGTAATGGTAATCATTTTTTTATCTTAACCAACCATCATAATTATAATGATTATATCCATTCTCATTCCTCCCTGTATTCATTCTCATTCTCATTCCTGTTACTTCTTATGAACCAAGCGCCCCCTTATATCTGAAGTTATATATTGGATAATTAATTTCTCACACAAGATCTCTCTTCAAATGATTGTTAATTTGATAATTACAGGACTTTTTAGGCTACCAACTCTCGTTGCACAATCTAATTCGATTACTTTGACTCACTCTCTTGATTTATTGTCAAGTGTAAGCATGCATAATTATCACAAACACCAGAATATGTATTGAAATCAACAAGAAATAACTTCACAAAATAAATCCAGAACAATTTCTAGTAGGGTTCTAGGAACCCATAAACATGATAAACATCAAGAAAATCATATTGTATATCAAAGACAATGAAAGAAATTAAAAGAAAAAGAGAAAAAATTTGTTTAACGCCCTGATCTAGAATACTAAAATTTTCAAATGTTTTTCTTGATCTCTCCACTTTAATTCAATTTGATGCATGGTTGTTGCCTTTTTTAATGTCTTTCTTGTTCTTAAATAGTGTATTAAGTCTTGGCGGTATAACTAAGGTTTCCCCACTTATTTTATTCTAAACATAGCCCCAAAACATCAGAAGACCAAAACAAAAAAACTCACGTGCTAGAAAAGCTAAAATTCATTGAAATTATTGTATGGGAGATGCAGGTATGATGCATGGTTGTGCATCATACAGAGCATAACTTAAAAATCTACAATATTTGCAATTTTGCATGGGCTAAGAGATATACATAGCTGTAGATATAACTGTGTATCCTTATTTTGCCTCAAATCTTCCTTGTTCTTCAATTATCTGATTTTCATCACTCACAAACACATCAATCACCTCATTAAACGTAAAATTAAGATCCAAATCATGTTTTAAACCACATAAACACTTAAAATATAAATAAACACTAATAATAATATAACTTTAAGCCTATACACATGATAATCATATAAAAAACGCTAAAAAGCACACTTAAACATCTACCTATCACCACCATCAAAGAATGCCAAGTTGAGGAATGAAATCTCCTCCTATTCCCAGACTAACTTAGAGACATTGTATGACACATGAGAGAGGTTTAAGGAGATGTTAAAGAAATTCTCACATCATGGATGGATGTAAATTCAGACCTCCTACAATATGCTAAATTAGACTATAAGGTAGATAATAGATGCAGTGGTTAGGGGTACTCTAAATAATAAGGCACTAGAAACAGTTGACCTCATTAAAGAAATGGCTATGAACAGTTATTAGTGGTGCTCCTTTTGAGCAAGACTTAACAAGCCAACGAGAGTATATGAAGTAGATACAGTGATGCAATTGGCAAACCAAGTTAAAGCTCTAAACAAAAAAATTGATGGGTTGACTATGAATCCACAATTCCAAGTTATGTAGTGTGAGGTGTTTGGGCTAAGGACTTTAGGAAAAGACTATCAAGCACTACAGCTTGAACATATAGTTTACATGGGGAGTGCTTCTAGACCCTAGAACAATTTGTATAGCCATATATACAATTCGAGATGGAGGAATCACCCTAATTTCTCTTAGGGGAATCAATGGAAAGCAAGGAACAACACTTCACCAAGATTTTAGCAACAATCAGCTCAAGCTAAAAATTAGACTCTAAAAGATATGTTGTTTAAATTTTTAAATAATCAGATGCAAAACATTGGAGAACATAAGCTTCTATAAGTAACATAGAGATTTAGGTCAGTTAGCTATCAAAATTATTATCTGAAAGATCACAAAGGAGTTAGCCCAGTATCAAGACAAATCCTTAAAAAATATGAAAGAATTCACATTTAGGAGTGGAAAGGAACTGCAAGCTGATTGTAAGTTTAAGGTTAGGAGGAGAATAAAAAAAAGAGTCAAGAGAAAGCTAAAGATGTAGTGTGCCCTTCAAAAATTAAGGAATTCCAACCTAATATCCTATATCCTGCTAAGTTGAAAAAAGATCGCATGGATAAGCAATTTGGTAAATTCCTTGGACTATTTATGCAACTTCACTTTAACTTATCTTTTGTTGAAGCTCTTTCGCAAATGCCTAAGTTTGAAAAATTCTTGAAGGAGTTACCATCTAAAAGAGGATGTTAGAGGAGTTATCTACTATGAGACTAAGTGAGGAATGCTTGACAATCCTACAAAATAAATTACCCAAAAGCTTAAAGATCGAGGGAGTTTTACTATCCTTTGTTTGATTGCTAATTTGGCAATAAAAAAGGCTTTAGCTGATTTAGGGCCTAGTATAAATTTGATGCCCTACAAATTATTCAAAAACCTAGGATTAGAGGAACTCAAACCCATTAATATGAACATTCAACTGGACAATAGATATATTAAATATCCTAGAGGTATCATCGAGGATGTACTCGTTAAAATTGATAAGTTCATCTTTTTAGTAGATTTTGTAATACCTGATATGGATAAAGATAGAGAAGAACCTTTGCTTCTAGGTTAACCCTTCCTAGCCATGACTAGATCTTGATGTTAGTGATGGAAAACTAGTTCTTAGGGTGAGAGAAGAAATGGTTACTTTTGAAATATCTGATGCCATAAGACACCCCTTTGAATATGAGATGCTTGTTATTTTATTGATATTAGTGATTCTGTAACTTCAGACATTATGTAAGAATTTTTGTCTAAGGATAAGCAAAATTTGTTTATTTGTTTAAGGTGAGGATGAAGATGAGGCCAATAAGCCTCTTATGAGAAAGAAAGAGTTTGTAGGGATCAACAGAGATAAAGAGACGAGGTTAAAACCCTCCATTGAATAACTGCTAAAGTTAGAGTTAAAGAAACTTCATGATTATTTGGAATATCTATTTCTTGAGAAGGATTTAAAATTTCCCATAATTATTTTGTTAACTCTGGAAGTGGATTAAAAAGAAAAAATGTTAGCTCAAAGAGCATAAGAGGGTCATTTCTTGGAAGATCTCTGACATTAAAGGAATCAGTCCTTCTTTTTGCATTCATAAGATACTAATGGAGGAGGAGTCCAAACCTGTGGTACAACTTCAAAGGAGGCTGAGTCCTAATATAAAGGAGGTGGAAAAGGTATAAGGTAATTAAACTTTAAGATGCGATTGTGATTTACCCTTTAATAGTTCTTGGGTGAGTCTTGTATAGGTTGTGTTAAAGAAGGGAGGAATGAGAGTGGTACCCAATCAGAAGAATGAGTTGATTCATACAAGAACCATCACTAGGTGGAAAGTATGCATCAATTATAGGAAGCTGAATGATGCTACGCGGAAAGACCACTTCCCTTTATTAGTTGGGCACATGTACTATTGTTTCTTAGATGGGCTTTCAAGTTACCTCCAAATTCCAATTGCCCTAGAAGTTCAAGAGAAAACAACGTTCATGTGTTCTTATAGTACGTTCGCTTATAGGAGGATGCCTTTGGATTGTGTAATGAACCTACTATGTTTCAGAGGTGCATGATAACCATCTTTGATGATCTAGTTGAGGATCTAATGAAGGGATTTATGGATGATTTGTTTTGACGATTCTTTTGATTTATGCCTCATATTTAAAAAAAGTGTTAAAGAGGTGTAAGAAAACAAATCTGGTACTAAATTGGAAAAATGTCATTTTATGGTACAAGAGGGCATATTTTTATGTCATAAAAATTTCTCTCAGAGGTATTAAGGTAGATTAAAAAATGAAGTTATAGAGAAATTACCATCCCCTTCCTTAATTAAGACTACTAGAAATATTTTCAGTTATGCTGGCTTTTATAGAAGATTTATTAAGTATTTTTCTAAAATTTCTAGGCCTTTAACCAAGCAAATAGAGAAAGATATGTCTGTTAAATTTACTCAAGAATGTTTAGATGCTTTTAACATTCTTAAGGAAAAGTTGACAAATGCCTCGATTATGGTTGCATTAGATTAGAATTTATCATATAAGCTAATGTGTGATGCAAGTGATTTTGTAGTAGGTGTAGTACTTGGACAATGAAAGGAGAAAATTTTTCAACTAATTTACTATACTAGCAAGACTTTGATGGATGCCCAGAGAGTTATACTATGACAGAGCAAGAATTACTATAAGTGGTTTTACATTCAAAAAGTGGTTTTTACATTCAATCAATATAGATCTTATATAGTTTTGTTTAAAGTTGTTTATACTAACCACTCTACATTAAGATACTTTCTAAATAAACCAAATGCTAAGCCTAGATTGACTAGATGGATTTTGTTATTGTAGGAATTTGATTTAGAGATTAAGAATAAGAAATAAGTTAAATACTTAGTAGCAAACCATCCATCTCACCTCAAAAACCTAAATTTGGAGGAGCTAAATGAAGAAGGCGTTGAAGATTCATTCCCAAAAGAGTGCCTTTATAATTTTAAGGAGGTAAGTGAGTTTGAAACCCTTTGGTTTGCTGATATTGCAAATTATTTAGTGGAAGGTCTTTCTTATTAGAAAAATAATAATTGTTGACTAATTTCAGGGATTATTTTTCGGAAGATCCAAATTCATTTCGTATCTATGCAGACCAAATAAAGAGAAGATGTGTACCTCACTTCGAGGGGTGGAAGATCCTATAATATTGTCATGTTGAACCTCCCAAAGGGCATTATAGTATGAATATGACAACTCAGAAGATCCTTAAGTCAGGGTTTTATGGGCCTTTGATTTTTAAGGATGCCCAAAGGTATGTAGCTTTATCTGATAGAAGCCAATGATCATATAATATCTCTCACCAAGATGAGATGCCTTAAATTTTCATTCTTGTTTGTACAGTGTTTGATATTTGGGACATTAATTTAATAGATCTGTTCCTAACTTCAATTGGTAATAAATACATCCTAGTAGCTATTGACTATATCTCTAAATAGGTGGAAGTACAAGCTTTACCCAAAATAATGCTAGGGTTGTTTTAAGATCCTTGAAAATTTTATTTTTCTCATTTTGATACACTTAGGGCAATTATTAGTGATAGGAACATGTGTTTTTGAAATGTACAATTCCAAAGGGTACTTAAAGTATCAAATCACCCATATAATTGTCACCCCATATCACTCTCAAACTAGTGTCCAAGTTGAGGTAGTTAATAGGGACTTTAAATGAATTTTGGAGAAGATTGTAGAGCACCAGAGAAAATACAAGTTAACCAAGTTGGATGATGCTTTATAGGCTTATAAAATGACATATAAAACACCAATTAGCACTACATCCTTTAGGCTGGTCTGTAGAAAAGCATGTCATCTATCTGTAGAATTAGAACATAAGGCATATTGGGCCATTAAACTTATGGATTTTGATCTTTAAAGCTCGGGTGAGAAGTGAAAATTTCAAATTAATGAATTGGAAGAATGGTGATTGGTGACTTATGAAATTTTCAAGATTTACAAGAAGATGGCCAACAAATATCATAACTAGATGATCAAGTAATCATGGAAAATTAAGGAGGGAGATCAAGTTCTTTGTGCAATTCTTGCCTAAGATTGTTTCCTGGTAAGCTTAAATCAAGATAGAGTGTTTCCTAGTAAGCTTAAATCAAGATAGATTGGACCTTTTTTAAAGAATATTAATTTAACCAAGTCATTTTAAATATGAAAGGTACGTCGAGTCAACAATGCTAAACAAGTGCTACTTGAGAGGCAACACAAGAATTAAGATATATTTCTTTTTTTGTTATTTTTTATATGTTTTTGTATGTTAATTTTCATAAATTTAAGTGACCAATTTTTAAAATTTTCAAACTATTTTTTAGCATACACACAGTTACAAAGACCTATACAGTCTCTAGACATTGCCATGTATATGTGAAGCTTTTAAAAATTTATCACACACGCTCACAGAGACACAATCACTATACACTCTCATATAGACTTACACGGTCAGTCGCATGACCATGTATATGATCATGTAAGTTCATGTCCAACAAGCAGCGTTGATGGAATAGATAGAGAGACAAGAAACCTAGGAGAGATGGATGGAAGAAGTTTTAGTATAAATGGTGGGACATCTTAGGATATTCATCCAGCCTTTAGCTTCCGGAGCAGTTGCATCATCTTTAACTCCACATTAGTATGAGGCTTCGAGATATGAGGATCCTTTGACGATGAACATACCAGACTCAACGAGAGATGACTGATATAGAGATAGTCTGGTTACTTTATTTTGGTTTTTCTTTTCTTTCTTTTATTATTTGTGTATTTTCTTATTTTCTTTGTTATTTTATTTTATTTTGTCTAAACATTGGTGTAGTGTTATTTTGTGTTATGTTATTTTTCTTTCAATGTTCTTTATTTAACTCTAGAAGAAGAAACTAGAAATTAGACAGTGGAATAAGAAACATAAACTCTTTAACAACAAAACAAGTGATGTAATTAGGGATTTCAAGAAAGAGTTAAAGAGTAAGACATAGGTGAAAAAGTAAAACAAGGAGAGAATAAACGAGCAAGAAATCCATATATAGCCAAATAAGTCAAACAAAAATTCTAACTTCTTTGTCCTTCTCATTTTAATTAAACAACTAAGCTTGTAGAAGAATTAGATGACATTCAAATTGGAAAATTAGGAGATGTACAAAAACCAGGAGATGTACACACCCTAGCTGTTGGTGCAAAAGAGATCAAGTTTGAGAGTAAGGAAATGAAACAACTTGTTTAGCATAATGATTTCTTCAATTGGTCTCCATAAAACTTATAGGGGACAAGCCTATAAGTAATCATCCACAAGATCAATATGGATATTAGATCTGTATCTATAAAAAAGGAAAAAAAACATCACTATAAATAAGGCAAATTATAATATAGGAGAAGAGATCAACAAGTTACTCAACATATAATACATTTGTAAATTTTATCATCCTTAATGGCTAACAGAATAGTTATGGTGAAAAAGTATAATGAGGAATGATGTGTGTTGAATTATAATTGAACAACATATTGATGCAACGTCACGCTATAAATGGTTGAGTTTTACAGATATTTATTCAAGTTATAAACATATCTAAATGTATAAACCAAATCAAGAGGAGACTTCATTCATCACTCATATAATGCCATATTGCTACAAGGTAACACTTTTTGGATTAAAAGATGTAGTTTTATAATGTCTCAAAGGCTTATCACATAGTTTTCCAAAGATAACTAGAAAGAAAAATGGAGGCGTACTTTGATGATATGATAATGAAGAACACAAGATTATCTATTCATGTTATAAACCCATGAGGATGGTTTAAGATGCTCAAGAATTATAACATGAAACTCCATCCTAAAAAAATGTACATTTGGTATCTTAGGTAGCAATGTTTTAGGTTTCATGGTTAGTTAAAGGAAATAAAGGTTAACCTATAAAAAATTGTAACAATTTTCAAGATGGTGATTCCTAAATCTGTAAAGTCAAATAACAATTTATAATACAATTTACTAGCCTAACATAATTCTAATCCCAGTCTACAAAAAATTGCTAGTTGTTTTTCAAATTATTGAGATAAATAAAGAATTTTAAGAAAAACGAAAAATGTATGAAAACTTTTGAGGAGTTAAAGGAATATCTGAAAGTTCACCACTTTTAGCAATACTGATTGATGAGGAAGACTCAAATCTTTACCTAGAAATATTAAGCAACTCTATAGAAGCCATATTTGTGAGAGACCTTAATCATTAAAGAAATACGCATTATGTAAGCAAGGTACTTTAAAGTCAAGAAACAAGATATACAAGTACAGTGGAACTTGCCCTTTCTATTGTG
This sequence comes from Erythroxylum incrassatum, assembly GCA_026546855.1. Taxonomy (NCBI): domain Eukaryota; kingdom Viridiplantae; phylum Streptophyta; class Magnoliopsida; order Malpighiales; family Erythroxylaceae; genus Erythroxylum; species Erythroxylum incrassatum. The sequence goes on from JANVCL010000001.1 coordinate 6,321,506, forward strand.
ACATTAATAAAGCTTTGACATTCTTTTTAGGCACACATTATTAATTTATTCATTTATTTATCATTATGATAGATCTTGTATAAGCCTAAAGTTTTTGATAGTCTAGCAAGATGATCATTCAAGTTAGAAGAACTTGAAATTTGATACATGATGAGCAATTCTATAAAATTCTAGGTGATAATGGATTTCATTACGGAATGACATTCTTAAACCATATCATTGAAGGAGATGCGTGCCCAAAACCTCCAAAATAGGCTGTATATTTAGATAAAGTTAGGGGTGAAGTAAGAGTATGCATATATGGACCTTTAATAATACTAGTCATATATCAAATAAATTATAAATTCAAGGAGACCATTAACAAAAAATAATATGAAGTCATCTTATGTTTGGTTTAGTTAGTGAAAGATTTGTAAATCTCTAACATCATGACAAAGCCAAACTTATAATTAGTTTCAACCAGTTAAATAAATGTTATAAAGCAATGTGATATCATAAAAATTTCACTGATGGAATGAATATAAAACTTAACTTAATTTTTAAAAATGACAACCAATTGGTAGACTATCATACTAAAGATGGAGTTAGAGGAGTTCAAACATTTGGTGGTTTTTTAAAAGAAAGAGACAAGCCTGTATTTGAGGAATTAGATATGCTTTAGTTAACAAAGGATGAGAAAGAATAGATAGCCCCACATTTATGTTATATTGAAGAAAGGGAATTCCATCAAAATAATTAGAATGCCTAGAAACTAATGTGAAAATGTGTAAGACACACCATTATAGGAGGAAAAATATAAGTAATCCCTCATACTTCTTATTTAAGGTGAGTGGGTGAAATGAAGCATATCAAATATTAAGAGAAATTTATAAAGGATCTTATGAATCACATCAAGAAGTAATTACTTTAGAATAAATAACACTAAGTGCTAGATATTTTTAGCTAATGTTGAGAAAATCTATATATTATATAAATACTTGAAATAGTTGTTAAAGACATGCTTGTTACCTTAATTAGTCGATCACATATTATATGATAATTTCTAGCTCTATACCATTTGCCTAACTTATGATAATAATATTAGGGTCTTTCCCTCTTATCGCAAAGTAGTACTATAACTTTATTCTTGTGCAAGTTTATTACTTCAACAAATATGTTAAGGTAGAGTCATTTGCAAAGTTCATGTTAAAGGTGTTAAAGAAATTCTATATAGTCCACATTAGTTGTATATCTAAAGTTTTGTTATCAATGGTAACAAATAATTACCCAAAAAGTAAGAGTTTTGAAGTTTTTTATAAATATGATAAAATCTAATATAGATTTTCTTAAATAGTATATTCTCAACATAATGTCCTATCAGAGTTGAAAAATCCGGTCATAATGCAAAGGTTGAAAGTGAGCATGAGTTTGGTTAATGATTTTGGTCTAAAGAGTTTCTTAAGTCTTTATGCTTGAAGAACTATTCCAAGAATATCTATAAGAGAATCCTTTTTTATTATAGAATTTAAAGGCACTTATCCCTATTGATATTTGATTGGTGGACTTATGTGTACCCAAATTTAATAAGTAAAAATATGAGTAGTCTTCAAAATGAGCTAGATTTGGTTAAGTAAAGAAGAACAAAGGCAACCATAAGGAATGATGATAAATATGCAGAAAACATGAATTGTGTGAAACAAGTTTAGTGCTAAAGAGAACCAATGTAATAGATAGGTTGGAAGAAAAAGGAACACTCTCTTCTAACTATATGAGACTATTTATAATAACTCAAGTTATGCAAATAAGAACTTATAGACCCAAACAGGAACAAAGTATTAAGAATATGGAATGGACAATACATGATGCTATATTATAATTAGAATTTCATTTTGTGACTATTTATTATTTTTGTCTTCTTAATCCAAACGTTTTAGTCAATGTATGGTTTATGATTTGTCTAAAGCTACAATGTCCTTTTATTTAAGGTTTTAAGGTAATCAAAAATTCCAGTCTTTTAATAGACTTATCATAAGTCTAAACAACTTTAAAGTCACATTATCTTATGATAGACCTATCATAAGTTCAAATAACAACAATCATCCATATTATCTTATGAGACACTATTCATAAGTGTAAACTATTATATAAGCTTAAGGCAAAGCATTCGCATGGTAAGCTTGAAAAAGGGATTACTAATTTATAAACCAAAATTACTACAAAACCAATAGGAAATCACTTTAAAAGATGGGGTTTATTGCTATTAGATGCTCATCTTTAAAACCTCGACCTAATTCTTTCAAAATTTTGACATATTCACCCTTTTAAGTTTTAGGCTCAAGGGTAGACAAATCACTCTTAATCAAATTGGCTAGATGTCTCTACTTAATTAACTCTTTGTAATATTTATCTTAATTTTTAGCCTTAAAAGAATTACTCTTTAAAAATTTGTAACACACATCAAATTTATACTCCTTTCTAATGAATTACTCACTTCTATTGTAAGCACTAAGGTCAAGTTTTTTGTATTATACAATCAGACTACGAATTTTGGTATTGAGATATTTAAGTAGCTTGTTCATCTCCCGAGCTTGCTTTTAATTTATCTCCTTTATAGTTTTTTAATGTTCTTTAGCCATTTCAATATTGCTCTAAGAGAGGATGTTCATCTCAATGCAAAATTTCTCATTACATATTGATAGGGCATTGAAAGCCAACAAAACATAACGTAAGAATCTTAGTTTTAAATTTTAGGACGGACTTTGAAGAAACTTTACCTTTATAATTTTTATTTTATCTTGAGAATGTATGATTTCCTTAAGATTCTTCCTTAGCCATCTCTTATCTTTGGAAAATACAATATATCTACACTCTTATAATCTAACTGTATAGTAACTAAAAGCAGCATCACCTACCTTAATTTTCCATTTGGGAATGAATACTTCATTCTTTGATAAATTTTCTTTCCTTTGTATTTGGAGGAGACTAACTAATAATATAAAGAAGGCTAGGTGGTTTTATATGAAGCTTGTGGTGGCTTTGGCGCCCTAATCACCTTAACTACATCTAGATCAATAAGAATAATAATACTTGTAGGATTGGCCCTTTAGATTTGCCAAATTTCTTGTGGTAAGACCTTGTTTCTCTTATTTAAGGCATCATCCTTATTAGAACTATAAAAATAAACTTGCCGAGATCCATCCCTGTAATGGCCACATTGAATGTATAGCTTACAAAATATATTTAAATAGTAATATTTTTCTATTAATGAAAAATCCATGTCAATTAGTAAATTGGACCTCCAAACTCATCTTTTAGAGGAAGGGGATTCTCATAGTCGACCAGCATTTGCGTCAACGAGTAAGTTCTTCCTTTTTAAAAGTTTAAGTTTACTCCTCTCTAATTTTTTCTTAAAACCCTAATTACTCTTATCAATAAAGGATAATAATTAGAGTCAAGTTTTCCACCTATGGTTCCTTTTATGTGGTCTTTTAGGTTCATACCAAGTTTTGCTTTTAGACCAAACTACCCTAAAAGCTTACTTGACCCCCTAAATTAGTGTACAAACCTAAAGAGCTCTAAAGTGGGCTTATTGTTTCTTAAGTTATAAGCTATTTTAAAGAGGAAATGAGACATCAAGAGTGGGGGGTATAGTTTTAGCTAAAGGAAAAAACTTGTCTTCTTTAACACTTGATAATCAAAATCATTTAAGAAAAGTCTCATCCTATATTTAAAGCTATCATGGTGTATATTTACTTCGTTAGGTTTAAAGAAGCAAACACTCTTAAAGGGAATAGAACACTTAGTATTAATGCAAGAAAGGATGAGAAATTCATCCTTATCCTTTTAAAGTCACTAACCCTAAAACTTTTGTATAAATCTTTACCTTATTATTTTCATAACATGAGTGGCTATGATAGTGGTAGATTGCATAATGTTTTAGTAGGTATTTTATCATGTATTTAGTTATTAAATTAAATGATTAGTGCATGTTTAGGTTAGGATTGTGATATTTAGTTAGACATTTATGTTTTGAGTGTTTTATGGGTTCAGGCACATCATTGAGTTAAAGTTTTATATATTTGAGGTACCTTAATGTGTTTGTTAGTGTTTCAGATCAAATATCGAAGAACAGAGAGAATTTGGAGGAATCCTAGAGCAAAGCCCAAGGCCACGATCGTTATAAAGGTGTGGAGGATCTGACACAATTGTGGCTCCTTCTACCACAATTATGACAGAGAGCAAAAATCAAGTGCCATGGTCGTGGCACTATCGGCTATGATCGTGGCCTGCGTGAAAGACAGTGTGGACAACCTCTCGATTCAAGACTTATCGAGGGACATTTGGAACTTTTTAGACTTAGGATGCAACATTCCAGATCACCCGCTTACAGATATTGTCTACTTTGGGCCTTGGCCCAGCAAAGCCCTCACGGTTTTGCTTTTTAGAGACCTTCTCATGAGGTCACCTATCCTGGAACTAATCTCATCCAAGCACATGTAACTTCAGAGTTCCGATGGGATCCCATGCATTAGGGCATGAAAAACGCTTCTGTAAGGGAGAGGTATCTGTACCCTTATGAGGCGTACTTCGTTTCCCTCTGCAACCAATGTAGGATCTTACACTCTGTACCCCCTTTAGGACCCTGCCCTCTTTGGGGTCCAGCCTAGCTGGCACAACGGTTAGGGTACCTTATCTAATACCACTTGTAACATCCCAGATCACCCGCTTATAGATATTGTCCGCTTTCGGTCTTGGCCCAACCAACCCTTCACGGTTTTGCTTTTCTCGAGGCCTTCCCAGGAGGTCACCCATCCTAGAACTACTCTCACCCAAGCACATTTAACCTCAAAGTTTCGATGGGATCCCGTGCATTAGGCCATGGAAAACGCATCTATAAGGGAGAGGTATCTGTACCCTTATGAGGCGTACTTTGTTCCCCTCTCCAACCGATGTGGGATCTCACATAGGAAAACCATAGGGTTTACAAAAAATGGAAAATACTATATAAAGAAATAGAAAGAACCATAAGGGAGTTCCAACTTCTTTCACTTTGGAAAACTACAAGAAGAAAGAAGAAAATTTGAGAGAAGAGGAAGAAGAGGAGAGAGGAGCAAGCTTCTGCTACTACTGCTTTCTAGAGCCATCCCGATCCTGTCCAAGTGACATTTTCTTTCATCTTGATATTTTTTCTTTGAATGTGTAATATGGATATGATGATGTTGATGGATTTGGGATTAATCATAATGCTCTAACTTTTTTGTAGGAATTTAAACTTGATTTAATATTAATCTAGTTGTTTTATGTTAATTCACTTTGATGTTATGATTATTCATTGTAACTTCATGCTTCAGTAATAAATCGAGAGAGTGAACCAAATGCAAAATGATTAGGTTGGTCAATGAGAGTTAATATACCTAATAGATCATACAAATAATCAATCGGTAATTATACGGAGAGAGATTTTGTGTAAGGACCTCGTTGTTTAATAGAATGATTAAAATCTGATTAGGTTGTGGGCTGATTGCTAATTGAGAGATTACATGTTCTGTAACGCAACTTAATTAGGGTTTATCAAGTAGGTGTTAGTGATTATAACTCAAGAGAGAATAATCTACCCTTCGATAGTTTGGAACCGACACCACATCAACACAAAAGTGATTAGCTTAGCATTGATGATAGGATAAATCTCTTTCTCATAATTTGAAGATTTTTCTTATGTTATTTCCTATTGTGAATTTGGTGGTGCTCAATATTTGATTTTTGTTTGTGTTAATTTTACAAATTAAGTTTTTTGTCAATCATCTTCAGGTATTTACTTTTCTGTTCATATTTATTTTCATTTTAGTAATTTTTTAGGCCTTAGATAACTTAGAATTAGATTAGTTCGACACCTCCTCGAGGGATCGACACCTCACATACTACACCCACGACCTATGTGCTTGCAATATATTGAGGGTTTAAAATAAATTAAAACTTGCCTCGACAAGTTTTTGACACCGTTGCCGGGGAGTTAGTAAGGTAAATTTAACTTTTGTAGTCTAAAGTGTTCTCATCACTCTTGTGTCCGTGCATTTGTATGAACACAATAGTAACTCGAAGTTCAATTCAGATCAATGAAACCTTAACACTCGACATCACTCGTTTGGAATGAGCAATTCGAAGAGCCAAACGCCAAGAAGAAGAAATTGAAGAACCAATAGCTAAGGAATTTCATTAAGAGTTTCAGCAAGGAGGAAACCAAGGGAAGCAACTGCAGAGCCTCATGGATTTCACGAAATCGGGATTTAATACAACCAATCAAGGTGTTGCTAAACCTCTTGTTCGAGCACCTTCATTTGAAATTAAGCCAACCTTACTGAACATGTTACAAACAAATGTATAATTCTACAGACTAACCAATGCAGGATCCCAATGCAAATATAGTGAATTTCCTCGAAATATATGATACCTTTCAATATTATGGTATGTTAGAAGATGCTGTTAGGATGAGGCTTTTCCCCTTTAGGTTAAAGGATATAGCTAAAGCTTGGTATCCTCTCTTAGTCCCTCGAATGTCACAACATAAGAGCAATTAGTACGTGCATTTTTGGATAAGTATTTTTCCCCTCACTAAAACTACGAAGATAATAAAAGAAATCACAAACTTCCAATAAAGTGATGGGGAATCACTTTACGAGGCATGGGAGAGATATAGGATTTACAAAAGAGGTGTCCACACCACAACCTACCAAAAGAATTTCTTTTTCAAACCTTCTACAATGGAGTCAATCCACCCACGAGGGGTACCATAGTTGCAACATTAGGCAGATTGCTTATGCAAAAGACTATTGACGAAGTGGGGGAGTTGTTTGAAGAAATAGCCAGTAACAACTATTTGTGGATGAATGACCGAAGTAGACAACACATAACCATTTGAGAACAGAAGGGAGCTATAGTTGTTCACTAAATGACAGAGATGCATACAAAAATTGACAGCTGAACAACATGAAAGCTTCTTCTTCAGCCCCTATTAAGGCCATTCAAAAAAGATACGAGCTAGGCGGCCAAGATAATCATGATACCATTGATTGCTTCCTGATGCAAGGTAATGAAACAGAGCAAATTAAGTATATGGAAGCACAGTTTAGTCATGGAGTAGGGAACAACCCTTATTCAAACATGTATAATCCTGGGTGGAAGAATCACCCAAACTTTTTGTGGTCAAACAATGCTAGAGGTCAATCCTGACCCTAAAGGCCACCTGGTTTCTGACAAGAGAAACCAAATTCCACAGAAGATAAATTGGATAAAATCTTAGAGAAGCTTAGATGACACTAAAAAAAGTTTAGAAGGTAGATTCGAACAAGTAACAAAGAATCATACTTCATCCATCCACAATTTAGAGGTTCAATTGAGCCAATTGTCAAATGCTTTATTTGCATAAAATGTAGAAAGTCTCTCAAGCAGTTCTTCCATGACATTAAGGGAGCAACTAAAAGCTATCACACTTCGAAGTAGGAAGGAACTTGAACAACCCATAAATACAAAAGTTGCAAACCCTTCTCCTATTGAGAAATACCAATAAAAAGGGAAAGACGTGGATATGAGAGAATACTATCTTATGTTGCTCCTCTGCTATATCCACCCAAAGTTCCATATCCTCAATGACTACAAAAGTCTAAACCAGTTGCACAATTTGCAAAATTTATGGAGAAATTAAAGACGTTGCAGGTAAACCTTTCATTTGCCAGGCTTTAAAACATATGCCCAAATATGCTAAGTTTTTAAAGGACATATTATCGAAGAAGTGTACTTGGGAAGATAACCTAATGGTAGCTCTAACAGAAACCTATAGTTCAATAGTACCAGCCAGGTGTCATCCAAGTTGAATGATCCAGTGAGTTTCATAATACCTGTGTAGTTAGTGAATTTGAATCACAAAGTGTCTTTGCGATTTAGAGGCAAGTATTAATCTTATACCCTTGTTGATCTTTTAGAAATTGGGACTTAGAGAGGTTAAGCCAACATCAATGCTAATTCAATTGGCTGATCAATCTATTAAAAGATCGTTTGGAGTGGTGCAAGACGTTTTAATGCAAGTGGACAAGTTCATTATTGTTGTGGAATTTGTGGTTCTTGACTTTGAGGAGGATAAACATTGTCCACTAATTCTCGGGCAACCTTTCATGAACAACAAAAAGGCATTAATCGATGTTCATGAAGGAAAACTAACACTTTAGATTGGTGAAGATTAAGTGGAATTTAATATGAACAAGGCTAATCATATCAACAATCCAACATGATCCATACATGCATGAATATTCTTTCAACATGCGATTCAAATTCAAACTCTCTAGTAAAAGAAGAGTTAGTAAGCTAAGAAAGGAAAGCTTACATGGCGAAGCCAGTAGCTCAATCTTACTGAGAGCTTTAGATCATACTACGAGCTTCCATTCCATTCCTATGACCCTCCTAAAATATATGGAAAAGGTTAGAAAGAACGAATAACATGCCAAGAAAGAATCATGGAGTGCAAAAAGAAATGTTTATGGAGGAACAAAATTTCCCTAATTAACCAACATGTAGATGAATTTCACCCAGATACCCAGTATCGGATTAGAAAAATGGTGCAGCTTCACGTGTAACTTATGATCACACTTTGTCCTGACTATCATATCTTGGAAAAAGGAATATATCACTATACTATGTGTTTTAAGGTTTGAAATGTTTCGTATGGTCTGAAACCTTAATGTTATAGGCAAACTTAAAGACAAATTTATAAGCAAATCATTATATAAGAAAATGAAGAGTTAAAAAATTTTATAAAAATAACATATATGTGTTAAATTTTAATAATAAAAATAAAATATATGGGATTAACATAAAAGGAAGTTTAAATATTAAATATGAAAATAAAATTATTTATTCTTTTTTCTATTAAATAATACATAAAAAAAGAGTGATTAATGAGGTTTCTAAAAAAATTCTTGACTTGTTTTAGTGCTAAGATAAAATAATAATAGTTTTTTATGGGGTTGTAAATTTTTTATATTTTTAATACCATTTGAACATGTTAAAAATTTTGAAATCATTTTTCATGTTCAAACTTGATTTATATATTTGTTTTTAAAATCACTGCAATAAAACAAACTATTAGCTACTTTTTTTTGGAAATGATATGAAAATTGTTGCTAAATGTCCACATTCATGGCCAAAAGTCATGATTTTAGCCACGTTATATTGTATCATCGCTAAAGTAGTATCTTTAGCGACGATTTTTCTGGAGTCATCATAAAAAGCCACTATCGTCAAAGTTTTAGTGTTTGGGGACAATAGTTTCAAACATGGCAAAAAAAATGGGTGTTTGTGACGAAATTGGTGATGACCAATTTCGTCACTAAATGTGAACTTTTTGCCACGAAACCTTAAATTTGATATCAAAAGTCAATATTAAAGAATTTATAATTAATAATGTTAAATTGATAATTTTTTAATGCTAAATGTGCTTAATAATTCTAAGGTTAATTATAATTGACATATATATATGATTTTTTATATTTTCCCTTTTTTATAAATTTGTTTAAATATCTAGTCAATGCATTAAAACTCTATAAATTATCTTTTTGGATATAAAAAGATAAACATACCTAAAATTTTAGTATTACTAAGATAAAAATATAGTAAATTGAAGTTGACTACTATTCTTAATCATTAATATTTATGAACAATAAAATAATAATACATATAAATGTTAAAATATGGCTAGCAATATAATGTAATGATATATGCTAAGTACTACAAGATGTTAATTAGAAGTTTAATAATTCTTATAGACAAAATAATAAATAAAGTTTCACACCTAATATTCCATTGAAAATGAAAAGAAATAATTATTTTTTTTTGGATTTCAAGTGACATTAGAGTTAGTAGAAAAGGTAAAGGGGTTTCTAATGTTTGGATTCCCAAGAAGCTTCCTTGCACATTCCAAGCCATCAATTGAAACAATTAAAGATTGTCCCTCAAGGTCTGGTGAATTGACACCCTCTTCTAACAATTTCTTTGCTTCAACTAAATTTACAGAAGATATAATGAATGATTTTCCAAATGTAGTATGTAGGGTTGTATTACATGAACCACACGTACTAAGCATTTTAGCTAATGAGCAAACAGAATAGAACAATGAAAGTTAAATTAAACAGTATGAGGATTTCAAATTCGAACACATGCATACCACTGATAAACTCCACGATTGTCACAATGAACAAACATAGTTTTTGTAATTGAATATTGTTCTGAAAGAACCAAATCCTATACGAACCATTGGGACATAACCACCACCTCCATTTCCATTTATGTTCTCTTGAAGATTCAAGGAAGCTTAACACAACATATAGTATATACAATCAGATGTTTATATAATAACTTTATAAGAAAAAAATGAGATACTGATCATAAAGAAAGACAATTAGTTTGGATGATAGTAAGAACTTTGAAGAAGAAGAAGATCAACAATAAAAGGCAAGCAGTAATTAGTGTTTGATGAGGGGATTTGTTCTGCATTGATTTGTTATTCATTAGGGACAATTTTACTACATTCCTCCCAATGGAGCTCATTTCCACCATTGGAAACTAGTCGCTAGATCGACATTCCTCAATGAATTAATGTTAACAGTTTTATTTTGAAAAGTTAATAGAAGAATTATTATTTGAATCTTCCAACATTCTAGCAATGTTAATTTTGTGATCTATCAAGTAAGACTACTTCATATGATAAGGTTGAGAACGTTAAGTGTGTATGAACTATATTTAGGGGATGCATAAACATCCCTTATAGCTTCGAAATATAATTGTTTATATGTACATAAACATCCCTTGTAAAATCCTCTAATGAAAATAGTTTTGTAATTGTGATTTAGCTTTAAATTATCTTAATAATTAGCTTCTTAGTTTTAAGCTACTCCGTTATATATATGTTTTCATAAAATATATATTTAACAAATTCAAACGTGTGTAAGCTAAAAGATTTGATCCTTTAAGAATAAGAGTAATAGGTTGTTAGTTTTGAGTTTTAACTGTTATATTTAATATATACTCCATTTTACTTTTAATTATTATATCTAATCACAACCTCATAACATGTTGAAATAAAGTCATTTTGATGGATAAATTTGTATACTATAAGTGGTAGAGATTTGGTGTAAAAGCCATTATATGCTAAATATTTACATAAACATCCATTGCAAAAGTAGCCTTCATTCTCTGACAGGCATTTTATCAAACAGTTAGCATGCTTTTCTTAAACAAGCATGGAAGTTTAAAAAATAAAGTCAATCGATACACATCTAACACAGAAACACAATTCATTATATTTTTGGTTTTGACAATTTGATTTTTAATTGTTATGTGTAATCACAGCCTTATCACATGTTGAAATAAAGTCATTTTGCTGGATACATCTATATGCTATAAAAGGTACAATCAAATGTAAATATGTACATAAAAATCCATTGCAGAAGTATCCTTCATTAAAACATGTGATCAAACAGTTAGGAGACTTTCCTCAAACAAGCATAGAAGGTGGAAAAAAACGTCGACCCATACACATCTAACACTGAAACACAATTCAACATCTTCTAAAAATAAATACAAACAAAAAACCATACACCATAAGTAGAACACAAAACTCATATAAAATCCTAAACGTAATAGTAAATAGAGCACAAAAAGGAGGGTTTGAAAATAGAAAAGAAGAATAATACAAGCATAGGTAACATCGCTTCTTCGATGGTGACGACTACAACACAAGAGATGACCATAACAAAGGGATGACACTTATTAGACTGTAAGCGAAGAGGAAATATGACGGCTAACACAAAAACAAAAAGAGGTTCGTTTTGGTATTAATAACCTTGTAGAAAATGACGTCGTATTCAATTAATTTGGAATATATATACTATTTGGTGTCAATTGAAAAATCGTCGTGAAATGGTGGGCCATTACCCTTTAGCTTGACCATTGGTAATGACATTAATATAACATTATATTAATTACCATATATAATTATATCTATTGCAATGTAATTAAAAAATAATTGCAATATATTAAACAATGGAAATCAATATTAAATATTAATATGGTATTTTTAATAATCAAATTAAATATTATTGACAATGATTGTAAGTGTAAAAATAAATTAGTTAACAACAATGTTATTTTAAAAATTTATAAAACAAATATCACAAAATTAATTTTTATTACATAAATTAATTCCTTTATTAATTTCTTTTAAAATTTATGATTTGAGTATTTTATCTTATGTGATTTAACAAAACTCTAATTACTATATAAATTGGGTTACATTGTTTAAAAATTTTGTATTACAAAAGGAAAATTCTATAAATATAAAATTCAAAATAAATTAATTGTTCTTATTAATGTCTTTTAAAATATATGATTTGATAATATATAAATGGTGTTCCAAAACTCTATTTACCATATATAAATTTCATACTTTTTTATATAATTTATATATTACCAAAAATTTTGGAAAATATTAAAATCAAAACCATTTGGTGACTATTTTAGAAATTCGTCGCCAAATATGATATTTAGCGACAAATTATACATAACATCACTAAAAGGTTGACGGTGTATAAATATTTGGCAACTATTTTAGAAATTCTTCGTCAAATATAATAACTAGTGATGAATTACGAATATCATCTCTGAAAGGTTAATGGTGTATAAACATTTGACGATGTATTTTAAAATTTGTCGCAAAATATTGCAACATTTCAAAATATAAAAGAAAAGAATGTCGTTTTCCTTTAAAGGAACGATGACATTTCCTTCCTTTCTAAAATGGTTTATTGCGCACATACATTTGGAAACATTTTTCAAAAGCATCATCAAATGTTGGAATGTTTTGAAAAAAGGAAAACGATGTTGTTTGTTCAGCAAAAAATGAAGTCATTTTCCTATCTGTTTTATCCGAAGCATCTGACTCTCCATAGCAGCCTCCCCTCCGCAATTTTTCTGACTCGTTCCTCTCCCGCTCCTTAGAGTCTTCATTTTCTCCCTAGTTGACGACCTTCTCTCCTTCTGTCCTTATCTCATCTTCCTTTTATCCTTCCATTGAGGTAAGTTGTGGATCTTTTTTTTGCTTCAATTATTGGTCTATTAATAAGTGATGTTGGATAGGTAATAGGGATTTTATTGAGTTGTTTGCATTGGTTTGGATTCTCTATGATTGGATTTTGTTTGGAATATCTTAATGTTAGTGATGAAAGGGAAAACACATTACTTTCATAGTTATCTTGAGATGAGAAAGACATCTTTGTAAAGTGTTTGATGAATTTCTTGTTACGATTGTGTTAAGTGTTGGGATTGTTCTGCTTGTGTTGGTTTATATATATCACTTTTTGTTGAAATTAGACTGATAATTGATTGTAAGAGTTTCATGTTTTAATGCTTATAGTGAAAGGGAGTTGATATGTTTAAAAATTTGTTACATTTTTGTTTCAAGTTCTGATTATGTTGACATTATACCATTAATATTTAAAAGGGAGTTGATATGTTTAAAATTTTCCTAATTTTTTTATGTATCAATCAAATTACCTAGTTTTAACCATAGGAATGGCAGACCAAAGAATTGATAAAAATTGGAAATTTGTAATAACCAATTGTTTCCGTGGTTTGACCAAATTTGTCATGTCTTTAGTTCCTTAATTTTTTGTTGTGAATAGAGGTTTAAGAGTCTAAAAAATAGCCTCTTACTTATCTTAGTATTCCAATTTTCACTAAAAGACCAACATTTAATGAATTTAAACCTCTTATTAATTAAGAATAACAAGTTGGTGCAACAGAAGTCTATTTATAATAGGAAGAGTGCAATTGGTGAATTCTGTGCTAAATAGTATCCACGTATTCTAGGTTTCTTATATTTGGTTCCCTAAAAGCATACGTTCATAAGGAGATTTATTGGGTCTAATAATACCCAAAAAAACTTTTTGGATAAAGTTGAGTGGAATGATCCATGTTTACTCAAGGATAACAAGGACTTAGTATCTTAGCTATATAAACCACTAACCAAGTGCAATTTATCAAAAGAATTTAGATAATGTTTTATGAGAAAAAATTTCTTTGTGTAAAATCGATATATACATACATATATATACAAATAAGACTAGGAATTCTAGTGTTTAAATCCAAATAATAATGCATTATGCACAATGTTCCACATACTTAAACTTAGAGAGATGATCCTATTAAAGATCTCTCATAGCTAGGTGATGGAACTTCTACGTCTTCTTGGCATGATAATTGGTCAATGATATGCCTTCTAAGTTCAATTAAGGAGCTTTCTTCTCTTTGAAGTATGATAGTTAATATTGCCATAGTAAAAGAGGCTTTATCTACAAATATATCATTAATCTCCAACTAATTGCTCCTTATAAAACTAACAACAAATTTCAGGTTAGAAGAATATTATCAAATGGAAAAGTAATCATTTAGGAATTTTCAGTAATGAATCTTATAGAAATTTGTTGAGAATTCATACACCTAAAGTCGTATAGTACAATTGGTTTCATTAGGCATACGCCAAAGCTTCCTTCTTGCTATGGCTAGCAATGAAAAGGAGATTAAGCACCCTAGATATGATGAAGATATTTATGAACTTAGCTTAAACTTGTGCTTTGTAACCTAGAACTAGAAGCCTATGAACATCTCTTCTTTAAATGTATTTTCTCTTCAAACATTTAGCGAGGTGCACAATTTCATAAGAAATATGATTGCAATGGGAACATGTGTTCACATGTTTAATTTAAATGCTTTCAAGTCCAACGTCAATTTCCTCTTAAACTTTTTGATGTGGACTTCGGATGTAAGAATAAAATTTGATTGTGTTTAGGATTTACATTGTTGAACTAAAAAAGGAAATAATGAACGTTGTTTTTTGATAAAAATATATTTTCCTTTTTATGATTAATTTACAAACATCAAAGATAACTATTTACTTGTTGGGACCCGGTCTTTGAAACCGGACGCCAACCAAAAATCGGAAAAACGGAAGCGAAAATGAAGTGACGGAAAGCGAAAACGAACGAAATTGAATTCGAAAGAACGAAATATGAGGCGAAAGTCAAATTATACAAACGAAATGAAAAGACGAAAGTATCGAATCAAACGAATCGAATCGAAAAATCGGATAACAAAATGCAGAAACAAAATCGAAAGCGGAAATCGAAAACGGAAGCGAATCGGGTTCAAATCGAACTGAAACAAATTTTCGATATCCGTGAACAAATGCTTTAGAAAAAACGCCGCGTTGGAAAACATACAACATCAAAAATATACATGATCTAATTGTCCCAAAATTCTCAACATGACTAAGACCTGAATCTTACAACAAATTAACTTAAAAACACTACATATGCATGATCGAACAAATGTCTTGACTTTCTTTCATCCGATCTCCTGTTCGATACCTGGAGATGGGAATGAAAGGGGGTGAGCTTGGAAGCTCGTGGGTAACAGGTTTATAACGGATAACAAGCAAAAACCATTTTCAAAACTCATTGCCTTGGTACATTTTCGAAAACATAGTAATTTCACATTTAAAAATCATAAAACCTTATTTCATGAAATTCTCAATTTTTCAAATAATTCACAAAAGCACAAATCATGTATGCATCAATCTTGTCATACAAATCATGAGCACATAAGCACATCAGAATGGTCTGGAAGGTCCATAACAATATTTCATATGCGCTTTCAAAACTTGATTTCATAAATTTTGCTATTCTCTTCAGAAATCACGTAAAACAATCTCTTTATAAACCATTACATAGTTCATGTAGCAAACATATAGCAGATTTCACAAATCATGCAAGAAGCAATAAATGCAACACTTATAATGCAATTTGAAATCATTTATGGCTCATTCATTCTATTATAAACATGAAACCTATCTTGATTTCCGTGCCTAAAGATTTGCCCAAAGGTGTCTCATACTTGCTCCTCTTGCCTTCCTTGATGTCCTTTAACAATAAAAACAATTCCCATTTAATTGGAATTCCAATTTATGATTAAGTAAATGACAAAATATGATAAAACTTTGTTCTAGAACATTGTTCCCCAATGTCTTAATTTTCTAATGACTCCAAAATCATTCAATTTGGTTCAATACTCTAAGAGTTATAGCCAAAATATTTTTAGACTAATCTTATACTGAAACAAGATTCCATACTCAACTTCCATCCAAAATTTGAAATTCTTAGAAACTGAATTACAACTTCATTTCTTCATAAAACTTATAACCTCATGTCTCTAATTTACAACGAATCAAAAATCACCTCAATCATACCTCTACAGCAAAAGTTATGCCCAAAATACTAAAGCATGTCATTATTGGAAAACTGGGTCTCGCCGCGACGAGAGAGCTGTCACACGTCGCGATGAATGAGCTCGCCGCGACAAGAAAGCTGTTGCATGTCACGATAAAGGAGCTCGCTGCAACGAGAAAGTTGTCGCACGCCGCGACGAGAAAACTGGCGTGCGCCTCAACGTGCGCATGAGCAGGTCGGGACGTGCGAGCCCATAAATCTCCTGAAACCTGATCTTTTGACATTTTTCATCCAAACACTTCCCATCTTTCAAAAATAACTCATCTTAACCTT
>JANVCL010000001.1:6365754-6378847 GCA_026546855.1 Erythroxylum incrassatum
GTTTGAAAGAAGACTTCTATATCTACAACTTTCATGAAGACCACAAAGCGAGATTTTGCCATTTAAAGGGTCAAAAATTTACTCAATCTGACATCTTTACTGAAAGTTATGGCATTTGCGTCAAGTTAGGTACAATATGATTGAGGGTATAAACATATTTTATTCTTTTGGGCATAACTTCCTCATCCAACCTCCAAATGAGGTGATTCTTAAAGCAATAGATTTCTAAGACATTTTTTCTATCTCTCCATAAAATTGGTTTCTTTTAGCTTTGATTTGAAAAAGTTTGATGGAAAGAAAATGAGGGATTGTTTGGAAGAGCATAGCTAGGGTATGAACATACTTTGGCTTCTTAAGCATATCTTGATCTATATAGGTTCGATTGAGATGGTTCTTGCTTCAAAATAAACTAGAGACATAGAGCTATAATTATTTTGAAGAAGTCAAATTGCGATGTTGGTGACTGATTTGTGTGGGTATACCATTGAACAAATTGTGAGGAAATTATTGGGATGTTATGAGAATGAA
The DNA here is from genome assembly GCA_026546855.1 of Erythroxylum incrassatum. NCBI lineage: Eukaryota > Viridiplantae > Streptophyta > Magnoliopsida > Malpighiales > Erythroxylaceae > Erythroxylum > Erythroxylum incrassatum. The sequence goes on from JANVCL010000001.1 coordinate 6,366,283, forward strand.
GATAAACTGATGGTGGCTAATGAGGGTTAAATGAAATAACCTTATAGGGTAATTCGCTCACACTTTGTGACTCTGAATGTTTGGGCTCCGGAAATATGGAGTAATGAAGAAGATCACGTTTTATCAGAGCAAGAGTTGGACTCCAAAAACCGGGGTCTAACAAAAACTCCTCACAACCTAAGCTCTAAATTATTTGTTGTTGTACGAAAAGAATTTGTAAGCTCTTCATTTGAAATTATAATTATATTAGTAAATACAATATTATTTATTGTCTTTTCAATTAATGTTTTCATAAAATAAAGTGAGAAAGAACTACATAAACAAGAGTATGATGGGATCACATTATACAAACTCACTCACTATAACAAAGGTCAAGGGTGGATGTTAGAAGAAGCTCAAAAATAACTATATAAGTATTAAATTTTGTTTAAATTTTGAGTTTATTTATTTATGTTGTACTAATTAATAATATTTGAATTCAATATTGATTTTGCTTTTTTAATTTTAGAATAAGATGCAGGAGTTATTGTAAAGATCATTGTCTAATGGAAATGAGCCCAATGTAGACGAGATTTGCAACAACGTGCTTGGTACAAGATTCGACTACATCAAAAGGTCTTGGACTTGGCCCTAAACCAATTGTTTCATTCTCATTAAGACCAACATATATTGACCGTCTTGAATAGGAGAATCAGTCGTTTAAGGCTAAATTAGATTGTAATGAACAAAAGTTAGAATGTAATAAATAAAAGTTGGCCAAACTTGAAAAGGTGGTCAAACAAATACTTGATCCGAATTATGTAAGTAATAGCGATGACGAAAACAATTCTTAGTTTGTACATAATTATTTTTGTTAATCATTGTATTTAACATTTAATAATATTTTATTGTTTATATAAATGTTTCTAATTTCTAATTATTTTTAATTATATTTTCATATAATTAGGGACCACCCAGGGCCCGAAGGGTCGACGCTACTAGGCCCAGTCCGACCTCATATTTTTTTATAAAACATTAACAAATAACGTTGTTTTGTGCCTTCCCTTCAAGCCACAAGTCAGGCCCAGCTAGGATAGCCTCGACTTGAGAGCTGCCCATGATTAGGTCGGGTCAACATTTGCCACCCGTGGCCTGACCTGTGGCCCGATCAACCCGGACCAAAGTCAAGTAGGGTCATATTTGCCATCCCTACATATGATAAATTGTAAAACAAAATATCTAAATATTACATACAATAACATGGATTAAAAATGTCACCAATAATTATAATTAACATGATAAAATTTTTAGTAATAATGTTTATTAAAAAATATATAACATAGCTAAAAAGATTGCTTACATTTTTTAAAATATCGTCAAAACTTTTTAGCTATGTTTTCGTCAATAACTTTTGGTTGCATTTCAAAAAATGTCGTCGTCAAAAATTTTGAGCGATAATTGAAAAATCGTTGCTAAATATTATTAACTACGTTAAAGGTAATGTAGTTAATAACATTTGGCCACGAAATTAAACGTACCAAAATATCATTGGCGATGATTTTTCATATCGTCGCGGCTCTCTTTTCGCTACTTCTATAGCTCATAACAAAAAATAATTAGCGACGATTTGTTAAAAATGTCTCCTATTGTATTTTGATATCAAAATTTTGCGACAATTTAATATTGTCACTAGAGATTATTAGCGATGAATGAACGACTGTTAGAGACGAAAAATTTTGTCGCTAAAAGCCCCCTCTAATGTAGTGAATCTAAATCCCTTATTTTGTAGTTTGCTTCATCGAACTTAATGAGCGAAGTCATTTTGCAATATTACATTCCTCATTTCTAGTTTCTATAAGGATTTGTTAACATAAGGTACCGAACAAATAAAGAAACAAACAAGAAGGTGGTGAGTTGAACTACATTCTAACTAACTACAAAAATGTACAAGTACAATTGATACATACATCTAAAGCACTGCATTTATGAAAACCAGGCCCTTTTCGTATTTATCCTGCTGTCAGTGCTGTGAACATTTATTGGTTAGGATTGGTTGTACAAGTCAATTCGATATATTCCAAAGAAATGGGAACCTCAAATAATAAAGATTTCACCTTTATCAAAGCTATGTCTCAATTCCATTTTCCAGTCTACAATATCTTCTAATTACGTCCAACAAAACTTGTCTATCAGAAACTTGGAAAAACTCGCAGGCAAGACTCCAGTTCTATCTTTTGCGTTAGTGGATGATGATCTCATTGAAAACAAGAAAATATGTAAAAGACTCATTTGCATTTAAGATATCTTGACTCTAGTAATGGGCGATATTGCAGATCATGAGCCAAGTGGGTGATTTGCAGTTTGCATGAAAGAAACTGATCAAGGTGATTGAGCTCTAACACTTGTCTTTAGTGAATAAAAAGGAGTGACCTACAGAATTGGCATGCACTTAAGGCGTCATCACTGAACTCACAGATGGAAAAGTCGACGAAGAAAGAATCAAAAGGAAGCTGTACTAATCTGCAGGTATCTTCACGCAGGCACGAATAATCTTTACGAGTGGAGGAAATTGTCTGTGCCAGTGGTCCTCTACATATCTCTCTTGGAACAGTTGGCTTTCAACATTTGAATTAATGATCAAGGTTCAAAGCTTAGCGAGAAATGTTGTTACTAACCTAAACTTTTCTTTCCTTGGAGAAAAAGATGTCGTCATTTTGTGTTCATTGGTTTCCTTGTTTTCCAAAGTTTTGATATTTCATAATCCATAGCGACACAAGTTATATCCTTGAATAGGACTTGTGTGAAATGCAACTCAAAAGGAAGCCTAGTCCAAGTTAATTTTATACTGTAATGTTGGGATTTTAAAGAAAAGGACATGTATAAGGTGAGAAAAGATAAAGATAAAAGAATACTTAACACTCAATTTGTTTTATTTATAAATTTAGTTTTCTTACATAGGCAAACTATATATACGAAAACTGACGGCTTTCGTATCGATAACATACCGCCCTATCTGTGAAGAAGACAAAAACAGTAAGCGGTCCGGTTCTGTGAGTGTAGTAAGTGGTCATGTCTGCAGACTATCGTCTTTTCTGTGTAAACTAATAAACAAGTGGTCCGGTTCTGTGAATTAAGTATGCATATATTTTTGTCATAGATTCCACACATTGCTTTGTATTGTTTAAGCTATGTCGCATGTTTTGATACCATCCCAGTAAACCAGAAATCTCATTCATTTTGGACAAGGTGCATTAAAATATTCCCTTGTATAGTTCCCTGGCCACATAAGTCTAAAAGGGTTATTTGAATATTGCAGAACAGAAAGGTTAGGGTCTTTCTTCATTGTCATTTAATTTCTTGTTCCAGTGGACTTAAATTGCTGTTTTGCAAATCCTCCTGAGTACCCATATAGTGGAATCTAGGAGCTAAGAGAATGCGGACAAAACAACATGTCTAGTTTGGCAATCACAGCTTTATAAAGGGCTAAAAAGATATCAGCCAGATGGGGAAAAAGTTGGAGCACCAAGGCTGGCATAAATACGTTACAAAAGATTTTGAATTGAAAATGCAGGAAAAGCAGGGCAATTGCATACGTGGGTGTTTAGGATAAGTTTTTCTTTGATTGTAAGAAAATGACGCAACGTAGGATTGGGAATAACACAACAGATTGATTGGATAAAGATTCTCCTAAGACATTTGTATCTTTCACATGGTATACATATGTCGTGAATGTTGAAGATCTTTTAACGTACCGGTAGGTATCCACTGTGGGAGTACGTTGTCGTAATATGATACTGAGTTTAAAATACAATAGAATAGAAAAAGATGTTTGTTTTATTTTTTTTACGGTTTAATTCTCCTTCTATTTTTTTATGTAGTTTTTAGTTTTTCTTTTTATTTTTCTTTTAAATAAAAATAAAAACTTGTTTGAGTGTAAATATCAATGTAGTTATATTTTTCATTGATAATAATTACATTTTAGATAAAACTTAAAGATAAATATTTTTAAGTAAATAAATTTATTTAATTTCTTATATAATATTTATTTACAAATTATTAATAAAATTATGTTATTATTATTTTTACCAAAAAATTAAGTTATTTTAATAAAATAAATAATTTATAAATTCATATTTATTGAAATATATTTTAATTATTAAATCAAAATTTATTTGAATATTTATATATTTTAAATTTAATTATATATAATTTAATTATAAAAAGTAAATAAAATTAAATTATTCATAATTTTATTGATAATTAATTTAAATTTATTAAATATATAAAAATAATGTTAAATTAAATTATTTATAATTTTATTGAATAATTAAATATATATATATTTAAATGATAATAAATCAGATTATGAAAAATAAAAATAGGAATAAAAATTATTTTTATAATTTTCATAAATTTTAAAAAACTAAAAGAATAAAACAAAAATGAAAAACTCAAATAAACAATATTTTACTGAATTTAAAAATAAAAATAAAAATAAAAACAAACACCGTAACATCCGTCGAGGGAAACAGATGATTCGGAAATGGATAGCATTACCATGATGAGTAAGCAAATTCTACTCCTATCGTACTTGTCTTAAATTAATTATACACTAGAAGACAATCGCCACCATCATCTAGTAATAACTAACAAGAGCACAAGAACCGCACCACACGTCTTAGCTTTAACCCTACACACGTCAACTCAAGATCGCCACAAGCATCAAAGTAAAGCATATTAAACCTACCAACACAGGTCGACAGATAAATGGAAGAAATGGGTACGCCGCTGCCATGCCCATGTGTCGTTTGGGTCATGATTGGCGTGCACTGATAAAGCAGTAGTATACTCCACGTGCATTTGTGGTCACGTCAATATATTCCCTTGCTGGTTGGGCCTAAGTATTAGCGAGGGATACTATGTCCCCTTCCACTTAAATAGATGGCTCAAATAAGAGAAGGTCAAAATAGGACCAAAAAAAGAAGGACAGAGAATCTTCCTCCTAACTATTCACCCATCTTACTGTCTGCTTAAATAAATGGCTTAGATGGAAGGAGGTTAGAATAGGACTAGGGGAAGAGGGACAGAGGATCTTCCACCTGAGTATTCACCCATCTTACTGTATTAAACCCCTAATCCGCAGTTATGAGAGAAGGAAAAGGATATCATGAAAAGCCTGATTATTGGGAAAAAGATTTTTGAGAAAACTCCCATCCCATGCACAAGGAAATTCAGATTCTCGGCAACAACATCTGTGTCCGTGGAATGACGACATAATTAAGACATTCTACGTCTTCATGCTAACGATTTACAACTTGACTTTAGGTACATAGGCTAACAGAGACAGTACTAAAAGTCTCCACTTATAAAATAATCCGCAAAATCTGTAAGATTCTTGTCCACGTCCATATCAAATATAAACGACAAATTTCTCAGTGTAGCAATCCTGACTCTTGAAGGCACTACTCGCTACCTTTAAAACCCCACGTGCTTTCGTTCATGTTTTCACAGGCTTGGTTTCTCTAAACTGATCCATTCTCTTTCGTACGAAAATCTGTTACTTTTATCTTCTGCCGTCAAGAAGGTTGTCATTAGTTTCACCATTCAGAACTTTTTCGATTCTTGCTTATTTTGCAGGTCCACTCCTTGAAGATACATCTTTATCTTTTTCATTATATGTGTCTGTTATTAAGGATTTTGAGTGGCTGATCAGAAGCTGGAAAGTCTTGTTAAGATGAGCAGAATGGATGTTTTCATAGAGATTGTTAATGTCGTATTTGTGATACTACTATTGGGATGGTTTTTAACAGATGTCCTGAAGCGAAGGGGAGTTAGAGATTACTTGAACGCAGATGAAAAATCATTGAAACAGTGGACAGCTTTTACTATAATCACAGTTCTCTCCAGCCTCATGGTTTCAATGATGTACATCAGTTTTGGGATATATGAATATTCGTACCGTAGAACTGTCACGTTTAAATCTGTCTTCTCAGCCATGCCTTGGATTTTTGCTACTGTGGTTGCTTTCTATTCCCAGAACAGGACCCTCACAGAAGATAGGAGATGGCCTGTGGTCTTGATTCTGTGGTGGGTCTTCTCCTGCCTCCTCGATTCACTTTCTATCTCCGTTCATTTGATTAGCCTTTTCACTTCAACAAATTTTCCTTACCCCTGGTCTCAAGTTGACATTGTTGCTTTTCTTTCCTTACCATTTCTAATCCTACTCTCTTGCAATGCTCTAACATCCCGCGGCAATGTCATGTCACATAATCATCTCGAAGACCCATTGCTACAAGAAGAGACTGAAAAGTTGCTGGAAGATCTAAGGAGCTTCAATAGTGCTGGAATTTTGAGCCGAGCTACGTTTCGATGGCTAAATCCACTATTCAGCAGAGGAAGAAATAAAAAACTTGAGTTATCTCACATTCCTCCAGTTCCTAACTCGGAAACAGCCAAGTTTGCCTCATCGTTGCTTGAAGAATCACTAGGGAAACAGAAAACTGAAACCTTCGAACTGTCCAAGGCCATAGCTTATGCTGTATGGAGATCTCTGATCATAAATGGAGCTTTTGCAGGTACCTAGTTGTTTCTGTATTACTTGGAATTTGTTCTGCTTTAAAGGCGGCTAACTTGTGGCCTCTTCATCTCTTTTAGGTATCAACACAATTGCCTCCTACATGGGTCCTTTTCTGATCACAAACTTTGTGAACTTCTTGTCAAGAAAGGATGATAATTCAAGCAAAAAATACGGGCTCATTCTAGCTCTGATCTTCTTTATCTCAAAGACAACAGAATCATTAACTCAGCGGCAATGGTATTTCGGTGCACAACGCATTGGCGTAAGAATAAGGGCAGCTCTCATGGTGTTGATTTACAAAAGGTCTTTATCGGTTAAACTTTCCGGTTCAAGCAATGGCAAAATCATCAATATGATCAATGTGGATGTCGACAGAATTGGAGACTTCTCCTTGAACATTCATGGAGTCTGGTTGCTACCAATCCAAGTATTTTTGGCCCTCATTATTCTGTACAGAAATTTAGGTGCTGCCCCATCCTTAGCTGCCTTCTCTTCCACAATTTTGGTCATGGTGAGCAATATTCCTTTGGCCAGGAAGCAAGAAAGGCTCCACTCTAAGATCATGGAATCAAAGGACACAAGAATCAAAGCAACTTCAGAGACTCTCAAGAGCATGAGAGCCTTGAAGCTTTATTCTTGGGAGCCGTCATTTCTTAAGAAAATTCTTCAGCTTAGAGAGACAGAGAGTAACTGGCTGAGAAGGTATCTTTATACAAGCTCAGCAATAGCCTTTCTCTTTTGGACTTCACCAACTTTAGTCTCTGTTATTACTTTTGGAGTCTGCATTCTATTGAAAACACCATTAACAACAGGCACAGTCCTATCTGCTCTTGCGACCTTCCGAATACTGCAAGAACCAATCTACAACCTGCCAGAGCTCATATCCATGATTGCACAGACCAAGGTTTCAGTTGACCGCATAAAAGAATTTTTGAGAGAAGAAGATCAAAGGAAGCAAATATCTTATCAACCCACACAAGCATCTAGCGTAGCGATTGAAATAGAGATTGGGGAGTATGCTTGGGCGGTAAATGAACAGTTCCTGGCTAAACCTACGATCAAACTCACAGAGAAGATGCAAATAATGAAGGGTCAGAAGGTTGCAGTTTGTGGATCGGTGGGTTCTGGCAAATCAAGCTTGCTCAGCACTATACTTGGAGAAATGCCCAGGATATCAGGAGTTGGAATTAAAGTTCATGGGAGAAAAGCTTATGTCCCGCAGAGTGCTTGGATTCAAACAGGAACAGTGAGAGAGAATGTGTTGTTTGGGAAGGATATGAATAAGGATTTCTACGAGGAAGTTTTGGAAGGATGTGCTCTGAAACAGGACATTGAGGTTTGGATGGATGGAGATCTGACTGTGGTGGGAGAGAGGGGTATTACCTTGAGTGGAGGACAAAAACAGAGGATTCAACTTGCAAGGGCTGTATATAGTGATTCAGATGTTTATATCCTGGACGATCCTTTCAGTGCAGTTGACGCACATACTGGGACGCATCTTTTCAAGGCAAGCAATGTTCCTTTTTTTTCCTTGGTATTATTGTTTGTTCCTATCTAGTAGGTTCTTTTGTTTCCCCTTAAGCAATGAAGTGGTTTTTGCAGAAATGCTTAATGCAACTCCTGTCACACAAGACTGTCATTTATGCCACTCACCAGTTGGAGTTCTTAGATGCTGCAGACCTTGTTGTGGCAAGTAACTAGAACCTCAGATCATAATATGCAGATATCAGTATCTTAATCCTCACGCAAAGCCTATTAACCTCAAATCATATACACTTCTCGCAGGTGATTAAAGATGGTGTAATAGTCCAGTCAGGAAAATATGAAGAATTGATTGCAGATTCTACTGGGGAACTCGTTAGACAGATGCTTGCCCACAGAAAATCGATAAACCAAGTGAACCCGTCTTACGTGCAAAGAAACTTAACTGGTCGATCTTCTCAGTTAAGTCAACCTGAAGTGATAGAAGAACCGCTGAAGGAGCCAATCAATAATGGTAGGTTACTGGAGAGACATCAAGAAGAAAAAACTGAAACCGGTAGAGTGAAATGGAGTGTTTACTCTACTTTTGTTACTTCAGCTTATAAAGGAGCCCTTGTTCCGGTTGTCCTTCTATGTCAGATCCTCTTCCAGGGATTGCAGATGGGTAGCAGTTATTGGATTGCTTGGGCAGCAGACCAAACACACAATGTCAGAAGAGAGCAGCTGCTTGGGATATTCACCTTGTTGTCAGGTGGAAGCTCTATCTTTATATTGGGTAGAGCTGTTTTGCTAGCTACCATTGCAGTTGCTACTGCTCAGCACCTCTTTATCGGAATGATCAAATCAGTTTTTCGAGCACCCATTTCGTTCTTTGATTCCACCCCTTCTAGTAGAATCCTCAACAGGGTCAGTAATGAATAGTTATTTGAGTTTCTTTTTCTTCTATTTTATATACATTTTAAAACTGACATTTTCCTTATTCGTGTGTCCTTTCAGTCATCTACAGATCAAAGCACAATTGATACCGATATTCCATACAGATTAGCAGGATTGGCATTTGCATTGATTCAGTTGTTGAGCATCATTATTCTCATGTCCCAAGTTGCCTGGCAGATCTTCATCCTCTTTCTTTTCATCCTGGGAATCTCCATCTGGTATCAGGCAAGACAAACAATTAACTTTGTTATCATAACATAATTTGCTCAAATCACATTAACAGCTTCATATCTTACTTTTCTATTATGTATATGGTAAAAACTCCTATTTTGATTGGCTAATTACATATCGTATAGGCATACTACATAACCACAGCTAGAGAACTGGCTAGGATGGTTGGAATCAGAAAGGCTCCGATTCTGCATCACTTTTCAGAATCCATATGTGGGGTCGCAATTATTCGTTCTTTCAATCAAGAAGAACGATTCTTGATGAATAATGTCAAGTTAATTGATGATTATTCTCGCATTGTCTTCCACAACTCAGGCACGATGGAATGGTTGTGTGTTCGGATCAACTTTCTCTTCAATCTTGTCTTCTTCCTTGTTCTGATCATCTTGGTGAGCCTTCCCAAATCAGCCATTGATCCTAGTAAGAACCTTGTCCCTACATTAACTAGTAACAGTTAACGTAGAGTTATGGTTACTCGTTCTAATTTTAAGTTTTTAGCCGTTGTTGATTATTAAGGACCTAGTATGAAACTTTCTTCTTTTAAAAGTAATTCTTAAAATTAGAAGTGATTTCTAGTAAACTATTAGTTTACAGTAATATATTTTATTTGTTTTAAATCCTATGATTGTTTCTTACACTTGTTTTCTGTTCTTTATCTAAATTTCAGCAATCCTAAAATTTTTAATAACAGACAGCATCCTTCTATATATTGTACATCAGTAAAACTTTGTTAAACTGTACTGATAACTGTCATTTACTAATGGTTGGTCGACTTGGTCACAGGCTTGGCAGGACTAGCAGCTACGTATGGTTTGAACCTTAATGTTCTCCAGTCTTGGGTCATATGGAACCTTTGCAACGTTGAGAACAAAATGATATCTGTTGAAAGAGTTCTTCAGTTCACTAACATATCCAGTGAAGCTCCGCTCGTGATTGAAGATTTTAGGCCGAGGCCTGAATGGCCAATGGACGGGAAAATTGAACTTATAGATCTTCATGTCCAGTATGATCCTTCTCTCCCAATGGTCTTGAAAGGGATAACTTGCACCTTCCCTGGAGAAATGAAAATCGGTGTTGTAGGCAGAACAGGTAGTGGAAAGTCCACTTTGATTCAAGCTCTGTTCAGGGTGGTTGAGCCCTCACGAGGACAGATTCTTATAGATGGACTAGACATATCAAAGATGGGTTTGCAGGACTTGAGATCCAGGCTTGGAATAATTCCTCAGGACCCCACATTGTTCCAAGGAACTGTAAGGACTAATCTGGATCCTTTGGAAGAACACGCAGATCAGGAAATCTGGGATGTATGTACCAAAAGTTGTCTTTTTTACTTTGTAAAAGTTAAGGATATTTTAACTGAAAAAATTTGTTTTGCAGGTTCTTAAAAAGTGTCGCCTTGCAGACATAGTAAAGCAGGATCTAAGACTTCTGGATGCCCCAGGTACACATTTGTGTTTCTTGAACAATCTTCATGCAGCCCTTTTCTTCCCATTTTCAGAATGTTTACATGATCCTGTTGTTGATTTATGAAAATGAAATTAATTGGACGCACAGTTGCTGAAGATGGGGAAAACTGGAGTGTTGGTCAGAGACAACTTGTTTGCCTGGCAAGAGTACTCCTAAAAAGGAGGAAAATTCTAGTATTAGATGAGGCCACAGCGTCCATTGACACAGCAACAGACAATGTCATTCAGAAGACAATAAAAGAAGAAACAAGTCGATGCACAGTTATCACAGTGGCACATCGAATACCTACAGTTATTGACAACAACTTGGTTTTGGTTCTTGATGAAGGTGAGCTGAGAATAACCTATGCAAACACATGATATTGCTATTTGTTACTAAAAATTATGTAATCATCTTCCAACTGCATTGACTATTGCAGGGAAGGTTGTAGAATATGACTCTCCAGTCAAGTTGCTTGAGGATAATTCTTCTTATTTTGCCAAGTTGGTATTAGAGTTCCGGAGGAGAACATCTAAGAGTAAGAAAGGAACGGCTCCTAATAGTTGACAAAATAAGTTTCACCTTTTCTCTTACATCCATTACAGCCTGGATTGAAGTCATAAGTATGAAAATGTGTACAAAAGAGAGGTAGAATGAGTAGAATGACTTTAGGCCCCGTTTGGTTGGTAGGAAAGTAAAGTGAATTTGAAATATGATTTGTAGGAAAATAAATATATGAAAATAAAGATATTCACATATTTGAATACTTATAATAATTATAATAGGAAAGTTGGGTGGATTCTTATTATAGTGTTTAGTATGCAATAGTATGTCATAGAATGTAACTTAATTTAACTTATGTTTCTAATTATAACCTTATAAACCGAATAAAAATTAAAATCGTTAAATAAGGAAAAATATGAACCTGAAAATTGTCGATTGAAACTTCTGAGCAAATATATTCAAAATTCTACTAACCGGAGAACAATAAGAATAGTTGAAGACAATATTACTCGAAACGATACTCGGTATTAACCGGTACCGGTACAATATTGTATCCGAATTCAATCTAGTACCAATTCCGATACGGTATTCGTAACATTAGTTGAAGAGGAGGTAAGGTTTCATAAAAGAGTTGTCGTAGAGTTGAGAGAGAAGAAAATGTTAAATTAGTTAGCATATTTTTTATATTAAATTCCTAAGAAAAGTAATCTAAATACCAAGAGGCCCTATTTGGATACTTTCTGAAAGTAAAGTGAATTTGAAATATGAATCTTTGAAAAATGAACATATGGAAAGTAAGATATTCACATGTTTGGAAACTTATAAAAATTATAGGAAAGTTGGGTGAATTTTTATTATAGTGTTTGGTATGCAACAGTATTTCATGAAATGTAACTTAATTTTGACTTATGTTTCCAACTATATCCCTACAAACATAATAAAAATTAAAATCGTTAAATAAGGAAAAATGTGAACCTCAAGATTGTTGATTGAAACTTCTGAGCAAAAATATTCAAAATCCTACTAACGGAAGAACAATAAGAATAGTTTAATACAGTATTATGAATACCGGTACGTATCGTACCGGATCAAAACTGGTACAAAATAAAGGGTGGGTCGTACCGAGCGTACCGAGTTTAAATACTAGTCGATACCACCCATTTTGGATAGCATCGGCCGGTATTCAAAATATCGACCAAATACTAACCAATACTGAAAATTTTAAAAAAAATAGGGGGACTTTTTTGCAAAATTTTCAAAAAAATTTAAAATGTCCCTCCCTCTCTCTTATCTCTCCTTCCCCCATTTTTTCAAAGTTTTTTTAATTAGTTATTTTATTTATTTCAACTTTTATAATTATTGTGAATTTTTAATTTTTGTTTTAAAATAATAATAAATATTTTTATTACT
>JANVCL010000001.1:6405039-6416198 GCA_026546855.1 Erythroxylum incrassatum
TCATTATAGTTTTATGCATGTGTGGTACTTGTTGGAGTCTAAGCTCTGATTCTATTGGACTCTACTTGACTAATTACTTATGTGGTTTCTGCTTTTGTGATGAATTAGGCTGTTGGAAAGGTTTTGCCAGAACTCAATGGTAAATTGACTGGTATGTCCATCCGGGTTCCTACCATAGATGTTTCTGTTGTTGACCTTACTGTAAGGCTTCAGAAGAAGGCAACGTACGAGGATATCAAAACTGCCATCAAGTGAGTGTTTGATCATTCTCTTTGTTGCAGTCTTTTAATTTTCCATATTTTTAGCTGCTACTCAACCTTTATCACTCTTCTTGGGCCCGGCTTCTATTATTTGAAGGTTGGTTTTGATCTTATTATGCAGGGAGGAGTCCCAGGGCAAGCTCAAGGGCATTTTGGGTTACACTGAAGATGATGTTGTGTCCACAGACTTCATCGGTGATTGCAGGTAAAGGAAGAAATTTGCAGATGTCCATAGATAATGTGATTTATAAGAAATGGTATTGTTTGTTCGAGCTTGTTAACAAGGTTTTCTATTGAGTTCCAGGTCAAGCATTTTTGATGCCAAGGCAGGAATTGCCTTGAACGATAACTTTATGAAATTTATTGCCTGGTACGACAATGAATGGGGCTACAGGTACACTCATTTCCCTTCTTTCAAGTGATTACTTTTTCTTGCTTTAAGCTATACGCTGACGCTGCTCCTGGGGTTTTCCCACAGTTGCCGTGTTATTGACTTGATCGTCCACATTGCCTCCACTCTTGCTTGAAGTTCTGTTGATGTGCTTTGAGGCTCTTTTGGTGTGAACTGTTCAACTGAATCACGGAGGTTTCTTCTGATTCTAGGTTGGGAAACTGAAGTTTGAAATAAATATACCCAGTTTGGGTTTTAGGTTGGGAAACTGAAGTTTGAAATAAATATACCCAGTTTGGGTTTTGGGTTTTGGGTTTTTGGTGTTATACAGCTGCAAAATTTTCTGTTTCAATATTGTTGTGTTTTTCGTTTTTTTCCCTCCTCCACTGCATATTACTGTACTGGCGCTTTTCATAAAGACATCAAAAGGAAACACATACTACACTTACTACTTGAAAAGAGTCCCGAAGAGTACTTTCTTTCTACAAGTTCAAAAATGATATGATATTGTGAAGACGAGTATAAAAATTCGCCTACTCATTTATTTGAACAGTTCCATGTTTGGGTTGGGTTGGAGTTGTCAAGATTAATGGACATTTCAAATCTTTTTGTAAATATTTATGACGCCTCCTTGTGCCTTATAAAAAAAAGTAATTAGAATTGGGTTGAACTTAATTGTTAGGTGTTAGTTGGACCCATATTTTAAGATGGGCATTTGTTTGGGATTGGTGGTATCTTGAGCGGCGAATTGGGTGCACCGGTGGCTCGAAAAAGGGGAAATGGAAGGGATTTTGGAAAGCTTGATGTGCACTCGTGAGGTGAGGGTCAAATTAAAATTGAATTTAATATACATTTTAGAATAATAATAATAATAATTAAAGTTATGTTTTAGAAGAGGATGTCTCAATGTAATGTTCAAAATTTTCAAATTTACATTTAAACTAAGAGTATTCTTTCACCCAAAACTATTTATTGATATTTTTTTGCTGCGTTTAAATAAATTAAAAATAGTAATGTATTAAACTATTTTTTATTATAAATTTTTAGTATATTATATTTTGAATGTAAAAAATGTTCAAATAAGATATCAACTTATCATTAGTAGGTGTTCTTAACTTTCATTGTGACCTTTTTTTTTTCATAACTGACTTTTCAAGTTTATTATAATCAACATCAAGCAATGATTCTTTTTCTTTCATCCAAAAATCAATGTAATCAATACAATCAATATTCAACTGTATCATGTATTCTAAATACATAATAGAGAAATTATAAAGCTAAGAATAAAAATTAAATTAATGAGAAATAAAATAAAATCATCCTCAAAGTTAAAAGTAACTTAAACAAGGTCATTGAGTCTTTAATGTTTTAAACGATTTCGTTTCTTTATATGAATATGTTTAAAAATGCTCCAATTATATTCATAATCTAACGCAGAAGCTGTTTGTCTAAGTAATTTAACAATAAATTTTCTTAACGTAATCTCCATCACCATTTGTATTTTAAATTAATATTTATGAGAAATGAAAAATAGTATTAATAAGTAAAGGATGAACTAAAAGTATGAAAACTTACCATACTGCATTTTTTTCATCTTAAGTTCACTCTTTGCAGATGATCTAACAAAATTCCGTAAACCTTCATAATACAATTTAATTTCATTTGTTACTTTTGATAGTTTTTCATTGGAGAAAATACCTTTGCATTCAATTATATAAAAAGATCGTCCATAATATCATTTCTAAATGCATCAAGACTAAATAAGTGGTAAGGATTGAGAAATTAAATTGCTAAATCGATTCATTAAATAAGATGCTTATCTCGTTGGCGATTAAGAATATCTGTATAAGACTTATATAATTTCTCCTTTCCTTAAAAAAGATTCATAATTGTTTTGTGAACTCTATTTAAATATCTTAAAGATGACTTCTTATTTGAGTCAACAATTCTCAATAACCTTAAAAGTAGTGTCACAGTGATGACTTCTTATTTGAGTCAACAATTCTCAATAACCTTACAAGTAGTGTCACAATCTTCATAATAATCAAGTAGGCATCCCAAATTTATTATCTAGACTAATAGCATAAACCTTTTTTCCTTTCACACTTTTTGATAACTTATAACTTTAAAAATGATTGATTGTCACTAATTTTTGAAGTGCTTATTTATGATCATGAACACTTTTCAAAATAACAAATCTAGTTACAAACCTAGTAGCAATAAGATGTGCAATCTCAACTCAATCTTCTTACTTTCTTAACTAAGACAAAAATAAATATAATTATACACAAATATTATGATCTTAGATGCACATGAAACATGATTAGAAATATGATCTATACAATTAATATCTTTTAAAATGAGATATTATACAATGAGTAGCGCATAGAAACTGTTAAATATGCTCATACATTGATTGTAATAAAAACCCAACTGATACATAATTGCCTACATTATTTATAATGAAAAAAATAACATTTTTTGTCTAACCCATTTGATAATTTTAGAAAATAATTTTAAATAAAGTATGATCACTTTTTATCATACATTAACATACTTAATAAAAGTTGTTCCAATATTACAATAAACCCAAAAATTAAATAAGGTTCTTTTTCTTTGATTAGTCTACCATATGCTATAATAGTGCATCTTATTGTTTCCGAACTACACTGATATGTATCTATAATAAATTGTCATTCCTTTTTAAAATCTTGAAGCAAAGGCATACGAATTTCATAATAAGAAGATGCATTAAATCATGGTCCAATCATTGTTTTAGCATTTATTGCTTCTTGAACATAAGGTGAATTTAAAGTATTTAAAGGAATAAATGAAAGATAGAATCATCTAGTCCATGCTCGTTTATATCAAAAAATAACATCCTTAATAACTAAAATACTTTTTAAACTATGTTGAGAACCGAGAGTAGTTCTTAAAAAAAATCTATAGCTTTTTACTTTCCTTTATCCAATATATTTTATGCTTCATCATCTCCAAAAGATACATTATAAACCTCTTTATTTTTCTTTTTCCTTTTTGCTTGTTATTGCAAATAATTTTTAATCTACTCACGAACATAAATTAGTTTTTTTTGCAAGAGGTATTATTACCCTTAATACCAATAAGATTTTCTTTTTTATTTTTATAAATTCCTCCTTTTTTAAACATTTAACCATAAAATATACAATTATATTGAATATTTCCATCATATATTTACGAAGAAGAAAAATAATTCCATGCTGGATTAAACTTACCATTAGTAGAGGATGCTAAGTTTATCAAATCTTTTTATGATGATTCCATATTTTCCATTATAATTTTAACCTAAAATTATGAAAAAATAATTTTATAAATTTTGTACACAACTATAACATCTTGACATTCCAAAAAGGGAACAAGTGTTTAAAATACTTGTACTACTAATACTAATTAGATAATATTGGATCATCAAAAAGGCTTGTACTGTAAGTTGTAAAAGGTAAGGTTTTAAGAGATATGTCAGAAAATGTCAAACAATATGTTTTGGTTCACATGTTATCATCACTTTCTTGGGCCTTAATTGAAACATTTCTCTTAAGAGCAACCCAAATAATAGGTAATGTATTTTAATAAAATTTTGAAATATATAATAATATTTAAATTATTAGATTAATAATAAGACAATTACAAAGAATGAAAATAAAACATAATTTTAGAGTGTCAGAACATAAAGGCTATATTGTATATATAATTATAATTTCAATTTACAAACTGTATCTAAAAAACTAAAAATATAAAAAAGTTATAACTAATAAAATAATAATAAAATTTATTAGTTATAACTTTGAGAAAATAATAGTGGAGCCATTTTACCCAAAGTGACTCTTCAGGATTAATGCCTGATTTATGATTTTGATTGGAGTTATATTTAAAGCTCCTTCATCTTTAGGGAAACAAATATTAGCCCACTTCACTTTAGCTAACCCTTTAGCACCATTTGGATAATTCCATAGAAAGTTTTTGAGGATTCTTTCTATGGTTTTGATGATAACTTGAGAAGGAAAAATGTGAGAACTCTAATAAATGTAGAGAATGTTTAACACAGATTTGATGAGTTACACCTTTCCCACATAGGACAGAGATTTGTTAACCCATGAACTAATCATTCTTTGTATTTTCTCTAGGAGTGGAATGCATTCCGCATAAGTAAGTCTTTTAGTAGGGACTGGTAGTCCAAGATACAACAGAAGAACATGTTTAAATTTCATTTCAATTGATTGAGAGATGAGAGGAGGTAACAACTTTTTTGGATAGGAGGAAATGACTCTTTGTTGGGTTAAAATGTAGTTCTGTGAAATTTTTGAATTTGCTAAAAGCTACTATATAACTTTGTATGGAGTCCATCGTAGCCCTATAAAGTAAAAGTAGATCATCTGTAAAACATAGGTTAGTCAAATCAATCTTCTTTCATTTAGCATGGGATATGAACTTTGAATTTTTAAGCACTTCATGCTTGATAAGAGAATTGAGATTCTCCATACAAAGAATGAAAAGATAGGGGGACAAGGGGTCCCCTTGCCTAAGACCTCTTGCTGGTGTCATTGATCAAGATAGCCAAGGAAGAGGATGAAATGCACTCTTTGATCCACTTTATAAATATAGTTGGAAATTTGTAAGCCATCAGTAATCTCCATAGGAAATCCTATCTCAAACTATCATAAGCTTTTTGAAAATCAGTTTTGATTGTGCAATTTAGAGAGTAATTTGACCTGGAGTAGCCTTTTAAGAGCTCTTGGATAATAAGAATATTATCTCCTATATGTCTGCCTTACAGGAAGACATCTTGATTATCACTGATCAGTTGGGCTAGGGCTTTCTTTAGTCTTGTAGCAAGTATTTTGGAAATAACCTTATAGGGGAAGTTGGTACAGGCAGTAAGTCTGAAGTCCCCAAAATGTGTGGGGTTGGAGCATTTAGGAATCAAATAGACAAAGGTTTTGTTAATCTTTTTAAGAAGAATCCCCTCGGAGAAGAATTGCTTGACTGCTTGTATTACAAAGGGTCCTGTCTCACTCCAAGATTTTTGAAAGAAAAACTCATTAAGGTCATTAGGTTCGACAGCTTTGGATCCGTCCATGCCAAACATTGCAACTTCTATTTTGTGCTTTCTACTGATTTTGTAAGAAGATCCAAATAAGTTGGTGTGATTTGTTTAAGAGATAGGGTTATGAGATCTTCAATAGTAACATTAGAAGTGTTTGGAGTACCTAGAAGATCTTTATAGTAAATTACTATCTCCTCTTGGATTTCTTGTTGTGTCTGAAGTATTGCACTATTGATGGAAGTTATAGAGTTGATTTCATTGCAATTTTTCCTTGCAAGAATGGATTTGAAAAATAATCTAGTATAGTTATCCCCTTCCTTCAACCAATGCACTCTAGATCTTTATTGCAAAAGAGCGCTATAGATGTGTGTAGCCTTCAAGAATTGTGATAATATTAATTTTTCTTTTTCAAGTAGCACTGGATCTATAGGGTGAGCAGCAAGGCTAGCTTGGATGGCTTGAAGTTCAAGTCTGTAGGATTTTAAGGTGGCAGTTGTGGGCCTTTGTATAGAAGTTAGGATCTTTAGTTCCTTTTTGATGACTTTCAACTTTTAAACACAACAAAATTGCTTGGTTTTGTGGCAATTATGTTATGCTCTTTTCATACATGCCTCATAGAATCTTGGGACATTCACTAGGAAATTATTGAATCGAAAAGGATAATGCTTGATAACTTTTTGGAATAAGTTGTCCACTACAAGGGGAGTATGATATAAGAAGAGATGTTCTTCGAAAGAAGTAAGGTTGTCGGGAAAGGTCTTGAGCCAAATGTCATTTACTAGGGCTCGGTCCAATTTTTTCTTAATGTGCCAAATTGATTTTTGTTTGTTGGACCAGGTGAAAGTATGTCCTACATACTTAAGATCAGTCACCCTCAGATCCTCTACCATATCTTTCATACCAACTGTATAATTCTTTAGATTGCAGTGTCCTTGTGCCTCTAAGGGGTATAATATGGAGTTAAAGTCTCCACATATGAGCCAAGTAGTGGATAAGATGTTACTGAATGATTTAAGGTTATTCCATAAATCTCTTCTCTAGAACCGAAAGTTGCTTGCGTAGATGAATGAAACATTAAGTTGAATGTGCTCCTTCTTGAAAGATAAATCCTTATGCATAGCTTGTTCATTTGAGTCTAAGAGATCCACCTTGAGCTCATCCTCCCTATATTAAATAATAATTCTTCCAAAAGCATAATGTTGGTAGTTGGTAATCATGTTCCAGTGGGAACAAAAAATGTCCAATTTGTCTAGGTTTTCTAGTTTAACTTTGGTTTCTAGTAATCTGATGATGAGAGGTTTCTCTCGCAAGACAAAGTCCCTTAAAGTTGGCATTTTAATGGGACAATTTATTCCACGTACATTCCATGCAATAATGGACATGGTTAAAAGGTTTGGCTTGTGGAGCCTTTTCCTTTTCCCCTTTTGGATCTCCTTCTCTCCACTGTGTGGAATTCAGCATTTCCTACAGATTCTTTAGGTGCAATGTAAGCTTTAAGAGTATTCATGATATCTGATTGGATAGGATTAATGTGATTCACCATTGATTCTCCTTCAGCCTTATGCATAAGTCCTAAAGTGGTGGTTAGGTTGACATGGTCAACATTTGTATCTATTTGAGATATAAGGGTTGTATTTGGTGTTTGTGGTATTTCTTGCTCTATATTACATGTTATACCGTGCTCCTTTGTTTAACAATTTTGCACTAACTCATTGTTTTATCTCTCTGTATCATCAGTTGGTATAGAATCACCAGTTATTAGCATCATAGCAATATTGGATGTTAAGGGAAAGGGATTTTTCCAAGGATTCCAGAGGTGTAATTACTTTAGCTAACACTATAAGCTCTTGGTAGCTCCCTTTTTTGAAAATCTTGCCTGTAGCCTTCCAAATTTTGGTTGGATTTATGAAAGGTGGTTTCCAATGATAAGAAATTTTAATTGTCTTCCCATACTTTATCTTCGTCTCCTAATCTCATTATTGGAATTTCATCAGGGAGTTCTTTGGAAGTATCCACACTGATACAAATTCGAGCATATCCAACATGTTTCTTCTTTGCCGTATGTTCATCTATGCACAATGCTCATCCGATGTAGCTGGCTGGTGCTCAAAGCCCTTGAGTTGTCCAATACTCAAGTGAGATGTTGTGAAAGTTAATCCAAAACAGAATACGTTGGATTTTAATGGTTTGAAAGTTTAAGTGTAGCTACCAAGTTTGTAGGAACATAGGATGGCTACCAAAATGCTAGGGATCTTTCTCAATAATCTTCTAGATTTCTGAACTAGAAGTAAAGGTAAAAAGGATCAAGTTTTCTTTAGAAAGAAGAACATCTATCAAGCTTTTGGTCTTCCACAACTTGCTTGCCTATTAAGAGACTAAAGGAAATGGTGGTCTCTTACCAAAGAAAAAATCAACCATGGTTGATTCCCAAGCCCGAGCTCCCTCCTTCAAGACTTCAAGGTTGGGGTAAACAACCAGTCTACCATCCATGTCCTTTGGTGGTGAGTAGGACAAGGTCAATGGAGTTTCTTCCCCTACTACTTGTTGCCAAGATCTGGGAGGAGCATTCGATGGAGAAGATATTTCTGGGGTAGTGGAAGAAGGTTTAAGGATGAAGGAGGCCAGAGGTGGAAATTTAGGTAGGGAAGGGACTACTCTATTGGTCATTGTGAAAGTTGGATAATATGTTAGGAAAGGTTCAACTTTTGGATATGGGTTGTCACAACTAAGAAAAGCTCAACAAGGAAAGTTTGCAGGGTAGAAGAGTGTAATAGTTGTGAAAAGTTAGTTATGTCTTTGAGATATTTGGTGTCGGTTATTTGTCGGTGAAGAATTCTAGCAGGAGAATACCAAGTAGTATGCAGAACAAGATTGTGCAAGAATTGTGAAGGGTGCCAAGAATGTAGAGCTAAAGGCTATGGTAGTAGTGGTGTAGTGCGTTAAGGAAGGTAAAGATGTTCAAAGGAAGGGGGAAGGAGAAGGAGGTTTATATTAAGAATAATATTTTTTACATATTATTGTTTTTAATTCACAATTTCCTAATTTTACATCTAATTTCTTTTTCTTAAAGATGCCATTTTATTTATCACATCACTAAATTTTTTTATTACAACCAAACTAATTAAATGATGATCTATTAATAAGAAACATATCCTCAATTTTTATAATTATTCAATGAGAGGACATTGCCATTCTTAAATAAAGTTAATAATTATAAAATAATGATATTAAAATTTCAAACTCCTGAAAATAAAATGTTAGTGAAGAATTATTAATTAAATAAAATAATTTAAAATTTAATTAAACTAAAAAATGGAATTAGGGCTTGGTTCAAGCTTGATCGGACTTTGGGGCACCAAGCTTGATTAGAATTTGGCCACGGATTATTGCTTTGAAGTTTGATTAGGCTTAAGGTGTCTTGAAGCTTATGCTTGAGCCCTTACATAAAACTGTAGCTCCATTGCTTCAGCTCCTCTTGAAGGAATCAACTATAGATTTACTACTCCTTCTTTTGCTGTTCCATATTGCCAAGATCCTTTTAAATCAAACCTTTCACGCTTAAGTGTTAACTAGATCTTTAGCTTGGGTTCATTGCCTAACTCCCTGAGGCTAAACACACAAGCTCTCATCTTTCAAAAACTAGTAAGTTTAAGCCTTTATATTCTCATCCTTCTCCAATAGAGGATGTTACAAAGTAGGTCTCTTCCTTATACAACATGTAGGGATAGGTGGTAGGAAACCCCTATTTCCAGAAGCTCTCTTACTTACCTTCTGATTCCTTTAATATAGTAGCTCCCCTATTCATGGTCTAACAATTACTGCCTAAAAGTGGTCAACTTCATTTATTGGATTCTTTGTTGACAACAGAATAGTAGTCCCTATAATGTTTTGTTGTACATAAACTGCAGAAACTATAGCCTAAATGAGGTCTTGATTAATGAGTAAAGCTTTTTCATCTTTAAGTTCTCTTTAGTAGCTAAATTTAAGAAAGTGTTGGAGCTTGGTCCTTAGTATATTAGTGACAAGACTCTCCTTTTACAAAAATAGAGAATAAGTATACTATTGGAAGAATTAAGTTCTAATAGTATTTGAAGAGTCATATAAGTTATGTTTATATGACTATATATATATATCACCTTCTTACTTCATATGAAATGGGATCAATCACTGCAAATTTGAAACTCTCTCTCTCTTCTTCTATAATAAACACTTAAAACTATACATGAATCATATTTCATATTTTTTCCACAAGTATCTTATACGATATTAAAAGAGCCTAGAGTAGAACAGTACTAAAATATTAATAAATTGAAGGCTTTTTCAGGGGTAACCAGGTTTTTAAAAATGTGAGTGAAGAATTAGAATTATGTTTTACTTTGGATGTAAAGTTATCATGTCTAATGCTGATTCCTTCCAAGTAATTTTATGCCATCTTTTTGTCTTTAGAGCTAATCATTTATGCTTGAACAACTTATTGCTTCGGCCCTTTCAGTACAAGTGCAACTTGCTGTTTGAGACTTTGATCAGAAAGTTGCTAAAGTTTGCCAAGAGAGAAGCAACCTAATTCATTGTAATGGTACATTACTAAATTTTGTTGGGAATTCTTATTGTCCATTAAGTTGTAATTATCCTTCATACACAGTAGTTTTCATGGGAAAATCTCGACAAATTATTTTTATCATTTTCTATTTCAGTTTTGTTTTTAATCTTCTTCAGTCGGCAGACTATGTGGAATACATTGGTTTCAGCTACATGAGTGATTCTTGTGTCATGTGTTGGAAATGCTAGCCACGCCTTAAGTCTTCCAACAGTTGCTGCTATTATTGTAGCAAGCGTGAACCCTCTTCGCCACCATTTCGTAACTTTCTTTCTTATATAGCTCTAGGCTGCAGCTTTCATGTGAAGAAAAATACCTTTTGTAATTAGACGATGTTGCTCTCACTAAAGTGTATGATGTAGGCTTAAGATTGTCTTTACCACAATAGCAACTTATATACCTTGCTGGGAAGCATACGACACATCTAATTATGGACATTACTAAATAATGATAGGAAACACTGTTGGAAAAGGAGGTGTCGGTCACGCAGCGGCAACAAACTAGAACTAATAAACCTTTCCCTATGTGAACAACCACAACTAATCTAACAAAAAAAACAGCAGCCAACAAACTCACCAATGCACAAAATTGAGGAGCAAGAAATAAATAACACAGGCAATTTTTACGTGAAAAACCTCCCTCAATGTGAGAAAGGAAAAACCACAGGACCTAACCCAGTAAAGAAAAACTCCACTATTATCAATCAAATTACATATTTTTCACCTCTAGATACAACTAGTGTTGGACCCCGATCCTTAAGGGAAATTTTAGAATTTATTAAATGAAATTCAATGAGTGATTTTGTATAGGTATTGTGTTATTGATGTG
>JANVCL010000001.1:6425284-6444504 GCA_026546855.1 Erythroxylum incrassatum
AATCCATAAAATTAGCTAAAAGCTTCAGCCCAACCTTGAAGCTTCGGGGAAACTACTTACTCATGGTAGAATGAAAACCACAAAAATTATGCTCAGCAGATAACATTATGAGAAATTAAATAATAGAACGGAAATTGAATGAGTTTCAGGTCTCCCTTGCTATTTTTAATTTTGCTCCTCTTGTTCACGCCAACGTCAGAGAGTCTTCTTCTTTTTTCCAGTGTAACGTTGATAGCCCATGTCCCAGTGAGTGGAGAGTCTCCTAATCTGCGTGAGTGGAGAGTTTAAAAAAAATGAAGAGTGAATAAATGGAGCCCTCTTGTAACGTTTTCAGCTCTCCGCCTTTGGTCCCTCCTTGTGTGACTTTTTGAGCTCTAAACAACCAAGAGAGTGGAGAGTTGATTTAATAAAAAAAATGGAGGTCCTCTTGGTGTTCGTTATGCTCCAATCAATTGTAACGTTGATGGCTTCTAGCTGGTTCCTCCTTCCTTCACATTGGCGCTTGGTCTTAGAGTCCTCCTTCATGTATTGTGCGTGAATGGTGTTTCCAAAAAATGAAGAGTGAATGTTCAAGGGCTGAATCTCCAGTCCTCGTTGAAGAGCTCCCCCTTGGTGTAATATTGTGCTCCCTCCATCTTTCCAACAGTTGCTACCCCATGTAA
The DNA here is from genome assembly GCA_026546855.1 of Erythroxylum incrassatum. Taxonomy (NCBI): domain Eukaryota; kingdom Viridiplantae; phylum Streptophyta; class Magnoliopsida; order Malpighiales; family Erythroxylaceae; genus Erythroxylum; species Erythroxylum incrassatum. The sequence goes on from JANVCL010000001.1 coordinate 6,425,947, forward strand.
CGCTACTCACTCCCCTTGCCCACTCACGTTATTATCTTTTTGCTGACTGCTTTTGTGGGTCTCTTGGCATGGTGTGTCTGCTGCTGGTGGTGTCTCCCTCTAATTGTTTTATTCCTCTCCTGAAGTGCGTCTCCAGTTGGTCTCTCCTCCTTTAGTCCAGCTCCTCCTTCTGTTTTGGCACGGTGTGTCTGCTTTGTTCTTGTTGGTGTCCTCCCTGCTGTTGTTTTATGTTCCCATGCCTCCTCTCTTCAATGTTTTGGACAGCCCCCATGTGCGTCATCCTCCAGCTGCTGTTTGGTGGGTCTGCTTCTTTGGCTGCTTGCTGCGTTGTTTTCTTTTTGGTGTGCCCCACGGAGCTGTCTTGATCTCCTCCTTTGCTTACTCCATTTAATTGTTGTTCTCTCAATTTAAAAACACTAACCACTGTTCACGTCCTTTTGCCACAACTCTATCAACTTCCCCAATAATTTGTTGCCAACAATGGGGAGTCTTTTTTTTTTGCTTATTATTATTATTTTTTCTTTTTTTCTCCAATGCTTCCCTTTGCAACAACGTTTCGCCTTGGACTGTTGTAGTTCTTTACAACTAAAATGAAGCGCATTTCCTATAAATTAAACAGGACAATTATAAAATGCAAATTTAAGCGAACCAAGCGATTTAGCAGGAAAAAATATTAATAAAGCCCAATAATTAATCCAAAAATTAAGGAAAACGCCATTAATTCTAATGATAAAAATGCTTGCAACATATATCTATATCTAATTTTTGATAATTCTCTTATTTATAATTGTTTCAAATGGATGAAGTTAATCATTTAATAACACAAACCAATATAACAAAGAATTCCAGTCTGGTATCTAATCATATAACAAGTGAAAAATAATTTAGATTAAGGGAACCACCTTTTAGAAGATAAGAAGTAATGTTTAGAATCAATTCATAAATACTAAATCAAGTGAGGGAGTTGGTAAGGCAGAGTGCAAGCATTTAATTATTAAGGTTGCATTGAACTTCAAGCTACCTAAAGCTTGATTAAGCACAAGCTCAAACTGCATGCTCTAGACTCAATCAAGCCTTAGATTGAGCTTGATCATAGTAGTTTAGGCCTAAATCAGCCTATTGCCAACCTTAATATAGGCTTATTGATCGCGCGTCGTAACGCTAATCAAAATAAAATAACTAGACTACTACTATAGCAGTAGTGAGTCTAAGTCGATCCCACAGGGAGTGTGTGCAAGTTTATGAAATGAAATTAATCAGAGTTTAGGAAAAAGCGGGGTTTGGATTTTGGAATAAGAAAATAAAATAAAACTAACATAATGAAAACAAATCAAAGAAAACATACAAAAAATGATAAAAGTGGAAAATTCGATAAGGACCCGATTCTATGGTTTAATCTTGGCCTACACCCTAATTAAGCGTATTTTATTGATTTGTTGTTCTCAAACCTGCCTTAGCAACTATTAATCGTGGGTTAATAATTAACTCGATTTTTTTCTTAGATAGAGTTTAATCAAGATACGATCGTTAATTAAACCTAACCACTAAATAACCTAGGATACAATCTCTAGATTTCATTACAGTAACATTATGAATTAGGAAAATCGATTAATTAAAGCAGTAGCCATATACAATGTATCATTTAACCTAGGTCGTATTATCCGTAATGATTACAAATCATTAGTCTCTACATATGAATTTCAAAATAACAATTACAAATTATATCAAAATTCTAATAATGGGTTTGCAATTAAATGATTCAATGAATGTATTAAAATCATCTTTTCACAATACCCAATGTGTTAATACACAAATAATCGAAAAATAATGAAACTTTAATCTTTCATACACAATACCCAAATCAATTAGCATAGGATATCACAATCAATTTCTAATGAGAGAAACAATAACACAACAATAAAAAAATACTTAACTTGGGTCATCGGCATCGATGTCGTCTCCGAACAGGCGTCAGAAACTTAGCTTTCCATAGGTCTCTCTCAAAAGAATGCTTCAGCCCCCCACTCCGATCCTTAGCTGAAACCCCCTAATTAACCCTTAATTTGTTTCAGCCCTTAAAGAGCCTCCACCCTCTTGGTTTTATTCTTCACTGTGACTCCTCCTTGTTTCTGTTCTATTCTCTTCTACGCTGTCTAACCTAAGCTACAGTCTACATAAAAATGGAAACCATACTTATCTCATACCTCTCCAACCGTTACTGTAGCTTTGATGTGAAGAATTAAATCTTAAAGGCCACCCTAACTGTTCACGCACCCTCTCTTTAACTCATGTTTCTTTGCCCCAAACGCGTGTCAAGCAAGTTGAAACGCAAACGTTATTTTTTGAATTTACTACTTCATGCCATACATACAAGGGCTGTCATTTTGGTTTTGGGTTATCCCTCCATGAGCACATTGTTTTGTTGGCAAGTTATAGGATTGAATTATCTTATATTTTTATGTATTTCTATGTAATTTCAATCCTATTTTTAAGATAAAATGCTTAACTAATGTTAAATTTATGTTTATCGCTAGGTTGGATATGCTGGTTTTTATTTGAGGAAAAGGTTCTAAAGCAATTTAAAGCCCAAACATTTAACAAGAAAAATGACAACTTTCTTGGTACAATTTGGAAGTAAATAAACCCGGGCCGCTTCATACTTAATGTTTACAATAGCGTAGTATTTTATTATGGCTACAAAAGATCAAGAACATAAAGATCATAGGTTTTTCATAATCAATAATACAAGTGGGTCTTATGACAATTCGCAACACAGCGATATGAGATATCCGATCACACATATTGGCTGCCCCCACAAGTAAAGAGGTATTATAAGCAAATAATTCAGGTACAGAGAAAACATTGGGTAAATAGACCGACCCTAATCAAATTTTAACTCAAAACCATTCAAAAGCCGTCAAAAACTGTTATATATTTAATTTTTGGTTTCTGGTACAAGGATCAAACGAGAATATATTTAAGAGATTGTCTGAAATGTATGAAACGAAAAAGAAAAAGGGACCTGCAAGTTATTTAACTACGGAACTTGGACACTTCATGGCCTTTTAGCAGTTCAATACCTTTACATAACCATTCCTCCATCAATGGTGAAAACCTGCGAATCAGCGATATGTATGTCAGAACACTGCCAACGGATTCTCATGTAGACCTTAGCAATCTACACCTTACGGCTCACTTAAAGTCACCAATCCAAACAAATTGCCCGTAGCATCAATTATTATAACACTCATTATACTACGCTTGTAAAGACATTAACCAAGTCCTAAGTTTGGCATTTTTCCACTGTGGTATAGTAATTATAGTAAGCTTGTGTGTTGCGAGAACAACTCTGTCAAGCTAGTCAGAGTAAAAGAAAGTTAAGTGCAGTTCCAAGGGTCGAATAAAGCAAACCAAATCTCGGGAAAATAAAAATGATTCACCAAGAGTTATTCACTTTACTAGGCATTAGAGAAAATAAAAGAAAAGTGGATTAGATGAAAAACCTGTCCAGTGATATAACTAGCAGCAGGATTGATAGCCAGGAATTCCACCAACCCCGCAACCTCTTCTGGTTGGCCATAACGTCCTGCAAATATTAAGCTTTTTAGTATGTGTTAGGAACCTCTCCTAGAATACTAGAATAAAACTATATGATTGTAGTAAAGTTGTGACGTATAAATGTCACTACAGTATAGAAATATGGTATTCCTCCCTAACCAGAGCTGAATAAGCTCCTCCCTAACCAGAGCAGACGCTCCTCAGAAGGTGATGATCCTTCTGTCACAATCTTCTCTCTATTTTTCAGCCTACCTCTCCCTACTTCTTGTTCCCTTTTATAACCATCCTAGGTAACAGATTCTGTTACAACCGAATGATTGGTTGTCAGTACTATTAGCTAACTAATAGTACTGTCGTACTCCCCTACCCCTTACTCCTCTGCCCTCTGCTTATTCTTCCTATCATCTAAAGATCCTAACAGTATGAAGGGCTTTTTATGAAGAAACTCTTCCAATATATGGTCAACATTACGAGTATTATTATCGACTCATAAATCCAAGTTAAATAGGAGACTTTAAAAGGAAACTGTTCATCATTGACCATTACGACCAGGAAATGGTCCATAATAAAATCTTAGGAGTAAACGAAGACGTGATAATAGATATAATGTTGCAAATGTATGGAGCAAGGTAAGGCATCTATAATAACTATCATATAAACGACAGAAAACATGAAATTCAATGTCTCAGTAGTTTAAAAGCAGAAGGGGAAAGAATTTTGATCTATTGTCTCACCCAAGGGGATTGTTTCCAATATTTTTTTTTCAATGTCTTCTCCAAGCTTGGCAGTCATATCAGATGCAATAAATCCAGGAGCAACGGCATTGACCTGGACAAATTTTGAATCTCATCAGAGCTTAAGTTCAAGACAATAGGTCGAGATATTAAAGTATGCCAAATAACTGTGCCAAAAGATAAATAGCCGTTATACATACATTAATGTTCCTGCTTGCATATTCCTTTGCAACACTCTTTGTCAGACCAATAACTCCTGCCTTTGCCGCACTGTAGTTGGCTTGCCCAACATTGCCTACCAAACCAACCACGGATGCTATGTTAACAATTCTACCCTGAAAGAAAGTCAGATTTCTCAGTTACTAGAAGTGAAACAATTATCATGTTTATCATTTATGTTCAATTAAGTATCTAATCAATCATTCAATCCATTAGTCTGTGCTTTAATCATGGAGAGATAGACAATCAAACTTTCCCAGTAGTGGATTTCAAGGATAACAACCCATAAGAATACTATTTACAACAGAGACTTACCTTCCTTTTCTTCATCATGATTTTGGCTGCCGCCTGAAAGAGGAGTGCACGCATTAGCGTGAACATAAATATGACAATGTCACATAAAACAACATTGATGGGCGCTGATGCACATACCTGGGTACAAAGGAAAACACCAGTGAGATTGAGATCAATAACCTCCTGCCACTGAGATTTCTTCATTCTCATCAACAATGTGTCCCTTGTGATTCCTGAAACCAACAAGGCAAATCAGGAATTAAAAGATAAAAAGGTATTTGATCAGGGGAAAGTTGAATTTCTATCAACCTGCATTATTTATCAGTACATCAATGGTTCCCCATGTGTCGATAACCTACAATGGTTTCATATCACAAAGAATAAGCTATCAACAATAAATCTCATTAAACTGAACCAACAGAAAGTAGATGTGCTCACAGTTTTTATCATTGATTCAACATCAGCCTCATTTGAGACATCACCACCAAAAGTTACAGCCTGACCACCATAAGCCTCAATCTGCAATACAATAGCATGAACTCAGTTGAGTTGCTGTTCAAAACACAGAAAAGTACGGGTAAACTAATTGTAACAGACACTTTTTAATTTTCTCAAACTTTTTTATCCATAAAACTTCTTAAGAGAATCCAATGGGCATATGCTTTCCTCTAAAGTTCCAACAACAATGCAATCAAGAAAGCGTTTAACGCAATAACAGTCTGTCTGTGAGCAACAAACAACAAAATACTGTCACACTGTGACTTGTGCAATCCATCATAGAACATAGGGACACGAGGAATGCACCAGAATTAAAATTCTTGTAGCGAGTAGGCCAGTGTCCGAAAAACTATAATAAGCCACTCTATAAATCTAGAAACACCATGAGCCATGCCTTCATGAAATTCAGATCAGCTGATAGATATGAGAAGTTGTGCGGAATAAGTTAATTTATCCATCAAATGTTTTGGAAGGCAGTATAGAAAAAAACTGAAAGATGGAAGACAGAGAAGTCTAAGTAGACATTCACACACAAAACAAAGACCCATTTTTTTTGCTTTACCTCTTTGCAAACTTCCTCTGCCTCCTTTGAAGACCTAGCATAGTTCACCAAGACCTGAAATAGAAGGCAGACACTGAAGATTACCATCTAAATAGATGAAGCATGAGATTATTCGCCATAACTGTCAAAATAGAGTCATTAGGATAAAACATTGTACAGAAGGTTTCGTGTCAACATACAAAGTGAACTATGCAGAGTTGAGAAGTGAAAGAACTGCACAAACCTTGCAACCTGCTTTTCCAAATGATAAAGCAATTGCTCTGCCAATACCACGAGAGGCTCCAGTAACTATAACTACAGGAGATTCCACCTTTGGGGCTGCCTCAGTTGTTGCGTTCTCAATCGCAGCAACTTGAGCTTTTATACCTGCGTAGCCCAGATCAGAAAGCGAAGACGGATTAAACAGTAGTACACATGACCACTTTATAAGCACTATAATTACCACGAAAATGGCAAATTAATCACACAAGATTCCACCAACTTCTTATACAAAACTATATTATGTCCTCCAAAATTGCTTTCTCGTTTTCCAATCCGTTAAAAGAAAATAGGTGTAAAATGCACAGAAGTCAAATACCAGAGAATGCAACGGAGCTTCCGGAAATGCAACGGTGGCCAACGCTGCGAGACTGGAGCTGGCCGACTCCACCGGAAATCGGAGACCACTGGGCGAATCGAGTGGCTCTCCGGTCGGCGGAAGAACCGCAGAAACTAGCGGACTTGAAGGCGACGACATTGGATCCGGCAACGGAGGCCATTGTAGTAGCTCCGAAACTACGCCGAAAAATGGAGAAGGAGAAGAAAGTCGGTGTGGTGGAGGTAGCCAGAGAAACTAAACAGTATGCAACTAGTCTTTATAGAGTTTGAAGAACAAAAGTAATTAGAGGCTTTTGTTTTAGCTTCGACAGGTCCGAAGACAATTCAGAGAGTTTCGATGAAAACGAGAAAGGCGTGTTCGTCCGGGTTTTCATTGGATCGGGTAGGTGCCGCTTAATTTTATAGTTTAGCTGTTGCCGAAATAATTGGGTACCGTCTTTTAGGCTAATTTCCGTGCAACCAGTGAGGGGGGTTAATGTGCTCAAGGATTGTTGTCGCTGCTGCATGGCAAATTCGTGATATTAAGCGTGATAGTATGGCGGTTTCGGGGATTCTAACTAGTTTTAGTTGGTTGATTCGCGCAACCAAATTCCGACCCACTCTACCTGGGTATAATATAATTCGACTCAACGTTTCAGTTGGATTAAGATTTAAGATATACGAAATGACCACTTTAATTTTTATTTCCTAGTTTTAGTTTGTGTAAAAAAAATTAATATAAATATTTTTATTAAAATAAATAGAATTTAACGATGGAATTAATAACATAATTATTCTCCTGTTCAGTTGTTAAGAGTGCGACTTAGTGCTCGTTTGATTTAGTTCTTGGAGTGTGAAAAAATATTTTTTTATTGCAAAAGTTATTTTTTTAAAAAAATGTTTAACTGTCAAATTTAAAAATATTTTTTTAATAGAAATAATTTTTTTAGAAATTAAAATATAACTTTATAAGAATTTAAAATTAATAAAAAAGTACTTTTTTAATAGGTTGATATGCCACAAACGTGCTTTGGAAATGAAACTGAATATCTTTCTTACGTACAATAGTAAGAAACATGATTTGGTGAGATAAGCCATAGAAATGGTCTTAAAAATAAAATCATTCTTAACGTTTATTTGGAAGAGCCATACACTAAAATAAAGGTTAATAACTGATACTGTTAGTTATAATTACTAAAGTTAATTAAACACAACAATTTCTAGTTTATTTAAAATATAATATAATCTAACTTTAAAATATAAACTCTCATAAGAATCATAAAAAAATTAAAATAAATATAAAATTCAAAACTTATAGACCGTTTGCTTCACTTCATTTTTTGTGATTTTTAATTTTTATTTTTATTTTTAATAAAATCAAAAACATATTTGGTTGTCAATTTCAAATAATTACATATCATATAAATTTTAAAGATAAATTATTAATTAATTTTAGATCTCTTATATAATATTTATTAATAAATTACTAGTAAATTTTATTAAATAAATAATTTAATAATTAAATTTATTTATAAATTAATATTTATTTTTAATATATACTTGTTAATTATTAAGCAAGTTTTATCTAAAATTTATATTTTTTGAAGACGTTTTAAATTTAAATTATATTTGTTAATAATTATTAATTTAAAATTATTTATTTTGAAAATTATAATATTTAAAATAACTATAAAAATTGAATTAATTTATTATAATTCTTATTAATAATTAAACATATAATATTGAATTATATTATTCATTATTCATATTAATAATTAATATTAAATAATTAAATAATATATATTTAGTTGATAGTAAATCATATTATAAAAACCAAAAGCATGTTTTACAGTTTTTTTGTAAGTTATGAAAACTAGAAGAAACCAAAATCAAAAATGGAAACTAAAAAATCAAACAAACAAATTTTTTTTACTGAATTTGAAAATAAAAACAAACAAACCCTAAATTTTTTGAAAACCTATTTTATCCTTATCTCACTTATTTTATGAGAATCCTCTTTTTAAAAAACATAAAAACCCCTAAATTAGCTAGAAGTCGATATTAATTAGATGTTGTTAAGATTTTGAAGGGTCTCTACATATGTATGTAAAAGGAAATTGGTTCAACCTGATTCTGTTGAGGCCGGATGTCGTTGCTTGGATCTATGATTCTGAGTAGCTTCGGCTGGAGAATACCTGCAAACCAATAAAGGCACACCGGAGGTTGGTTCCCGGCAAAGCCCCTCCGACGCTCAAGTCAGTGTTTTTGTGGGGATTTGGTCACTAAGAGCAGAAGAAGCTAGGGTTGTATTCTATTACCTGTATCAAGGCGAAACAGTGCCTTATATATGATATTCCGACTAGGTTTAAGTCTTTACGTGTGCATGGGAAATTGTCATCTACTAATGGGCCGTTGATGCCTGGGCTTGGGATTGGGCCTTATATGGCCGATCCAACCAGAACTTATATGATTCAATGATAAATATCCGTATCTAAAAATGAAATGTAAGGTTTGCTCTTACCTAGATGTTTCCTTATATTTTATTTATTATAGTAGAGCTGTTATAGAAGAACCCTTTCATTTGATAGAATTACATTTCAAGAAAATCTTATAAAGGGTCCAATTATAATGCAACTAAGTACCTCTCCTCTCATTTAGGGGGACAATCCCTTGATTCTTCAATATGTTGTCAAGAACGAAATGTGCTGAGAAGTAAAGCAAAGCAGAATGGGTTTAAGTACAAAGTCTCCCCAAGGCCATTTCATTTTCCTAATTCTTTGGGAGGAACTGCTGGAATAGGAAACAAGGGGAAGCAATAATTTTATGATGATCTCAAAGGATTTCTTATTATATGGTCAGTGAGTAAAAAGAGTAGTAACTCTTTTTTAGTGACGTTTTCCCCTTAATTTCTAAGGATAGGAAAAGTGGTGTAGCTAGAAAAGTCTCTTAATTAGTTCCTCAAGGAATTGTTTGATCATTTAGCTATAACTAGAGCTTCTTCAATTGTCTAAGAATGATTTATTTTCAAGTATCATATCAATATAGGACTGCTTATAACTATTTTGAGGTATGTTCAAAATGGTGGAGTGCCAATTGCCACCTCAGATTTTTTACTGGTTTAGCCTTGTTTTAGACATGTTTATTAAACTAATTCCACTAAAATTGGGCTTTAAAAATCAAAACAAACAAGGTTCAGATAGATTTGAGGTAGAAATTGATGATTAGAAGTTGTTTCTAGAGGACATGTATGTGTCAATAGTGGACATAATTGTGTGTATGACTATGTAATCTTCTATAACCTTGTGCAAGTTGAAAGGAGACACTCCATGATCAGACATGCCTATATGGAGTCAGACATGATCATGTTGATAGTGGACACAACGTATCCACCAAACTTGTAACTCATCGAGTTATTGAAGGACACGGTCACCATACATGGCCATATGGGAGACAGTGTGCAATATGGGAAACCTTATCGTTAGATTTTAAACATAAGTTTGAGAGACAAAAACATTTTTAAAAAAGTGTTGCATAATCCAAATATCATTCATCAGATATGGTTTTATTGAAGTTTGATCTCAAGGATTAGTTGGAAGTAGTACATACATACAAAAATTTTTAAGAGAAAACTAAAGACAGAGAGCTAGAGAGACTATTTTTAGTTGTCTTGTATGTTATTCTTAAGTTAGAGTTAAGAGCTTAGAAGCTTTATCATTAGAGCTATAGATATAGAGAGTGGTAATAGCTCTTTGATGAAGTTAACATCGACCAACTATGGAGACATATGATGGGAGATATCCTACATTTCAAGAATCTCTATAATCAAATTGATGTGAACAAAAGTTTAAAAGACAATGTCACGTATGAAATAAAGAATAGGAAAAGATAAAGCAAAAGACTTTATGAACTATTATACAGTGGATTAAAATCAATATATTCAACCACGTATCCAAAATGATGGATCCTTTCGAGCTTTAAAAGAAATTATAGGGTCTCTACGAGAGGAACCCTAATCTTAACAAGGCCTTCTTAATTAAAAAGCTTGTGAACCTGAAGTTAAAGGCTGGAAAATTAGTGTTGAAACTTCTTAACAATTTTTAGGATATTATCAACAAGCTCCATGATAATAAGCTATGAAGTTTTGTTCTAATTGAGTTCCTTATTGGATAATTGAGAGACCTTAGTTATGATTATCATCAAATCCACTCTGGATGGTGTACTTTATTTAGATATGATAAAAGAGAGCATGTTCAATAAAGAGATTAGTAGGAAAGAGATCAGTAACAACGTATAGCCCTTATGGTAGAAAACAAAGGAAGAAATAAAAGTATAGGTTCTAAAGGACAAGGCAAGTATAAGAACAAATCAAAGTTTACAGATGGAAAGAAGACCAGAACGTCACTACTGCACCAAAACTAGTCATAAAAGTTACGCTATAACTGAAAAGAAAGACCAAAAGAATCACGAAAACCAGAAAGATGGAGAGACAATAACACTGTAGCAATAACCTTAAGCATAAATGATAAGGTGTCCTTGATTTGTGTGGCTAATGAGTTTTTCCACATTAGTCACTCAGATTTTGAGTGAATTGTTGATATTTGGGCTTCCTATCATTGTGTTTTGAAGAAGAAATATTTCACCAATTATAAGAATAGTGATTATGGAAGTGTGAATATAAGTAATCAAAGCTCTGTTAGCATCGTCAGTATAGTTGATATTCGAGCTCAGTTGGACATTTGGTATATGTTGACTTTGAGAGGTGTTCATTATACTCCAAACTTGTGTCCTAATTTTTTTCTATGAATGTGCTTGACTAAGAGTCTATAGACACACTTTTGGAGATGGCAAATGGAAGTTATATAAAGGAGCATTAATGCTTGTTGTAGATTGTGCTACACCCTATACAGGACACAATTTAAAGTGTGTGCTAGAGAATTACAAGTCATTCAAGAAAACACTTTATTAGATTTATGGAACCAAAGATTGGTACATATTAGTGAGAAGGGGATCAAGTTGCTAAGTTGGAAAATCACCTATCCCTATGAAGATTATGACTTCACTTAACCTTATAATCATATTGAGGCTGGAAATCATCATCGTGCTTCATTTAATAAAATGTATACCAAAAGGAAGATGAAGTTTGAGCTACTGCAAAGGAAGATGAAGTTGGGGCTAGTGCACTCTAACTTATGTGGTCCCATAAAGGTCATTTCCATGAGAGGTAACAAATATTTTTTTTACATTTATTGATGACGCTATATACAAGATTTGAGTTTTTATGCTGAAAACACAAACCAAGTGTATAAGAACTTCCAAAACTTTCATTCTATAGTGGAATGGGAGACGAAGAGAAAACTGAAGTTTATTTGAATTGATAATAGAGGAGAGTATACCTCCCATGAATTTGAAGATTATTAAGCAATACATGGAATAAGATATGAGAAGATGGAATTTGGTACCCTACAACACAATGGTGTTATTGAGAGAATGAATAGAACTATTACGAAGAAAGTTAACTGTATGCTCTAAATGATAAATCTATCTAAGTCCTTTTAGGATGACGGGTCAAAACCACTGTATATTTGATCAATAATGCTCATTCAATCCCTTTAGATTTTAATATTCCCGAGGGAGTGTGGAAAGGGAAGGATCCAACTTATATGCATTTAAGGGTGTTTTGATGTAATGCTTTCAAGAGAATACCAAAGACGTAAAGATCGAAACTAGATTCAAAGACTAGTCCTTACACGTTCATTAGATATAGTGATAAAGAGTTTGGTTATATGCTCTACGACTTAAAAAACAGAAGGATTTTATACACATAATATAGTCTTCTATGAGCATAAGATGGGTGTAGATCTCATCAAAGAAGATAAGATTAATACCATTAGTTTATCTTTTATAAATAAAGATATAAGCCCTATTTCTACTTCCATTGATCAGCTAACAACTAAAGAAGGCGAACATAAGCTAGCACAGGATGATAATGATAAAGGGCAATCTGAAGGTGATAAGACACATCTTACTGATGATATAGAAGAGGTCAATAACTAACTTAATTATTAGAATGCGTCCAAATTTAGAAGGTTATCTAGGGAGAAAATGCTTCGACAAGATACCTTTGTTTAAAATATTTCCTAATCTTATTAAGGGAGAGCCAAAGAATTTTCAAGAAATGTAGTCACGTGAAGATAAAGGATCTTAGCTCAAGGAAATATAAGAAGAGATGAAGTCATTGAAAAAGAATGACATTTATGTACTAATGAAGCTTCCTAAAGGCAAAAAGGCTTTGAAGAATAGAAAGGGGTTCAAGATCAAGCAAGATGGTGATAAGCTAGTGACGCATAAGGTCAGACTAATGGTGAAGGGAATACAAAAGAAATGTATTGATTTTGACAAGATTTTCTCACCAGTAGTCAAGGTGATGTTGATATGAACATTATTAGATCTATTTGCTACTTTGTATCTTGAATTTGAGTAGTTTTATGTGAAAACTGTTCTTACATGACGATTTGAAAAAGAAAATTTACATGAAGTAGCTAGAAGTTTAATTTTACTTAGAATTAAAAAATCAAAGGAGTTTAATTTATTTAATTTTAAAATAATTAGGATTCTAATTTATATCCATTGCTAACATCTTTATGCACACAAAATAAGTTGAAGAGAGAAAAGATATTTTAATCAAGTTTGATTTGATTGTAAAGTTCAAGAAAATTTATATTTAATAAATAAGGACTTATGTGAAATATTGGATGTTAATTGACTAAAATTAAAGTTTAAATGAAATTAAAATTTTATTTTAATTGAAGTTTAATTGTGATAAGAAAAGTTTAATAAACATTTCGAGAAAAATGATAAGAAAAGAATCAAGTTTCACAATAAAGTGCAAACTATAATTCCTACTTTATTATGTCTTTGACATTAATTTGTGTTTATTACATTTCATTTAATATTGAATCTTATCTCAATTTCTTAACAACTGAGAATAAATATTTTTCAGATAAAAAGAAAAGTTAATGCATCTTATAGATGGAATAGTCTGAAAGTAAGTATTGTGCGTGGTTAAAAAATGTTGTCTATGTCGTCTTACTCTCTCAATGTGATCACCTTAGTTAAGTTTCGTGAAGAAGATGAGAGTGTGCATAAATTAATTGACTAAGAAATCAAAATGGTGGAATTTGAGGGCTTTGTAGGGAAGTAGATTTTTTAGATCTATGAACCCATCCTTAATTAGTAACATTATTATATTTTTCACCGCTAAAAGATGTTTGGGATCCAATTTCCATTACCTACTTCAATAGAAATGATAGAAATGATATTTATCAAAGTTTATAAACTTCGCCCACATGTGTTCCATATGAGTCATATTAGAAGATTAGTCGAACAATACTACATAGTTATTCAAGAGATATTATATGAAATTGAATTTTGTCACCCCAATCTTATAAAATGCTCAGTACATATTAACCATTAGGGCATGATAATTCAGGAAAATAGCCCTATACTTTTTTGGGTAGGCTTGATGATCAGTTCAAACATATTTGAAGTGACATTTTTCAATTTCGTGCAACCCCATTTTTGATGGTGGAGTAAGCATATGCGCATGTCCACTAGTGAGAAGATGTAATAATATAGTACTTAGTGATTGTAAGAGAAAAAGAGGAAGGCATAAAAAGAATTGGAGGATGGTGATAAGGGATTATATGACTATGTTGAAACTTATTGAAGGCTTTATCCTTAATAGAAAACTATATCATATTAAGATACAAGTAAAAATCTCACATAGAGAGGTTTTTCTCTCTTATAAGTCTTTTAAACCTTTTCCTTTGAGTGTTGTGTCTTTTGTTTAGCCTAGACGTTAATCTATGGTATTTCCCCTTAGTTATTTAGGTTAAACATTTCCTTATCAAGCCTACACATTTTCTTACAATAGCTTATTTTTTATATTTGTTTATTTGTCTTCTTTCTTGTTTGTATATTTATTTGTTTATTTTGTTCTTTTCCTTGTTCTATATTTATTGTATCATTTATTTTATGACTTATTTTATATTTTTATTTGTAAGTATTTATTTATTTATTATCCTTTATGTTTATGTTTATTTTTACTTTTACGTTTATGATTATTTTTATTATTTGTTCTTTTCGTTGTTCTATCTTTATTGTATTATTTATTTTATTACTTTTTATATTTTTATTTGTACGTATTTATTTATATTTATTATTATTATCCTTTATATCTATTTTATTATTACTTTTATTATTTTAATATGACATCTTTTTTTATTTTTATTTTATATTTATAGTTTTTTATATTTTTAGTCTTTTTATTTTATTTTTGATTTTTTTTTCCTACAAATAGTTCTAAAAAAACCATTTCTCTTTCTTTTTGTCTTTTTTCTTTTTCTTATGGATCTATCAAATACAGTCTCTCTACTAGTTAGAGGTTAAGATTGTATACTTTTGGACGTCTTTGGAACTTGCATCTCAATGGGACTTCTACTAGGTTGTTGTTGTTGTATTGACTTAATTTTGTGAATTGAATTAAAGTTTGGAGAATTACAAAATAAATTAAATTGATTTATTATTTGATCCAAGTAGTTAAATGCTGAACATTCATTGAACTTTGTAATTAAATGAGTAATAGGAAGTCTTAGTTGATAGTTTACTTTTTAAAATCATTTTTGAAATTACTTTAACTTAAGTCCAAAGTAATGAAATTGATTTATTTGAGGACAAAAAATACTTAATTATAGATATTTTTTAATTACATCATATTTTTAGTATAATTTTAAGGATATTTAGCTTGTATTTTGAGTTTTTTTATATGACTAAATACCTAGTTTAGCTTATATTATATTTACATTCCTTATTTTATCTCCCTAAATAAAAAGTGATTTTGAAAAAATTAGTGCCAAGTTGGAAGATTTTTTTGAGTGTTTTTGAAGGAACAAAGTTTGAAGATGGATGGCCCCATGTTTAGTAAAATGACACCTATTGATAGTTTTATATAAAAACTTCCACACTGTAAGTATATAGATCGTAACTCGTAGTTTACAAGATATCGTTTCCACGAGGATTAATTGGTCACTTAATACCTTGAATGCACTTTGTCTAAGGTAATAAAAGATTGAATGAATTGAGTGAAAATAAAATAAATGAAATTGAAATAAACTAATGAAACTAAACAATTGAATAAGTGAAACTAGCGATAATAATGAAGTTAATCAATAATGAAAACTTATGTGTTATTCTATCATTATTTTGTCTTCTCTTTATCATTTTAATTCAATTATTCTTGATCCTAGATATCCTAAGATTTGATTACCCTCTCTCTAGATCTAATCAAGTAATCTTAATTGAAATAGATGATAGTACAATTGCAACCTAATTCACTAACTACTCCAAAGTATTCAATTAGAATTGAAGCAATCCTAAGGATAATTAACTCACAATTAAGATCTCTTTTTAATTTTTTTTATTAATATGATATTTGTAGGTATATTAAGTTACCAACTCTCGTTGTGCGCATTAACACATATAACCTGATTCAATCTCTCAATTTCTTATCAAGTATAAGCATAAAAAAATACCATAAATCATTAATATATATTAACTTGAACAAGAATAAAGTTAAATAAAATAATTCAAAAATAATCCCTACTATGGATTTATAAATCTATAATCATGTTCAACATCTTACTATGGATTTACAAATCCATAATCATGTTCAACATCTTTCTAATCCAAATTAACATCCAAGATAATGAAATATAAGAAGAGAAAACAAAGAAAACATTTTTATGTCTTGATTTGGAAATTCTGGAAAATTGGAGTTGATCTTGATGTCTCCACTTTGATCCCCTTATTTCTGAGGTGCAACCTCCATTTTGGCATTTCTCCTTCAATACCTCTTAAGGCCTCTAGGGTTCTTTACATAGTTTACTCGCTTGTTTTCATTCTAATAATAGCACTGAAACATCAAGAACACAAAAATTTTGTGTGCTAAAAAAGTTGAGCACGTTCGTGCACATGCATGTCCAAGTCCTTCATCTTTTCTTTAATTTTTCCTATTTTCTCTCACTAACAATCACATCAAACAAGTCTCATACATGATCATAATGGAGATCTTGGATAGGAAGCATGATCATGCACTAATAGTATCTTAAGGACTATAAACCTATATTATATTGTATCATTTTGTATAAATTCATAGCATTAATGCTAACCAAAAGGATGAAAATCTTCATAGATAAAATAGATGATCCATCTCGAGGGGATTTTTCCAAAGGAAGACAAATTAGTGATTACATCTGGTTAGTTTAAAAATTTCTCAAGAACTACAGTAAGAAACTTAAAAATAGAAATTGTGTTATTCATTGGTATGTTTATATATTCTTATTAAGATTTAACAGTTTTAACCGCAAGTACATGATATAGTTGTAGCTAGCACAAACAAGTACAGTTCGATCCCTCAAGGATGGTAAGTACTAATTAACCATTTTTCTATTATCTAATCATCGAATCAGATTGTGGATTTAATTAAAAATTAAATTAAAAAAACCGAACTAAGACTGAAACAATAATGAATTCAGACAAAGGAAAATACTTGGAAAAATTGATATCAAATAAATAGTAAGTAGGTGATAAATCCCCCTAAGAATTCTTAAACATTAACCATTTTCATGCAATT
Organism: Erythroxylum incrassatum; assembly: GCA_026546855.1. NCBI lineage: Eukaryota > Viridiplantae > Streptophyta > Magnoliopsida > Malpighiales > Erythroxylaceae > Erythroxylum > Erythroxylum incrassatum. The sequence continues at coordinate 6,443,078 of JANVCL010000001.1, forward strand.
AAATTATTGATTATTGGACTATAAAAATTTATATCTTATATTAATATTTTTCTCAAGACTATTAATAGCTAACCCATCAGTTGATTAACTGAAATCTCTTTCTAGTTAAAACCCCTAAGACTACATTATTGATTTGTGAATTTTACTATTAAGTTTGACCCTAGTCAAGAGGATTTATGTCAAACTATCTCTAGTTTTGTATTAAATTCCTTCCAATCATAGTAGATTTATTCACATAAAAGGATTTCTCGATCTCAATCATATGAAATCAAATCATTAACTAATATTTTGGAAATATTAGAACAAGAATATAACCTATAATTGAATCTCAATAAATCAATCAATAAATTTGCATTAAATAAAAGATCAAATCATATTATCATCACAACTTAGGGTTCGTTAGACCTAGACACTAAACAAATTAGTCCCTATTCATAAAAAAACCAATAAAAATATTCAAAAAATCAAATAAATCATATTCTAAATATCCTTTTTGTCTCTAATGAATCGTCATGCAATTTGGATTGAATGATGCTATCTATTAGATCTTGTGATGTAATCTTTGTGCTTTCCTCGTCCTCTGATCAAAACTGCCCCTTTTATGTTTTCTTACGACTTAAAAATACTCTAAAACTCGCCCCTTCCGTAACTGCCTCTATTCATGTCCTTTTATAGTAAAAACTAACAATCAATATATATGGTCGTGTAAGAGACCGTTATATCTATAAAAACACCTAAATTTTAGATTTTACACAAGCACAGAGATAGACTTACATAGGTAATATACGCAGTCATATATATAGATATACACAGGCATGTAACTTCACATTACCAGAAACAATATTCTTCAAATCTCCACAAGTTTGCAGACTTACACAATCACTGTATATGGTCGTGTAGGTCTTCATTTGCTTTAAATCTTTGTTTCATACCATGATTTCATTTGAATTCTTCTCCTCTTGGTCCAAGAAGGCAATTATCACCTAAAATATACTTGAAGTGAATTAAGTATCAAAAAAATACTATAAAACTATTAAAAACAACAAAACACATTAAATATGTTTATATAAATATAGTCAAATAATCATTTATCAAACATACCCACACTTAAGCTATTGCTTATCCTCAAGAAAATCATAAACTAAATCATTAATTTTACAAACATTCATCCCTTATTAATGTTAACATGTCCTTCTACACTCTAAATCATCATAACATATTGATCGAATTAACATATAATGGGATTGTAGCTATCCTCGAACCAACCTTCATAAGTCAATATCAATAATAATTGCATCGATTGTAACATCCCACCCTCAATTGGAAGGGTAGAATAGTAAATTGGCATAGGATGTACTAGATTGGGATTTCATAGGACTGCTCATGCATAATAGAATTGGTACATAGTCACAATTGTGCACATAAAA
>JANVCL010000001.1:6505766-6518361 GCA_026546855.1 Erythroxylum incrassatum
TTGATGTTGTATTATTTTCTTTAATGGTATCTAAAAGATCCATTGATTCAAGATGCATTTCAACATCAATCATCCACGGCATATAATTATTGCCCGCAACATCAAGAGCAGCGAACTCAATTTTGGCAAGATTGGACATGTTGGCAACTATTATAAAATAGAGAGAAATAATTAATACATTTATTCAAATAGATATTACATTAAATAAATTACATGCCATTCTCAAATGCTATGCCAATAAGCAACAAAGGGATCATACAAAATGCTATTAATAAGAGAAAAAAATTGCGATCTGAATCATTTAGCTCTACACTAAGAATGAAACAAAGATACATAATGACAATAATTATACAAAAAAATAATGTAGCGGACAACATTTGAATTTTTTTTCTTCAAGAATAATATTTTGAGGTAAGAAATAATGTGTAGGGATGAAGTAAATAATGTAGGAGTGGTATCTATTTATAGAACAAAAATGAATCATTTTCATTATTATTATTATTATTATTTTTTACCGTTAACTAGCCGTTATATTTATAGCCGTTATAATATATATTATTTAATTATTTATTTAAAACACATAATTGATAATAATATATATGTAGTAAAATTAATTAGAGTATAATAAATATAATAGTCTTGAATATATTTTATTTATTTATTTTCTAATTGCGATGTATACTATACAATAAATTAAGTATTTAGAGGTGGTATTAACTTTTCATTATTTAAAGAAGGTAAATATTTAGGGAAGGTATAGTGAGTCGTCTATAAATAATATCGTAAGTAGAATTAATGTAGATAAATGGAAGAACTTTAATTTAACAACATCGTAAGTAGGATTGATATAAATAAACGGAAGAACTTACGTTTGTTTGATGTACGTAAACCGAAGAACGTTTGTAAGATGTAGGTAGACGGAAGAACCTTACGATTGCTTGATGTTGATAAGTCGAATTTTAGAAAGTAGAGCTTCGTGCTGATAACGTGTTATAAAACCGAAACTAAAACTTCAGAGTATTTGGGAGAGAAGAATTATTCTTATAAAATTCATTCATATCTCTCTTACATCAAACCTTCTATTTATAGTACATTTCAAACACCTAATACACATGTGACCATCTATCCCATATGTGTAGGTAAAACCAAATCATCCCAATACTCACGTGACTATCTACTCCATATGTGTAGGTAAAACCAAACCATCCCAATACACATGTGACCATCTACTTCATATGTGTAGGTAAAACCAAAACTAATAACATACACTATCTATTGAATGGTGCATCTATAATTAGTGACACACCATATTATTTCTATCTTTTATAACAGGAGGAAAATATTAGTTAGCAAAAAACATAGTGAATTTGACACAAGAAGCCTTTATTACCCGCAATAAAGAACGTAAACTTAACCAAGGGTTGAATAACAACTGGATGCTGTAATTAATCTTTTCAATGTATAGTGTAACTATTAGATGTTCTGAATTTGTAGATCATGTGACTCATTATAATGTTTTTTTTGTCATTTTTGTTAGTATTAATATATTTTTTAATTTTTTTTAAAAAAGTTTGAGCAAAATGTTTTATGAACGATATATTTATTATTATTTTATAAATAACTATTTTATCCATCATTTATTACTGTTTACTGTGCTCATCCTTGCAAGCTCACTTTATAGAATCTAATGTTAGGAATTTTAGACTCATAAACCCACACTTAAGGATATTTAATAGATAAAAATATCAGAAAATAATAACACAAGAGAATTTACATGGAAACTCCTAAACCGAAGAAAAATCACGGGCAACAAGAAGAAAATCCACTATGTGAAAAATTCTTACAATCACACAATTTTTCCTCTCAACCAATCTCTTAACACACCAACACACCCATAAAGAAATACCTAAGACAAACTCTCTAACTCTCACCTCAAAAGAGGAATTTAACTAGAGTCAAATTTGTACTACAAATCTTTGACCTAAGTTGGTGCACTAAACAAAAATGTAGTAACCTTCTTATATAACTAAGAGCCCTTGTTTATTTGTTATTCCCAACCAATATGGGACAAAGGAGCCCAAAAAAAACTAACATCTAAGAGCTTGAAAAGAAGTGAAAGTTACAAAAGAAGCTACCTTTGTGAAGCTACGGGTGCTAACAACGGGACTGTTACAGAGTTTAGAGCAGAAGAGGAAGAGAACCATCCTCCTTTACTTGATTTGGAGACTACTTCCAAGCCTCGACGCATTGCCCTCTTTGTTGAGCCTTCTCTTTTTGCCTGAGTCTTCATTTTCCTTTTTTTTCTTTGATTTTGTCTTCTTGTTTCTCTTCGGTTTTGATGTTATGCTGTAGATCGTTGACTTCTAGGTTGCGACAAAAAGAAGGGGAGTTGGAACTATTGTTTCCCAACTCCTACTAGCTCTAGCGGTCCTTAGGAGTTGTTTTGCCTTCATTTTCTGCACTTTTTGTCTTGTGCACTTTTTGTCTTGTCCTGTAAATTAAAATAGTATATCTAAGGGATGGCGTTTTGACTTTTCTATGGTACTGGTTCTTGTTTCTAGAGACCAGTCTCTATTAGTATCTTCTAATTTTTATTGATGATGTTTAGGTTTTCTTGAAGGAGAAAATACAATCATTTTTTTCCTAATATATATTAAGCAAAAAGTTACTTGTTGCTAATAATTTTAAATATGAAATGAACACAATAAAATTTAAGATATAGTAAGTTCACATCTTATATATATATATATATATGTATATATTTTGAATCTAAAATTTTTAATTATTGTAAATTCTAATAATCAAAGTTATTTTAATAATAATAGTATTTTTATGTTAATAAAATATTTTATTTTTAATTATTTTTATAAATTTTATTATTTATTTATTATATATCAATTTTATAATAATTTATTATCGGTTGAACATTTAAACTTTAAACTCTTATTTTCAAAACATTAACACCAAACCACCCTACCATTGTCCGACGTCAAATTATAGAATTATCCTTGAAATATTTACATCAATAAAATATGCTAACATGGCAAGTGATGATCATTAATAACGACTACTTACCTCCTACCTAGTTGGTTTCAATTTCTAAAATGCACCGGTACAAATTTGTCCCTAAATTTCCCCATTTTATTTCTATCGAAAACACTAGTGAAGTTTCCTAAATACACATCACATGTCGCTCTGTCACTTCCCAAAAATGGCGTCCATTGTCACAAGCTTGATCCCACGAACCCACAACTCAGCAATTTCACCACTACCTTGACATACAAAGTGGACCTCCTTGTTCTTTGTAGTCTTTACATGGAACATTCCTGGTTCTTCAACATCATACTTTTTTCTTCGGTTCCAGCGAAACTTGGCACTCGGACCAACTTGAGCATCCCTACATACTACATTTCTCCTACTTGATCTGCCCCATCTCAGGACTCCTACAGACTCCACCATCCTCAGTTCTTTGGAATGTGGAGATCCTTTACCGCACTTGGTGTGCTTCTTGACTCGATCTCCGGTGGTAACAAGTTGGCGAGCAAGCTCATCTAGTATGACACTCTCTACCATCTGTCCATTAGTATTCTTCTTTGCAAGCAAAAGTACAGTTTCACGTCTCTCATTCTCAATGTCACATCTGGCACCGTAAGCGATTAGAAGTTGGCAGACACTAACATGGCCTCCTCTGGCAGCTAACATCAGTGGGGTGTATCCGTCGCTATCAAAGTTGTTGACATCATAGCCTCTTTTGGTTAACATGCGAACCAAATCCAAGTCCCCCCAGCGAGCAGCACGATGCAGAGCATGAATGCCAGCAGAATAGTTGTATCCCTCTTCCAGTGCGTATTCGAGCATCACCTTTTCGATATCTTCTCCATGTCGATTCAGCTCTGACAAGGTGATTGCTGTCTTGCCATATTTGTTTTCAAGATTCAAATTTGCACCAGCGTAGACAAGCAACCTGAAAGCCTCCACATGGCCTCCTGCAGCCGCTAGCATTGCAGCAGTGTATCCGTCAGCATCCTGTTCATCAAGATTGATCTCTGCCCGCTCAATGAGTTTTTTCAAAGCCTCTATATCATTAATTTGAACCGCAAACATCAAAGGAGAGAACGTTGAGGCATTGCTTGATCTGGTAATCTTCCCAGCTCGGACCAACTCTACCACGGCTTGTTGAAAACCAAGATCCCATTTTGTTGACCTTGCAATTGAACTTACAGACTGACCAGCTGAATTGACCAAACCAAAATCAGCACCAGCTGAGGCAAGAACTTTAAGACATTTCTCTTCCTTATATCTGGCACATACCATTAATGCAGTGTCTCCAGATTCTGTTCTAGAGTTAACGTTGCAGCCAGTAACTATCAGCTGTTCAAGAACATTGGTTGATCCAAGCCTTGCAGCCAAATGAAAAGGGGGCAGACCATTTTTCACCGTTGTTTTTACTGGAAGTCCTCTATCAGCACCACAAATGAGGAGCACTTCTGCTGCTTTGGCATTGTTACACAGGATTGCATGATGAAGAAGAGTCCTCCCAAGATGCGGGGTATTAGGAGAGAGGTATTTGAGTAGCATACGTAATACGCTACCACTGGCTTCAAAATATTCAACGGCGCACCAGGTGATGTCGTAGGCCTCAGCTAGTCCTGCACCAACTCGGAGTTCTTCTCCTGTATCTATGTCCCAGGACCAAGCACCAAGCCTTGCCTTGATGTCAATCCTGGCACCAACCTGTTTCCAGTTCCGAGAGGTAAAAATCTGTAGCAGGTGGATCCTTTAGGATAAGATTAAAAGGCACAGAGATATTTACCTGCAACAGTAACCTGACAACATGGACTTGCCTACTAACAGTGGCTGCAACAAGTGCATTACAATCAACATTGGTGTGCAGTGATGGTTTGGAAGATCGAAGCAGCACCCTGTCGCAAGCATCTACATCTACTCCGAACTGCCACCAAAAATGTCAATCGAGAGAAGACTTGGTCAAGTGTGGACCTCAAAATTGCATCGCAAACGTAATACGAATTGATCTCACTTTCAGCTCATTCTTTTTGGTTTCCTTTTTGTGCTTCTTAACAAACCAAAAAGAATGAGACATTATCACACTATCACAACTTTTAGTCCAAATCGAACAATTACAACTTTGATTTTACAAACGAGTTGACGGGTTCAGATAAAAAAGGAGGATCTTATAATAAGGAGGATATTATACATAGTACTCAATCATGTTGACCATGCTTATAATGACAGCATTAGGTTAGGTTTCCTACATACATCCCAAATCAACCCCTTAACATGTCACTACGTTGTTCCATCTTCGTGATTCAAATATGCAAAAAGAAAGTGGTTGTGATTCATAAAAAGTTGATCGAGGACGGACCGTTGCTTATTGTATGATGGTTACCTCTATGAGCTTTTCCACTACATTGACGAAACCTCTGCAACAAGCAGAGACGAGAGCGCGCACGGCAACTTGTGGGCGTATCAAGGAAGAAACCATGAGTAGCTCTAAAGGCTTGACCTGGTCCAGGTGACTTGCCTCTAGTAAAGCTTCCTCGCATGCCTCCTGTGACGCTCCGGCTTTTATTAGGATCTCTAGCGTATCGAAATGCCCCTCCCTTACTGCAGCTGTTGTAGCATAGCCTCTAAACACTTTCTGATTCACACTGGCTCCAAGGCTCTGTCACATCAACATCCCAAAAGCGAAAACTCAGTCACACACGAGAAGATGTAATAGGAAGAAGCGTTTTTATTTGTAGTCTCATCTTTAGCTAGACAAGAAGCAACGAAACAACTACATGTCCAACTAGATTTACTCGCTGTTAAATAGGTAATAATGACTTGAGTGAGCAAATAGCACGGTAGAATGCATATTCCAAAAACCATACTTGATTCTGATCGCTTACAGTAGGCTATATGGGGCCAAACAAGAATACATTTGGTACAAGAATCTTGAATCCAAAGTAGCTCAGGAAATAAGTAAACAAACAAAACAAACAAAATACGTATATGTTCGTTCTTACACGCAGAGCTCATTTGCTAAATTGGAAATATATTTACAATTTTCAAAATTTTATGTTCCTGGACATAATCATATCAATTATCAAAAACAAAAAACGATATCAACGACATGAATATCCAACACATCCTCATGCTCCTGACCATCTTTTTCAAGTAAGTTAAAGAACAAGTGAAAGTCGGATACGTTACAAGTAACTTCCTGACAATCACAGAATTCCCGGCATGAGCAGAGAGGAAAAGGGCGGTGACTTCGGTCTTGAACTCCTCGTATTCGAAACGAACTTCATGGGCCGACTCTCCGCGTAACACGATTTCTGTCTTCTTCGACTTCAAGCTCACAGTTCCTATGAAGTTCACGTCCACGAATGGGTCGTTGAGACATTCAAGCGCAAGTCTTATGTCGTTGTTATGAGAAGCGTCAACGAGACGTTGCGAAACCTCCACCTGATAGTCTACAGGGGCTATCTTTCTGCCGGCGGGCTCGTCACCGGACGCCGTCATTTAAAAGAAAGACTATTATTGTTACTGGCTTTGGAGTTGGGACTTGGGACTTGGGACGGACGTACACAGTGAAGGAGTCAGGAGACAGAATAGTTTTTGAGTTTTAATAATTGGAGTGATTCTATTACTAAAAAGAGCTAGGTTGACAAAGTCGTGATTGTCCTTGGAAATAGGTTCCAGCTAATTTATTAATGCTACAGGATAGAGTCCAGATATTCTGTCTAATATTATGGTACTTTATTATGTTTAATAAATTTTAGCCATTTATTTATATGGGTCTTGTAAAATAAATGATTAAGATTTCATGAGACAGAATAAGATAGAGTAAAATTAGACAAAAGATCTGGACTCGATTTTCAGACGGTTCTATATTAGGACTCCCAAATATCAAGTATTGTTTTAGTCATTTTAGAAATAATTTTATTATTGAATCTTTTAAGATTTTATACATTAACAAATTTTTTACTAAGTTATTCTTATTCTTATTCTTATTCTTATTGTTGTAGTATTTTGTGATTTTTTAAAATTATAAATAGCCCCTTAATATATTGTACTGTATAATTTATAATTTTACATTAACCAGTTTCAAAAAATTATAATAATAAAAATTTAAAATAACAAAAATTTATTTATTTATATTAATATTGCTTTCCTTATATTTCACATATAAATAAGAATTACAATTAATATGAAAAAAGATCATTTAATCATCATATAAATATAAAATTAAGGATAATACAAAGTATTTAAAATGTTACAATTTCATCATATAATAAATAATAATTATATCAATACATCAAATAAAAAGAATAATAAATATCTATGACTCTATGTATTATAATTTATAACAAGAGTTCGTCCTAAGGAAACAACAACTAAAAGTAAAACATGAAATAAAACATTTTACAATTATATTTATATTGCATATATAAAATTTAACATATACATAAAATATGCGTGAAATTAAAAGAAAAGGAGAAATAAAATTTAGAACTTAATTCAATTGCATATGTGCTCAAATCTCATTGATCACAATTTTTATTTGGTACAAAATTTCATTATTGAAGAGCTTCATCATCAATATCATTTAATTTCGTTGCATCAACAGACATTTCAATACCTTTTTATCTAAGATTATTTTTCGAGTCACTCTCATCTATCAAACCTAATTTCTCATAAGCTCAATCTACCAAAAGATCGATATGGTCAAGATAAATTAAATATATAAAACTACTTGTTCTATTAAGGGTTTTAGTGAACAAATAACACTGAATTATTAAGAAATTATAATAAATCATATCCAACTTAATAATGATAATAACAAACATTTCTTGGATTTTTAAATTGTATCGAACAAAGACCAAGTCATTTAAATTTTTTTGTTACAATCTATTCTTTTTTCTTAGAATGAATGTATTCAAATGTGTTTCATTTCTTTCACATTGTGTTGCACTTATATATTAACTTAGAATTTAATTTGTAAACTTTTGCAATTTTAGAACATCACTTTCGAATTGGTCCTATCAAGTAAGTTTTAGACAACAAAATTAATATTATAAAAAATAAAGTAATGATTAATTTTCAAAGGTAACAAAAGTGAAAAAATATCTGGATTAAGTTTGTCTCTTTGACGAATTGCAGTAGGCATCCCTAAATAACCAGAAACATCTTTATAAATCTTCATTTATGAGTTTAAAAGATCTTGCATCATCTCATAGGCAATGATAGTTATAATAGACACTAGGATTAAAAAATGCTCTAGCTGTAAACAACAGAGAGTAAAATTGTCTTTCTCATCTATCATTGATAACTGCAGAATAAGATATGTATAAAGAAGACATATTTTTTAGATTAACTTTGACAACATCTTTTGCCCTCTCTATAATAACATAAAAATAGCTTATTGTTACTTTCTCATTAATATGATCCAGATGAATCACCCTCACGAAAGTCTCACAAACTCAAATTCTTCAAGTATAATTCTAGAAATCTCCAATCTAGTATTGGAACTAGCTTATTGAGATGCAACCCACTTGTTACTTGTAAGTTGTAAACATTTGCTTCAACTTCTTCTTAATCAAATAAAACACTAAAGTGACATGAAATCAGTTGCAAATCTTGTAATAGTATGACGATATAAATTTCTACCATTTGTGAAATCCTTTCTCGTTAAATTTTGGACTTATGCACATTACAGATGAACTTGGTCATCTTTTTTTTGTACATTCTCATTAATAACATAAAAAATATCTAGCATCTCCTATATTTTCCAACATTAGGTCAATGTAATGTCCAATACAAGGAATCTAATAAAAAGAATTATACCTACTTTGCAATCGTCTTCCGAATGCTTTATAAGTAGAATCATTGTCAGTAATAAAATAAACGATATTTTCTTCCTCAACTTCATTTATAACTTCATCAAAGATCTAAAATAGAGTATCAACATTCCTAACAAAGCCAAATGTATCAATAGACTTTAAAAAATATTATCTCTTTTACAGAGCAAACCAAAAAATTAATAATAGGTTCTTTTTTTCTATTTGTCTAACTATCTTACATGATTAATTTCTTTCATTTAAATAACATTTTATTTCATAAACAGAGTAACTCAGAAGTTTACCTATGTAGTTATCAATTGAAGGAGCTTTATATCCAGTAGCGAAGCTACATAAAAGGGAGGGTGGGCAAATGCCCACCCTCAAATTTTTTTAAAAAGAAAATATATATGTATATAGAGGTTGCCCACCCTAAAAGAATGTCATTGCCCATGGTGGATTGGATTAAAAAAACTATATATATATACCTTGCCCCCTGAAACAAATTCCTAGCTTCGCCACTGTTTATATCCTAATTCATAAAAGGAAATAACATCTACCATAGGCTGATAATAATAAGGCTGGGCAATAATGAATATTATACCTAAATCAAACCACCAATTAGAGAAATAATGAATATTATTTCTCTAGATTGTAAGGCACTATGGATTAAAGGCTAAGCTTTAAGAGTTGTTCATTGTGTAAAAAAATTATCACTTGTCTTCTTTTCTTAACATCATGTGCAACATTCCTTTCTCATTAGATATGAATACTATCACATTTAACATCCTCACTATCATCTTGCAAATAACTTCCACTACCAATTTAGTAATTCAATCTTTGCCTTCAATTTTTCTCATGCTGATACTCTTTAAGCAAAGTTATCATTTGTCATTTCATATTATCACTCACTTTTTTATAAGGCTCCACGTCACCGTTGACTCCAACTAAATGCTTATTTAATCTGGTGATTGCTTAACCTTTCAAATGATTGTTACGACATAAACAAATGGTATAGTTCTTCATTCTAAGAATTAATATAGCATGAGCTCAAGCTAGATCATTGAATCTTCTTAAAATGACTGAATTAATAGGTATACTTGAACTTCTTTCTATTTATCTGTAAAAATAAATGAAGACATATATCAAAATTAACTTAATAACTTAATATACAAATAAAGTTGTGTGAAGAAATGAAGAAATATATCAATAATAGTTTCTTAATAACTCATGCTTCTTTATGAAGGCAAATATCAAATATATACATTAATTGTTGCACTTTCATAACTATGCCTCATTTTTTGTAATTACATAATTTCAATGTTATGAATATTATACCGGCACCCGTATTAGCTTAGGTTTTGGTACAATACTACATCGATACTAGTCAATACCAGGTACCATTTCAGGCAATTTTTAAAATTTATAAAATCGTCCCTAAATTTTTAAAAATTCTAACATAGTCATTAGTATTTGAAGTAGAGCTGATTACCATCATCGTGGCAATTCATTCAAGTGATTTCGCCATCTATAAAATAAGTTCATGAATAAGATAGGCTACTGGCATTATTCTACCATGACTCGAAATGTCTCATTCATTCGACTCAAGACAAAAATCAAATTTTAACAAGAAAGTTAAGCTTGCCTTGAGCTTAAAGTTAACTGTCAAGATAAATAGTATGAAAAAAAACAAGAAGCAGAACAAAGTTGATTTGTGAAAGCTTGAACCAATTAGTAACAGCGTTGAGTATGGGATATTGTTTCTATAGTTTAGCAATTTAAGTCAATATCCTGGAGCGTCTGGGTCACAGATTCCCACTAAGAGCCGGATTCGGCCTGCAATCCAAATTTGTATGTCAATTACAAATAATTTGTCTGCCACTTAACAAAACAAACAAACACGAGATTAATCTGCAACGAGGCAATTGGCTCATAGCAGACAAATTTAAGAGGAGTTAATTAGTAGAATAACGAGTTATCTCATCGTAGAATAACGAGTTATACTCATGTGACATGTCTTTCCATTCATTTCCTTGATGATGCATGGTGAGTTTGATAAACATTTCTTTTTCCTACTAATTCACAATTGCAGCTTCTCCAAAGTACTCCTTGAATAGAATACTTTGCGTTCACAGTGGCCAATGCAGTGAGTAACATCCTTACGTTTTCCGATTTATTACAGAGCAATTAGGAGGCTTGTCTATCTCCCGCGTATTATAGGAGCAATAATGAGTTATATTCTTTGTGTTGGTCTGTCTCTTCCTGTGGGCTTACACTTGCTCCCTAGTATTATTTCTGGAGTGATTTTACCATGCATATGTATTCCTTCTATCCATAAAAGAAGGAAGCAAGTAGGGAAACCCGTCTCCGTTCTTTAATTTATTGCGTCGGAGGGACCTTCACATCCGTTGAATAGATCCCTTAAAACAGAACCACAAGTCAATAACAGTGAACAACTACAGTTGTAGGCCAATCTGCTGGTTGGACACGTATAGTTTCACTGTTATCTTTGTCCTGCATATATGGAGGCAACTAACATTCCATTGCATGACCAGTTCCCCCCTTGTATGCGAACACAGGTCCCCACTCTAAACAACGTAGAGAAACATATACAAGTAGAATGCATGTGCCCCCATTCATGCAGTCATTGTGACAAACTTTGAAAATAAGGGATGTAGACCAAATTGTAGCCATCCCTTTTGTTTATTTGGAAACATGAGTAATGCTCTTGATGCTTTTTTCTGGAAGTTATATATTTTGTATTAAGACAAAGCCAAACATAGTACAATAGTGAGCAATGTAATTCACCAAGTAAAAGGAAAACATATATATGGTGAGACACAATTGAAGCTGAATCACAAACCATCTGTGTAGCTAATCTGTTTCGAAAGCATTCAGAAAAAATTCAAGAGTAAGATGCCTGTGCTGTTGGGATACATTGCTTAGTCAACCTACTAACATCATACTTGAAGCTATTGTCCAACTGTAGACTTTAGAGATATCCCTTATATGTACCTCAGAGGCCAAATCAGAGGAAAGGGATAAGCAAGCTCCTTTCACCAAAGTCATTTCTCGTCTTATCGAGAGGTTCCTGAGATGGATTGACATCCTTGCTAGTACTTTTACACACTCTTTGATTTCTCTCCCCCACCACAAGTTATACATTGTGCACCCCGTAGCTTTTTGGATGAACTTCACATGGTTTTTTATATATATATATATTCTGGGGTTCTAAATTTAATTGAAAGATATATCTCCATTCATTGACTTCATAACTGGCCCAACACCTAGTTTGGATATCTAGCCATAAAAGGTTGGAAAAGGCGTAGTTGAAGAATAGGTAGCTAATGGATTCAGGGCATAACAAACATAACTTATACGATAGGTTTATCTGAGCATCAAGATCCCTTCTAACTCTATCAAAAGTAGTCATTCTCTTCTAAACTCTAGCCACGACAGAAAGGCCGCTTAGGGACCAAAATTTTGTTCCAACAAAAGTTTAAACCAACTAACTTTGGGAGCTGATTGCCTGACCAAATCCCTATGGGACTTATTGGTGAAGACGCCTAAAGAATGCCTTAACCAAATTGCTTTCTTTCATTTTTGGGCTAGGAAGGTAGGTGGGAAGCAACTCTACCTAGTGCTAGAGAATTTGTTAAACTTGTTCTCCCCTGAAATTTTTTTAATTGGAATAAACATGATTAGATTATTTTTGGGGTCTTGCTAGATTAATTTATGTTGGAATTAATTAG
>JANVCL010000001.1:6554468-6573669 GCA_026546855.1 Erythroxylum incrassatum
TTATCACATAAGGACGAGTCTTTTAAGTGTTTTAAAGTGCTTTCCAAAAAGTTACAAAATGAAAAAGGTTTTTCAATAACTAGTATAAGGAGTGATCATGGTGGTGAGTTTGGGAATGAGAAATTCAGAATTTTCTGTGAGCAGAATGGAATTTTCCATAATTTCTCTGCTTCTGGAACTCGACAACAAAATGAAGTTGTAGAAAGGAAGAACATGACGATTTAGGAAATGGCAAGGACTATGCTTTGTGAAATGAATCTTCCTAAGTTTTTCTGCGCAGAAGTTGTGAATACAGCTTGTTATATTCAAAACAGAATACTTTTGCGACCTTTGTTGAAGAAAACTCCATATGAGTTATGGAATGTAAGGAAACCTAATATATCTTACTTCCATCCATTTGGTTGCAAGTGTTCTATATTGAATACAAAGGAAATTCTGGATAAATTCAATTCTAAGACTTATTCGGGATTTTTTCTAGGCTATTCATTATCTTCGAAAGCTAATAGAATTTACAATCTTACTTTTAAGACTATTGAGGAGACTATTCATGTCAAGTTTGATGATAGTTCTCAACGAAGTAGGAGAGATGATACTGATAAAGAAACCTTATCAGTTCCTTGGTTGATAGTGAAGATGTGTCACCATTAGATACTACTTTAGACAAAGTAGAAGATATTCCTAAAACACTTTATCTGAAAAGGGATTGGAAATATAAGAGTTCTCATCTGAAAGATTTGATTATAGAAGAGACCTCAGAAGGTGTGAGAACTAGATCCAAATTTGGTAGAGAAGCCAATGTAGCTTTTATCTCTGAAATAGAGCCTAAGAAAATTGATGAAGCTCTTCAAGATGAAGCTTGGATTTTTGATATGCAAAAGGAACTAAATTAGTTCATTAGGAATAAAGTTTGGTCTTTAGTTCCTAGACCTCTAAAAAGTCCATCATAAGAACTATATGGGTTTTTTAAGAATAAACTAGACGAATTAGGTAGAGTAAGTCGTAACAAAGCGAGATTAGTAGCACAAGGCTATAATTAGCAGGACGGAATAGACTACAATGAAACTTATGCTCCTGTAACAAGACTAGAAGCTATTAGGATTTTGCTTGCATATGCAATCTATCATGAATAAAGCTATTTCAAATGAATGTGAAAAGTTCATTTTTGAATGGTTTTATAGATGAAGAAGTTTATGTAAAGCAACCTCCTGGTTTCGAGGATGTTAAGAAACCAGACCATGTCTATAGACTTCATAAAAGCTTTGTATAGACTGAAACAAGCTCCTCGAGCCTAGTATGATTGTGTGAGTTCTTTTCTAATTGAGAATGGTTTCAGTAGAGGTCATGTAGATAAGACGTTATTTAGAAAATGCATTAAAAGTGAGTTCATCATAGTTCAAATTTATGTTGATGATATTATCTTTAGTGCAACGTCTAAAAAGTTATGTACTAGTTTTGAAATTTTGATAAAAATGAGTTTGAGATGAGCATGATGGGTGAGTTAAAATTATTTCTTGGGTTGCAAGTTAAGAAAACTGAAGAAAATATTTTTATCCATCAACAGAAGTATATTAAGGAACTCTTGATTAAATATGAGATGGAAAAAGTAAAACAAATGTCAACTCCGATGCATCCTTCAAACCTTTTGTCTAAGGATGAATCTGGCAAGAAGGTTGATCAAACCCTTTATAGAGGGATTATTGGGTCTTTACTTTACCTAACAGCAAGCAGACCTAATATTTTGTTTAGTGTTTGTTTGTGTGCAAGATTTTAGGTAGATCCTAGAGAGTCTCATTATATTATTGTTAAAAGAATTTTGAGATATCTATAAGTACTACTGATCTTTGCTTAATGTATGGGAAAGGTAAATATTTCAGGTTAATTGGCTACTATGATGTTGATTACGCCGGAGATAGGATTGATAGAAAGAGTACGAGTGGAGGATGTCACTTCCCTAGCCACAACCTAGTTTCCTGGTCAAGTAAGAGGCAAAGCTCGATTGCTCTATCAACTGTAGAAGCTGAGTACATATCAGCCGCAAGTTGCTGCTCATAGACATTGTGGATTAAGTACCAGCTAGAAGATTATTCAATACATGAAGATCAGATCCCAATCTTTTGTGACAACACAAGTGCTATCAACCTGTCAAAGAACCTAATACAACACTCAACGGTTAAGCATATCAAAGTTAGACATCATTCCTTACGAGACTATGTTCAGAGGAAGATCGTAAGTCTATAGTTTGTTGAGACAAACTATCAGTGGGTAGACATCTTCACTAAGCCATTGGGTGAAGAAAGATTCAAATAAATCAGAGGAAACCTCAACATGGTTATGCTGAGTGATCAACCGTCTGACACGTCATAACCCAACAAAATTTTTCATTACTCTATTTGGATATCAAACCTTCCCTTGCTCTCAATCTCAACTTTAGAAACCAAACTTCACCTATTTGAAAAATACTTCTGTGCATTCAGCCCTTTGTTGATTTCAGAAACAAATGAATCAATCAATGACTAGTGGAAGACTTTTTGATTTCGAGTCCTTGAAGCAGGACCAGATGGATATCAAACTAGAGATTGTAGCAGCCGGATGGAGGAACTTCTTCAAGGTTCACGAAATAGTTTACATGAATGAAGTATATGATTTCTGGAAGAATATGGAGGTAGTAGAAGATACGCTAGTATCAGTTGTGGACAGATTAACGGTTATAGTGACATTGAAGTCGATCGAGAAGGCTACTGAGTGTCCATATGTTGGAGAGAAACTTGCTCATAAGGCTAAATGGATGACTCAAGCTAGCATGAAGGAGATTCAGATTAATCAACAACTATATGGAAGCAATAACCCAAAGGAGAAGAAGGCCTCAAGTCTTGTGCCGAAGGCTAGGATTCTACACTCACTATTATTTCATTGTGTTCTACAAAGAACAGGATCAGAGAATCTGGTGACGACGTTAGATGAGCAATGCCTATTTCATCTACTAAATCATCAAACCATAGATCTTCCATATCTTATCCTTCATTATATGATAAAGTCGAAGAAAGACTCGACTGCTCTACTGTATGGGATGATGCTAACAAGAATCTTTAGAGATTCTGGTATTCTCCTGGAAAGAGGAAACAGGATGAAGCTGAATATCAAAAGCGTCATCAATTCTTCAACTATTAGTAGAATGGGCTTGAAGAATCTGGAAAGAGAAGAAACAGATTCTAAGACGATAATAAGGATTGAGGGGGAGCGTGCTGAAAAAGTAACTCCCATAAGAAAATCAAAATCTCAATCCACTAGAAGAATATCCACAGAAGGATTGAAGAAATCGTCAGATGATGTAAGAAAAAATCAGAAGATTTCTCAAAAAGAAGAAAGCCAGGTGCGGATGATAGAGACCTTGAAGAGAAAGGGGGAAACACTCCTTTCGAATAAACCTAAGCAAGCAAAAAGGTCGCTTAGAGTACGAACCCTGCGTCAACAGGAGGAAAAGAAAGAAAAAGAGTCGACTCATGTTGGAGACTCTGAGACGAAAGCACCGCAGGCAACTAGGTCTTTAGTCTCAATTTTGAAGGAAGATTCAGCAAGATTGGCTAAAGAGACTGAGATTAGGAGGAAGTTAGAATTTGAGAAGAAAAAGTATCAACCTCAACTTCAACAACACTCCTAGGATGATTGGAGAGAATAAGAAGCAAAAAATCAGTGAGAAGAAGAGCATTCCTACTGCTGTTCAGCAGAAGAAAAGGTCAGCTGAACACAGTCCGGCACAGGTTAATCCTTCTCAACCTATGAGAAAAGAGGATTTGAAAATGAAGATTATTGAAGAAATTCAACCTGTCAAGAGTAGCAACTCTATAATCATTAGAGAACCCCTGAAGAGGTTAGTCAAGATACAATTTCAACCAATCTTGATAAATAGTGGTACAATGCATCTGTTGAATGATGGAGAAATAAGGTTCTATAGTGTTCTGCAGGATGAGAGAACCAAACCATACCCAACACAGATGGCCAAGCAGAAGTACACTATTTTCCCAATTATAAAAAAGAACCTTGATAAAGATTGTACCTGACATTCAGCCAAGACCTTACATTGTTCGCAATGAGGAAAAGGGGAAGAAGAAAATGTATCCTGATGGGATGATGAGTGATCTGACAGAAGATCAGATTGTAGATGAAGTGATAAATATAGATGAGGCATATTATGCAACTCATCACAAAGGAACTTATGTTTCCCACTATATCTCCAAGGTATCAGGAAGTAAGTGTGGTCGTCAAACCACTAATGAAACGTCTTAGGTAGTTGGCAGAATTACAGAAGGGCAGTATAGAACAATCAGGATTGGAGATATCAGTTACAACATAAAGACTCTTATTCATTTTATCATGCACATTATACCCTTGAGTTCTGTGTCTTCTTTTAGAGATGTACTACACCTATTTGGAAAACAAGTTCCAAGACTACCTATACCTGATGACCTTGATCTCCCTGAACCAAACTTATCTTTCAAACCTCCTGACTTTACAGTCATGAAACCGAATGTTATACCTTCAGATGCATACAGTACTACTATTGGTTTTGAAGTGGTATAGAAGAAGTATGACGATCCCTTAGTCGAAGAAATTGGAGAAATTAATGACAAGATTGATGATCTGCGTGCTTCAGCGGGTGACTTGCATAAAAAGTGGAATATATACGACAAGACCTCAAGTCACTCCTCACTGAAATGAAGGAAATGTTTTATGAAATTATGAAACATCTTCGGTCATGATTTTTTGATTTTTTGATCAATAACAAATAGGGGGAGAAAGGAGAAAACGAGGAAGATAGGGGGAGAAAAAGAAGAGAGGAGAAAGTGAAGAACAAGAAAAGATGAGAGGAAGAAGAGAAATGTATAGAAGATATGGTTTACATTTTTTTCAATTATATATCGTCTTAGAAATAACACTATCTTTCTAATAACCTTGATTATTTGTTATCATCAAAAAGGGGGAGATTGCTAAGTCAAAATGACTTCACGATTAATAATTTTGATGAAAATCAAATAATAATGATATTAGAAAGTAAGACGAAGCAGAGAAGCAAAAGTAAAACGAAGCGGAGAAGCAAAAGTAAGACAAAGCAGAAAAACAAAAGTAAGAAGAAGCGGAGAAGCAAAACTAAGACGAAGCGGAGAAGCAAAACTAAGACGAAGCGGATAAGCAAAAGTAAGACGAAGCGGACAAACAAAAGTAAGACGAAGTGGAAACTAAGACGAAGCGGAAGCGAAAATGAGACGATAGAAAGAAAGACGAAGCTAAAGCAAAACTAAGACAAAGACCTGATATCACTTCAGATGCAGTATAAAAAATTTTAGAAGACCGTTTCCGAAAACCAATACCTAGAAATCCAACCGTGTACAAAAACAAATACACAAACGGGTAGTTTTCCCATAACACAAACAACAACAAAACCAACACCCATTCAATTTTTCCATGTTCTGGGTTTAAATTATTCAGAAAGAAAAACTCAACACCTATCCATAAACATACGGTTATTCCATATTAAGTTTTTGAGACTTCTAAGTTCTAATTTTCTAGGTTCAAAACTCAATGAAATTTTCACATTCACATAATAGCAGAATATCAAACTGATCTACGTTTTATTTCGTGCATAGATTTAATCGCAATTATTGTTTTCCAAAAACCAAAACACCTTTAGAAAGCGCAATCAGAAAATTGCCAAAGAACAAGGAGCAGTTCCTTCTAAGGATCAGATCTGATCCGATTCTCCAATTCCAAATATCTTTCGATGACAATCAAACAATTGAATCAAAACATAGAATTAAAGGTAGCTCTGATACCAGTGTTGGGAAATCAGGTTGGAATCTGATCCTGACCACAGCGTAATATTTACGAAACTTTTTCGTAACTTTTGATTTCCCAAAAACCAAGATCTCTTTAATTATATAAAATGAATAACACAAATCTTAATAAAGCGAAAACTTAATTTGTACTTTATTTCAAAGCTTGATCTTTATCTTGTCATATCCCTTGAACTGTTTCCAAAACTGATTCGTCTCAACCACCGTAGCCGCACAAATGTTTAACCTCTAACAGTAACTTTTACAGAGAGGATTAAGGAAGAAGTGTTAGCTCCTTAGATTTTAAGCCTATTTATAATCAGCTTTGGACGTTTTAGTAATTTTATTGAAATTAAATTCTAATTTCAATCAAACTTTAATTAAAATTAAAAATAATTATAATTAAATACCAATTATGCCCAAATAAGTTTCAATATCTTATATTGATCTTTATTTATTAAATATCTCTTATTTAATAATAAAGTTTTTCAAACTTTACAATCAAGTCTAATTTGATTAAATTAACTTTGCTCTCTTCAACTCATTCTATATGTGAGATCTATTAGGTTCTCAAATATGTTGGAAATGATTATAAATTATAATTCTAATCATAATTATAATTAGATAAATTTAAACTCCTTTTAATTTATCTTTAATTTTCCAATTAAACAATCTATAATCATATATCAAGATTGGCGTCTAGCAATGCGTCATGACTATCCAAATATTTAGGAATATCAAAGTAGTTTTGACATACCATTTCATGAATTATTTTTCCGTATAATTCAATCCTTTCATCATGCAATGTTTCGATTAGAGATAGAGCATGAAATTAATGTCTACTCTATTTTGAGTCCAATCATATTAGTGCTCTATCATTAGCTATCAATTCAATTAACGACATTTGTAAACTATTTACAAAACGTCATTTCACCTTGGCCAAGGATTTCCGAATCAATATTAATCCAGAACAACAAAACATTCTCCCTAATTACTTTAGAGTGATAAATCATATCTTGATCACTCAACTACCTCATATAGTTCATTCTATATCCAATGACCATCGATTAAACGACCTATGATTAAATAGATCATAATTAGTATCAAAACATAGTAATTCTCATACAAAATAACTTTGATGATCTCAAGTCAAAGAATCACTTATACAATTATCACAATGAAAATTCTATAGATATACAAGTAATTTTCAAATGGATTTTTCATATCGGATTTGTTCAGTGAACTTGTTCTCTAACAAGCAATAAAGACCTATGATAATTTGTAGATTGGTCTGATTTTTGGTAAGTGCATAGGCTTCTTCTTGAGTTCTTCATGCAGTGAACACTTTTTGGAGGGCTTATAAATAAAAGAGAATTACGTTCCTTGTTAGAGCTTCTGCTTGGTTCAGACTTTCCTCATTATTACCTTTTAGTTCCTTCCGCGTATGGATAATTTACTCCATAGGAGTTCTTAAAGATGAAATAAGAGTAGTAGAAATTAATTCACTTGATAGACCTATTTGAAGTTTCTTACGATTCATACTCTATCGCATGTTTTCATTTTGAGTTAAGGATCTCCATTAATTGAGTGATACCAGTCAGAGAATTGAGAGTTGATACCAGCTTCAATACAGATCCTAGCGAGTCCCATTATCTTCAAGCTTGCAATATGCTCATCAAGGTAAAGAGATCTTCCTATGAAGCTAGCTATATAGCTTAACCCGACTATGGTCCAATACTTCAAAGGAAAATTGCTAAATCTTACCCATTCAGGAATGTGTTTTAACATCATTCTCTAAGATCTATCCATGTCTTCCATTTGACCAAGAAGAGAGGTATGCCTTGCATGTGTCATGTACTTGATTCTAAAATTCTTTCCATGTTGAGCTTCCCTGGTACCTTAAAAGAGGAAGAGTTCATCTTCATTAATGAATACATCTTCAATGCCAAGCTTTGAGCAATTTGAAAGAGCCCATCTTTAGACCACTAGAAAAGCGAGTCTCTTGCTCGAAAGAATTCAACTAAAGTGTTGGACCTCTTCCCAGTACCTTGTTTAAGAACTTCTAGAGGCAGTGTGATAGTTCTAGGAGATTTAGACAAGGCAGTAATGAATATGAGCCTCTTAAATTTAGAGCTGTCACTAGCCACTTGTTTCCATGTTTTCCTAAAAATAAAAGGAGAAGAAGGCAAATCAACAAAGAGGGTATGAATCAAACTTAAAACAAAAGGAGGATCTGTATTTAAGATTTTAGTAGAATGTTCAAGAGATGGATCTGAAGAAGAAGGCATGAGTGAACCAAGAGCGTTTAAGGTTAAATGGAGAAAAAGTGATGAAACCCTTATCGAGAAAAGGAAGAAGTGAGACTAAATAAGGGCATCGAATGAGAGGCTAAGATAGAGGCATCTGGTTCCTTTCCTTTTAGAAAGAGGAACAAGACTTAGGGGAGAAGGGATCATCTAAAGAAGAAACATAAGGTTACTTTTCCCAAACTTTCATTAAATTGATTTTAATTATTCAAAATTATAAAAAATATTTCATTTTGCTGTGCACATAATCAAAACTCCAAATGGATAGCTGTAAATTTTCCCCATTATTCATGGAAGCTGTGTTCGGATGACCACACTTTCACCTTTTCCATTAACAAATAGTACATCAAATCCTTGAAGAAATTGTGCAATCCAATATAACAATGATTAAGTATTTACAGTAAAGAAGATTACAGCACAGCATTGCAGCTTATGTCGCAAATCATTTCATCTTTACTTGTACCTGCCAAAAGAAATGACTACATTAGCACCATAGGTTTTTGTGTTAGCATTAACCTACAAATGAGAAAACCGATTCTAACATTGGCTACGAATATAATCCACCGGTACCGAGTATTGAAAAGCAAGATAAGAACAAGACTGTCTCAAACTACAGTAAATTTGTATTAGAAAGCAAATGACAGAGAGAAGTTACGGCTTGGATTCTTCAACACAATTCATACTCCGCAATGCATCGTAGTGGCCATAACCGTTGTACAGTACACGAATTGGATTTTCTGTACCATACTCGTGACCATATTCAGCTATAACTTTGAGGCGACCGGATTTTTTATCCTGCATGTGCACTGCGATTGGCGTCCTGGAAAAGGGAAATTCAAATGTGCAAGTTGGGCAGCATAACTGAATGTAATTCCTATAAATTTAACCTTAAATTATATGTGTTAGGAATTTCATATCGGACGTGTGAGTACACATTCAGCAGTATACAAACCTCCCCTCTCAAGCTAACTTTTAGGAGTGAGTTTGGCCTTTCAACCCTACATGCATAATTGGCACTAGTATCGCATAAAATTAAGGCAGAATCAGGGGATTCCAAACTGATCCTAAATTACTAATTCAGGAGAAGAAGTGATTTACGTCACGAGGACAGTCATCCAAGGACTTAATTGGAGGCAATTTTCCCCCTGAAGTCATAACACGAGCCTAATTATAAGATCTGCATTTGCAATGTTTTTTTTTTGAAAGACAGTCGCATATTGTTCAAAAATAAAGAATAGCGTAAAGATATGTTTAAAGACTGATATTTGTAAAGCATAAGAAGGGCATGTTTACTGGAGAACATGGGATGACATTAGGAGTTCGGGCTCTCCTCCCCAAACATGGGCCTTTCTCATCTGCATGACATATGCATCAAAATCATCCTCCAAGAACCTGTCAATACGCTAACAGTTAATGAATGACTGGGTAGATAATTGATGAAATCGGTCCCTGAAAATAAAGCGTAAACTACGGAAGATTCATGTTTAACTTTAGGCTATCTTTTTGGCATAAAGATGTCTAATCTCTCTTAACCGACCTTACCTAACCAAACCAAACTTGGTGAATAGGCAAAACGATGCATTCAAATGCTAGAAAGTCGTATTTGAAAGTTTTGAATCAAATAACCTTGAGGGAAACTTACCATTCAGTATCCTTCCTCCTCTTTATGAATTCATCTGCAACCTGCATGAAGCCATCCATTAATCTTATTATGAAAAAACCAGAGCTCTAAGGGAAAACATCGGTAAAACGGAATGAACACGAAATAGATAAATTATTTGTTTTCATGGGAGTAACCAAACAGGAAATTAAGCCTTCTCAAAAATAGGATAATCTAGAAAATGAAACCATAATACTTATCAAACTAATGAGCTCCTAAAACCAGTAAAGTTTGTGTACAATAGTTTCTCGTTGTCAATTCAAACTACCTGAAGCGGACCATGCATTCGCGCGAAGTGTGGGGGGACAACATATATAGAAATCCAACAAAGTTTTAGAATGTTTTAACACTGAATAACTGAGTTTTACGTTCTTACTTTTGCTCTAAGCTCGTCGGCAAGTTGTTTCTCAAAGCTCTCACTTGGAGATGGTTTCCCTGTTCTAAGGCAGGCACCATGAACCACAGATCGGAACAAGCATCTTCCGTCTCCAGGTATCCCTGTACGGTCCATACGTGAAATCAAGAGAAGAAAGTAGTATAAATGCGCGTCCAGACTTTTAACTTCTATTTCAATTGTATCTGGAGAGTCTCGTATCAATAATATACTTGAAAACCAAAGATAACAGGGACCAAACAAAGCGTTGTCCTTTCCCTGATTACATCATATCAAAAGTCTCGAATACGAATCAAAATTCATATCTTGAGACCCATTCGCTCAAATGAGATTAAAATCAGAAGAATCCACAGATAACTCTTTAAACTATTTTGCTTCTCAATTATGGGTTAAACTTGGCCAAACTAGATGTTATAGAGAGAATTGACTCGTGATGAAAGTTATGCTACTTATTAAACATTCTTATCCAGAAGAGAATCAAAATAATATCCATTCCAAAAACTTTGATCGACAAGTAACAACACTTATACGCAAAACGAACCTGAGCCATAATCCATGTCGATTACAAAACTTGCTTAAAAGAATTTGTGCAAAACGAAATCGTGCTGATTTCCGGTAGACAAAACAAGGAGGAGAAAGAAATCACTAAAATACGCAAACAGAGACATAAGTTACAAGTAAAGAATCCAAAGATAGTCAACCTTCTAAAGAAAGGTGTCAGATTTATAATGTTTGACACGAAACTCAGACAGCAAATAAAAACTGAAAAACAGTTGGCAGTTTCTTTTCAGACAAGAAATCTAATGTCAGAACGATCAGCAACACATACAAATTGACCTCAAACCGTTACCAAGCACTGTTTCAGGCTTCGACATTTTCCAGATAAGGATTGTGAAACAGGGCATCCGATCAGGAGCCGTTGACTTATCTGCCTTCCATTTTCTTCAACAAACAGGAAAGCTCAGACCCGACTCATGATTCCATTTCATTTGTAGTGAAAATGGAAGATTACATGAGAATAAGCGAGACTGGAGACAAGCAAGCGATAAGAGAACAACAATACAGGGAACATTTCTACTGATTTTCTCTTTTGGTTCGTTTGCCATCAAGAGCGTAACGTGGAGAATCAGAGAATGGAATCCAATACCATTCGATGATTCGTAAGTAGGTTGTGGTTATGTGTTTGTGGGTATTAAAAGAGGTGGTTCTCGCTCCAAGTATTTGGAATTCTAGCTCTCGTCTGAATGGGCCCTCTCAAACAGTCGTTTTCTGTTAGTTGAGTTGTCCAAATTAAATTGCGTTAATTATAGAGACGTCAACTTTTTATGACATTCTGATATTTGCTGCTGCCAAGGTTTATATCTTTGGGATAAAACATTTCACAAGTAGGAAATTGATGACAGAAATTTCAAAACGTAGAAGTTAAGGGGATAATGGTAGGTAGTTAGCTAAAATATAGGAAAGTGACAACTACAGGAGGCAGAATTCTAAAAACTGGAAGTTAAGAAGATGGCAGGTGGATAGCTATAAAAAAAAATTGGACAACTATAGCAAAAACTACTTAAGGAAGAGAGAATTATAAATTCACAAACACTTTGAGAATGAAGAACATACTCAACAATCAAGACATTCAAATACTACAAAACACAATCTCCATAACAACATAATACGACAAAATCGTCTCAAGAGAATTCCCCTTTGTTATATCAAATCCCCTTTTGTAGTTGGTAATTCCCTTTTGCAACAATCCATTACTTTTTTCATTTAAACATATCTTAGCATTTTGGTAACTTAGAACTTTATTCTCAAAATTTTTTTGCTACTTATATCGTTGATAGAGGTCATGTACAAATTCTGAGAGAATCCCTCCCTAACATACCTGCACTCCAAATTAATACCAAACAAGATGTAATTGATTTTTTGAAGAAAAAATGGCATTAAAAAACACATATATCAATTGACTGAAATAATTATAATTTTATAGTAATTAAATGAAACATCTAACAGTTAAAGTCATTATATATACTATATATAATAAAGTCCTTAAATTTTTTATCTTCTTCAATTTGGTCCACAGATTGCCTTATCTTCTCTCTTAACAAAAATAATATTTATCTAAGAAAATTAAAAACATATTCTCAAATAATTAAATTATTCAAATTAAAATATTTTTCATATTTGATTTATAATATCAATATATAATTCGTTACCTATGACTACTCTTAAAAAGTAAGAAATTTTCAAATATCAAATTGAATCTACTTAGACAAAAAAAAATGGCTCAATTCAACTCGAATAATTTGAATTTTTTATTTTTTTATTTTTAGTTAACTAAATTTTTGAATTAGTTTTAACTACACATGGTAAATTTATCTATAAATTTGAATTTCTTTAATCATAAATAATTTGATTACCTAGTCAATGTATTTTTATGTTATTTCTTAGGGTTAATTACCAAAAAAATGTCAAACTTTCGTCCATTTTTCAATTATAGCCTGAATTGTAAAAAGTAGTAATAAAATGTCCAAACTTTCAATTTTTTTTTTCAATTCCATGCCAATCTTCAAAAATTGGCAATAAAATGCTCACTTTTTCAATTTTTTCATTTTTAACCCGACGTTATCTGTTGCTCTCCCGATATCCTCGACCTTTTGCTTTTTATTTGTTCTTCTGAGGCTCCAAACTATTCTTACATTACAACGTACTGTACCAGTAAGTTCTTCGTTTTTAGTTCCTTCTCCTAATGCCCTTAGTGTGAGGGCGTAAGGGCTGCGTAATCTGAAAATCGATGGGTGAAGACATCAAGAAAAAAAATTAAAAATGAAAGAAAAAACTAAAATCAAAGCGTTTATCGGAGCTGCGAAATCTGATTTAGGTCATTTTTAAACAACAATGTCATTTTAATTATTTGATTAAACGATATCGTTTTATTAATCTTCATTTGCTATCTTAATTTTGGCTGACATGTATTAATGGTTTGAGCATTTTATTGCTACTTTTTAAAATTCGGACTATAATTGAAAAATTGATGAAAGTTTGAACTTTTTTTAATAATTAACCTTACTTTTTACATAATTAATTTTAGGGATAATCACTCAAAAAGTGCTCAATCTTTTATATTTTTTTCAATTTAGTGCATAAACTTTTAAAAATTTTAATTGAGTGACTAACCTTTTAAAACATTAACAATTTAGTTTAAAACGTTAGTTTTTGCTAATGTAGCTAATAGATGAACATTCATGTGACATTTAATAGATATGACACATCATCAAAAATAATATTTTGAACTAAATTTTTAAGATTTTAAAACGATGGTCTCTCATTTAAAAAATTTAAAAGCTTGGGCACTAAATCGAAAAAATCATAAAAGATTAGACATTTTAATATGTTTTCCCTGAATTTTATTAGGTATTGTACTTTAAAGTTTGAATCAATTTGTCGATTATGTAAGCTTATGTTCTATAGGCTAGAGTTACTTCATATCACTATTAGAATAGTATTAGTCTATATCCTTGTTAGATTAGTATTTTTGGTTTTAGCATTACTGTTTTAGTATTTTAATTTCACAACAAATTATGACGTAAGAGTTCTTTTATAAGATGCATTGGGCTTTGTTGGCTAGATATGTTACTCTAAAAAAGAAGAATAACAAGTTCAATATAAAATTATTAATAAGTTCATAGGCAAGTACAAGACTTTGTTATAGAAGAATATAACTGAAATAAGTTTCCCCTATTTCCCAGTGAACAGTAACTTCCCCCTCTTTAAACAGTAACCTACCTCTTTTAGCAAGTTACCAGTGACTTATTGGTAGGTTACCTCTTTAAACAAGTCCAATGGAGGCTGCTCAAAACTTTCCCCATTTTGAAAGGTGCAATAGGCTAAAGGTTGCAATGTAGACACATACTTCCCTTCTATTCATATGTCTATAAAAGCAGGTAAGGGTTGAATTAAAATTTTTGACATCTCAAAAAAGGAGGTAAACAAATCCTGGAGGAGTGTGGTTGCAGCAAAAATCCCCTCACATAAGCCTAGGAATTTTCACTCTACTCTGGTGAATAGGACAATGCCCCTACCTTTGGAAATGTTCCAAATAGGACTTACCACTTGGTCTAGCTCTTTGATAGGTTTCTTCATAAATAAAATGCCATTCTTTTCCTAGGTTTAGATTTGGGCACAAAATAGAAAGGGAAAGAAGGGGTTAGAGAAAATTTTGTTGACCGAAGAGGAATCCTTCATTTTCAAATTTAGAGATGAGGATAGTTTGACTTCAATAATAGAAACTGGTCCTTGGCATATAGGAGGCCAACCGATGTTTGTGTAGAATTGGTTTCCAAGAATAAAGCTAGATAGAAATGGAATATAATTCATTTTCATATGGATTAACTTTCTCAATATTCCACTAGAATATTGGACCTTGGATGGTTTGAGTTTTCTTGCTAACTTAGTAGGGTAAACCTCTTGTTTTTAATTCTCCAATATTTAAACTTGAGAGAATTTGTTTTCCTAAAACCTGTGTGGAAGTTAAAATAAGCGAAGAATTTCCCGAGGCACTTCCAATAATAGGACTCAATGGGTTGAGAGTTGGTTAAAGTTGAAATCAAGATATCTTGGAAACCTTAGTTTAGTAAGAAGAGAAGGAAACAAACTAGTAAATTGTTCAAGACATAAGACTATTTTGAAATATTGGGAATTAGGGAATCTAAAAAAATAGTGAGGGTGAAATTGTTAACAAGAAATAGGAAACTCCTGAGGAGCCAAGGGAGGTTACTGAAGTAGCCGAAGTACCAAAACTAATTAGACAGATAAGGGGAATGGAAATATAAATAAGGATAAGAACTCTAATGATAGAGGACTTGATGATGTGGAGGATTCAATCTATGAAATGCCAAGAATTAATCAGATGGAGAACTTACTGGAGCAAACTTCCCCAACCTCCAACAGGAAATTTGATATGAAGAAGAAAATTCCTAAAGGGGGCAAGTAATACCTATGACTCTGTATTTATGATTTTTTTTGGAACATTAAAGGTATGAATGAACTAATAAAAAAAGTTTTAATTTGGAAAAGAAGCCCTCTATTTTAGGAATGCTTAAGACCATAATCAAAGCTCCTAAGTTACAAAATTCTATGACGTTTTTGGGATCTAACTGGATCATAGGATCCAATCATGAGCATCACTATAATGGCATAATTATCTATGCCTACAAAAGGACAAGGTTTAGGTTATAACTCGAAATAACTCTTTATCCATTGGTGTGTAAGAAAGTCAATTCCTCAGTCTCCTTTTAATTTTTTATCATATATGCTTCAAATTTTGCTTTATAAAGAACCAAACTATGGGGGATCTTACTGTCATTAAACCTTCAATTGCTAGTCCTTAGATTGTTGCTTGATACTTTAATTGTTTACTTCATTCTTCTGAAGCTCAAGGTGACATAGTTAATTTCAATGTTCTTGGTAAAGAATTAGAGACCACTTTAAGCTTGCTGGAAGTTTTTGACTTAAAATATGTTGGTTATCACTTTACCTAGAATTACAAGCAACAAGGAAGGTGCTTCACTAAGAGAAATCTTGATAAGTTCTAATTAATATGGTATGGGTAGGTTTATGGCCCAATTCATTTACCCATTTTGTTTCCATCTTGATGTTTTGATCACTCTTATATGGAGGTTGTTGATCCTACTAGTCATGTCTTTACCAATGCACCCTTCAGATTCTTGAATTTTCCAATCCATGAAGTTTTCTTGTATATAGTAAGGAAGGTTTGGGATATCTGGATTCCAGGATACAATTCTTATCAACTTATGAAAAAGCTAAAGTTGTTAAAGGTTAAGTTGAAGTTTTTTCTAAAAGATAGTAGTCCTCCTTCTGGTGAAAGATTGCAGGTTGTTAAGGATAAGATAAATGAATTAAAGAAGCTTTATTATCGAGATCCTAACAATAAGGATCTAAACTAAAAGGAACTTAGGGCTCTTGAGGTGTAAACCAAAGCCCTTCAAGATCATAATTCCCTTTTATTACAAAAATCCAAGCTAAAATGACTGAAAGAAGGGGACTACAATACCAAGATTTTTTTTACAATTCAATACTTACTAGAAGAAATATTAATAAGATTCATTGTTTTCTTAATGAAGACAACCAGCTAGTTACAGACATGAATTCAATAGAAGAAGTGGTGAATGACTATTACAAGAAAATCCTTGGCTCTAGTGATTATGGCTTGCTTAGTCTTCAAGATTTGATAAAATTGATAGGATCTTCAAACTCTCTTAATGAGGACCTAACGGAGGAACTTCAGAAATCAACTATTTATATGGAAATTAAGAATAGCTTGTTCAGTTTGCGTTTAAAGAAAGGTTCATGCCCTATTGGCTTCAATGCTTTTTGCCCTCAATCTACTTGGCACATCACTGAAGAATTAGTGGTATAGGTGATACAAGAGTTCTTGTATACTAGCAAAATATTGAATGAGATCAACTCCTCTTATATATGTTTTTATTCTGACACTCTCTAATGCTAATAATATGAGGGGCTTTTGTCCAATCTCTTTCTGCAACAGTATGCTTAAAGTAATCTCAATGTTGCTTGCACAAAGATTAAAATGTATCTTGAAGTTTTTAATTCACCATTCTTAGAGTTACTTCCAAGTAGATCTATCTATGAAAATATCTTACTAATCAGGAGTTGTTAAGAGACTATGATACTAACAAATCCTTTAAGAGTTGTGCAATGAAAGTTTATTTTTCAAAAGCTTTTGATTCAATAAATTGGAAATTTATTCTTTGTTGCCTTGAATTGTTTAGTTTTTCTTCCAATTTTATCTCCTGATTAATTATTTTATTTCATCTCCTTCTTTCATCATTCTTATTAATGGAAATCCTATAAAACTATTCAAGTGAAATAAAGAGATAAGCCAAGGGGATCCTCTTTCCCCATACCTCTTTGCTATTACTATGGAAATCCTTACTAGGCTCATTATGGAGAATTCTTAAAGAAGCCTCAGATTTAAGTTTCATCATAGATGCAAAGAGTAAACGTCCACTCATTTAAGCTTTATGAATGACTTGATCATATTATGTAAGGCTGATCTTATCTATTTTTCAATATTGCATAATTCTCATAAGAAGTTCTGCAAGATTTCAGGGCTGAGAGTTAACCAACAAAAAAGCAAGACATATTTCTCCACTGAGTTAAAAGTCACTCATTTAAGCGTTGTGAATGCATGGCTCAAGTTATGTAAAGCTGATCTTATCTCTATTTCTATACTAAATAATTCTCATAAGAAGTTCTGCAGGTTTCAAGACTGAGAGTCAACCAAAAAAAAGCAAGACATACTTCTCCACTAATGTGAAATCCTTAACAAGGTTAAGGATGTTAACATGATTGAATTTTGCTTGTCTACCTTTTAAATATCTTGGATTCCCTATCTCCTCCAAAAAACTAAGATATCAGGGCTATTTTCCTTTATTGGACAGCAATAAAAAAAGAGTTATTGCCTAGCAGTCTTCTACAGGGAGGCTTTAAATTATTTATTCTGCGTTGAGGAGTCTACATACTAACTGGAGTTCCTACCTTTTTCTTCCTAAGAAGGTCAACAAAGAGCTAGAGAACTGTATTCAGGACTTTCTATGGACTAGTAGAGCTGATAACTTTAAGGGTGCAAAAATCAAGAGGGAGCAGCTTTGCTGAAGAAAGCAGAAAGGAAAATTAGGGTTCATATACATGCAGATGAGTCAAATAATTTTAGCGACAAAAAGAATGTGGAGAT
The DNA here is from genome assembly GCA_026546855.1 of Erythroxylum incrassatum. Classification (NCBI taxonomy): domain Eukaryota; kingdom Viridiplantae; phylum Streptophyta; class Magnoliopsida; order Malpighiales; family Erythroxylaceae; genus Erythroxylum; species Erythroxylum incrassatum. The sequence continues at coordinate 6,572,428 of JANVCL010000001.1, forward strand.
TGTTTACTAATAAGGAGTCCCTCTGGTCCAAATGGACCAATGAGTAGTATATCAAGCATTCTAGCTTTTGGGAGATTGAGGAAAGGAAAGAGCACTCCTAGTACTTCACTTAAATGATGAGGAAAAGGCAAATTGTCTATCCTTCAATCAAAACACATATAGGGAATGGACAGACCTCTTGATTTTGGTTTGATAGATGGGCAATGCAACGCCCACTAAACGATTTGTTTTTCCATTATTATTACATTAAAGTAGTTTAAGCCAGGATGCAATATATGATGGGTGTATTGTCTATAACGAAAATGACAACATATTCTTTATTGGGCAGACATGCTTTATAGAAGGATGAAAGGAGACCATCTAAGTATTGGCCTTCTCATTACTTGTTCAGTCTACTCTATTTGGGGAGATTTAGAAGATCTAAGAAGTTTTACCATTCCTTATACTTTTAATAGTTTGCTATATAGATAAGACATTATCTTATTTAAGAGCGAACATAAATATAATCACTTATTTTATGTTTAATAAAATAAGATTACTATAACCTAAACTAACTAAGATGAGTATTAAATTAGCTAATAAATATATGAAACATCTTAAGGACACTATTGAAGATGTTTTGTTTAAGGTTCATATATTCATTTTAGTGATTGATACAGAGGAAGATATTATGGTACCTTTGATCTTAAATAGACCTTTCTTGCAATAGTTAGAGTAGTTATAGATATTTAAGAAGAAAAATTGAAAATTAGCGTTAAATGAGAATATTTCATCTTTAATTCTCAGATGCACTAAAGTTTTCTCTTTCCTATGAAGATTCTCGCTATTGCATTGATATAATAGACATAAAGTCTATGGTACGTTTTACGAAATGATCAAGCAAGATGTATTGGGATATTGCATCATACAAGAAAGGGTTAAAGACAATGTTATAAACACAAAAAATAGAAATATATATATAGAAATAGAAATATATATTATTTCTATTTCTTTCTATGTACTTTCATATTTTATTATCTATTTATTTTTACTTTTACTTAATAAATTTTTTGTTTTATTTCTTATGTATTTTTCTTTTTTTATTTTTTAATACAAGGAACCTTTCTTAACTACTACAACAACAAAAAATATGGCTATGGGAAGTTTCTATATTTTTTTCACTAATCTCTCCCCAATTTTTGTGTATTATTATTGATATATATATATATATATATTTGTGTATTATTATTGATATATATAAGA
>JANVCL010000001.1:6672749-6685210 GCA_026546855.1 Erythroxylum incrassatum
TTTCCAGATCACTACCAATTTTATTTCTAAATCTTTCCTTATCACAACTCATACCAAGATCACTCTTTCTACTCTTTATTTTCTATAAAATCACATTTAATATCAATTATACCCGGTAATTTTCAATGAATGCATGTACCACTTTTTTTATGTTAAAACATTTCGTATTTATGTGCATATATGTTAACATGATGCATGAGCAAGAAAAATGCATTTCCTTAAATTTCTTTTTGAGCTCCCATGTACTAAAATTTTAGGTCCTTATCCGTAATTTGGGAACGGGATGTTACAAGTTTGCTTTCAGGCTTTATAACTAGAAGAAACAAAAGGTTGTCAAGATTAGAGATATAGTCTTCTATAAGCATGAGATGAGTGAAGTTCTCATTAAAGGAGGTAGGACTACTTGTAATTTTCTATTTTACAATTCTATTGATGTTTCTTTTATTTTTACTTCTTCTAATTAGCCTATAGGTGAAAGGGGTGAAAAATATGAGCAGGCATATGATGTTAATGGTTATGTACAACTTGATGGTAATGAGCTATATGAGTCAAATTTGGAAGATGATGTAAATGATATTCATAACAATAATGAACTAGGGAAGCAACTTGGTTTAGTGTTAGAAGATACCTAATTTCAAAGGTCAACTAGAGGGAATACACCTTTTATAAGGTATCCTAGTTCAAAATATCTCCTACTCACAGATGAGAGGGAGTCAGAAAATGTTCAAGAAGTAGGGTTACGTAAAGATAAGATCTTTAGCTCGAGACACTGCAAAAGGAGATGAATTCTTTAAAGAAGAATGAGACTTATGAGCTAGTGAAACTTCTCAAAAGAAAGAAGGCATTAAAAAATAGATAAGTGTTCAATATAAAGAAAAGAAAGATGATAATAAGTTAGAGGCATCAGATAAGATTATTGGTGAAGGGATATAAGTAAAAGAAGGGTATCAACTTTGATATGATCTTTTCACTAATGGTTAAGATGAATTTAGTTCATATTATATTAGGCCTAACTGCTAGATTAGGTTTAGATATTGGACAATTGGATAAATACTTGAATAAGGTGATATACATGGAGCAGAAGAAAGGATTCAAGGCTTAAGGTAAAGAGAATCTAGTTTGTAAGTTAAAGAAGAGTCTTTATGGACTCAAATAGGCACTAAAGTAGTGGTGCAAATTTTTTTCCACTTATAGCTAGTAATGGTTATAAGAGAACTTTAGCTAAAATCTATATGTATTTTAAGAAGTTTACTGTTGATAACTTAATTATTCTCCTTTTTATACTAAAGATATGCTAATTGTTGGACAAGATATTGGGATGATTTGCAAGTTGAAGGAGGACCTATCCAAATCCTTGGTATGAAAGAATTGGGTTATGCAAAATAGATTTTGGGTATAGAAATCACTCATGTTAGGAAAGTTGAAAAGCTATGGCTATCACAGGAGAAGTATATTAAACGAATGTTGAAAAATTCATTATAAAGTATGCTAAGCTAGTTAGCAAGACATTAGTAGTTTATTTCAAGTTAAGTAAGTATGCCTATCCTGATATAGAAAAGGAGAAAGACAATAAGTCTTTTATTCAAATTCATCTATCTTTGGTTCTTTATTGTATGATATGGTGTGTACAAGGAAGAATACTACTTGGGTTGGTGAGTAAGTGCCTGTATAATCTAGAAAAAGTTTAATAGGAAGTAGTGAAACATATTCTTAGATACTTGCTAAGCACTTCTAAATGAAATTTGTGTTTTGGTGGTGGTAAGCCAATTCTAGACGGTTATAAAAATGTGGATATGGCTAAAGATCTCAATAACAACAAGTCTACTTTAGGTTATCTGTTCAAATTTACAAGGGAAGCCATTTCTTAGCAATATGAGCTACAGAAGTATGTAACTTTATATACAATTGGAGTGCAACATATGGCAGTTATGGAAGCAAGAAAGGAAATGATTTGGTTGAAACTATTTCTTTAATAATTTGATGTGAAGTAAGATGAGTATGTGGTATTTAGTAAGAATTTTATGTATCATTCTTGCACTAAACACATTGATGTCAAGTATCACTCATTATGATTTATGGTTGAAGAGTGGCAATTGTCATTAAAGAAGATACACTACAAACAAGAATGATGTCGATATGTTGACAAATGTGGTTCTCAGGAATAAGATTGATATTTGTATTAAGCTTGTTGGGATGGCTTTCATGTTAATAATGGGGTGATATATCTCTCCTCTAAAATGGGTTTAAGGGAGAGATTGTTGTAGATCTAACCCCATTTTAGAGCAAATATGAGTCCAGTGCTCTTAGAACCCTTCCTGAATTGTAAGGAATGACAAATGGGTGAAGCTAAAACAGAAAATTGTTAAGTTGAAGCTAGCTTTAAAAGACATGCCCATATCCTTGGAGGACACAATCGCATATGAAGACTATGTATGTTTATGTGATTGCATAAAACGTGAAAGACAAGAGTCAAAGACACACACAACCTTGTGAAGGTCAGACATGCCCGTGTCTTTGGTATATATGGTTGTGTGCACAGATCGTATAAGTCATTACAAATGTGTGTAGATTGAATAAGGAGGGTTGAAGACATACACAACCATGTAAGGCAAACATGCCCATATGGTGTTGTACACGGTCGTGTCCCAAGACCGTGTGACTTGCTAGAACTGTATACATCCACGATTGTTGGTAGATTAAGGGTCATTGTACATGATTGTTGGAAGATTAAAGGACATGGTCATTGTACACGATTATGAGTAGTTGTGTTCAATATAAAAAAACCCTATTTTTAAGTATAAAAGGAGAAACATATAAGGTATTTGGATATGAGTGAAAAGAACAATGAAAAAATAGAAAAGTCAAAGACTGAGAGGGTAAAGAAAATTTTCTTATTCCATAATTAGTATTCTTGAGCTACAAATTATCTTTGAGTTTGTTGTTTTGGGAGTAGTGGTAATTTGGGAAATCAACTAGTACTTCACCCTAAAACTTGGTTGGGATTACTTATTGTTGTATTGTGATTTGCTTAATTCGAGCAAGAGTCAATATCTCAAAACTTGAAATCTTTTAAATTGTTATTTGACTTAGTAGATTTATTTATCAGTTTGACTCATAATTTTTCCTTCTATGCTGAAAGGGTTTCTATATAGATTTGGTGTTCTATTTACTTTTCTATAGTTTATATTGCTTGGGTTGATTGCTTATTGCGTTTTGGGTTGCTTGAGATTAATTGATTATTTTTTATTGGCATTATAGGAGTTGTTAATGGAACTCTACACTTATAACATGCAAGATTTAGGAATACAACAATTAATTACCGGTATCCGTCATCCTTTACATATCAAATAATAATAGGTAATCTTTACAAAAAAAAAGGATCCCTAAATATGATGTGTATTTAAAGTAGTTTAATTGAGCATAAAATTTGATATGGAAAACTGGAGTTTCATGTAGTTACGCAATCAATGGAGATATGCACTCCTCAAAATTCTGTTATTATGCAGACCTCAAAATCTAATTGTTTTGGGTCAGTAGTATTGGTCAGGCTAATCTTTTTTTAGTTGGAGACACCAAAGAAATCTCAAGTTATTTCATTGGGGTGACTTATTTTGTTTAATGCCTTCAACCCTTTAGCTTCGGTCATAACTCGTGAGATTGCTTACCTCCTAATCAAGGTTTAGCAAAAGTAACCACGGCCTCAAGTAAAATCACTTTCCACGTTCTATATATACAGAACAAACCTTAAGCGATATCCATGACAAATGCCCATCTCTTAACAAGTCGATTGGCTTAATTTTCTTACAAGGAGAAAACTTAGATTCTGCAATCACCTTCTCTTTCATTTCCTAATGCAATCCTTCCGTATAGCAATCCTCTGTTTCTTGGTCCTGTGCTTAGCAACCACATGGCAATGTCCAACGTGTTTCGCTCTTCTTTTTGTCTCCTTAATCTCTTGTTTTGCTGTCTTACCTAGCTACTGGCTGATCCCCGGAGGCTTTGCATGGAGAAATTATAATCACCAAAGCTCACCAACACTTCGTGGTCCAATCGGTTGGCCCATATTAGGTACTTTACCCGAAATGGGATCACTTTCCCACCGTAAACTGGCAGCCATAGCTACATCTTTGGGTGCAACAAAACTCATGGCATTTAGCTTGGGCGCAACTCGCGTGATCATCAGTAGTCATCCAGACACAGCAAAGGAAATACTATGTGGATCCTCCTTCTCCGACAGGCCAATAAAAGAATCTGCCCGACTACTCATGTTTGAGAGAGCCATCGGCTTCGCTCCCTCTGGAAACTATTGGAGACACCTGCGTAGAATTGCAGCCAATTATATGTTTTCCCCTAGAAGGATTTCTGGTCTGGAACCACTAAGACAACGTTTAGCTGATCAAATGATGGTTGAAGTGAACAAGGAGATCGAGGAAAAAGGATTTGTGGCATTGAGAGGGATACTTCAGAAGAGTTCACTTGGTAACGTACTAGAGAGTGTTTTGGGAACAGGTGCAACTTTAGTCAGGGGGAAGCTGGGCTTCCTGGTTAAAGAAGGACTTGACTTAATTACGAAACTTAACTTGGAGGATTATTTTCATACAACTTTCTTAGATTTTTATGGAGTGAAGAGGAGGTGCTACAAGTTGGCAGGTAAGGTTAGGGTTGTTGTAGGTAATATTGTGAGCCAAAGAAAGAATGACGGAGACTTCAGCACTTCAAGTGATTTTCTGAGTTCTTTACTGACTTTGCCCCGACAAGAGCAGCTGACTGAATCAGATATAGTGTCTGTTTTGTGGGTAAGCATCTCAGCATGCACGTGTTTAAATACAGACATACATATGCAGTGGTGTGACACGATAGTGGGCATATCCTTTTTGAAGTTTTTGGTTATGTTTCCAATAGAATCATCATTTGACTCCAAAACCATAGCTGCGGCGGTGATATATATGATTGTTTCGCCACTTTATATGATTGCGCTTCCATATAATATTAGACGCTATCCTTATAGGTTGATCCTAGTGCAATCGCACTGTTCTCGAGTATTGGGCAGGAGTTAGGATATTTCAAACATTTCCCACTTTCTCTACAAAGACGAGTATATGTACATAAAATTTGTTCTAGACAATGATCATTCTAAATTGAGATTTCTGATAATAATGTTTCTCTTGTGATGTTACATCCAGGAAATGATCTTTCGAGGAACAGACACAGTTGCTATACTTCTAGAATGGGTTATGGCTAGAATGGTCATTCACCAAGAAATCCAAGTCAAAGCACAACAAGAGCTCGACAACAACGTTGGAAATCGCAGACAAGTCCAAGATTCCGACATCCCTAACCTTCCCTATCTGCAGGCGATTGTCAAAGAAGTTCTCAGAATGCACCCACCGGGTCCACTTCTTTCGTGGGCCCGCCTGGCTGTCCATGATGTCTATGTGGACAAGATCTTCGTCCCATCTGGCACGACAGCAATGGTTAATATGTGGGCCATAACCCACGACCAGTCAATCTGGAAAGACCCTTTGTCCTTCAAACCCGAGAGGTTCATGGACGAGGATGTGCCAATTATGGGATCCGACTTAAGGCTGGCACCATTCGGGTCGGGCCGTAGGGTGTGTCCAGGCAAGGCACTAGGGCTAGCTACGGTGCATCTGTGGCTTGCGAGGCTTTTACACCGATACAAATGGTTGCCAGCAGAGCCTGTAGATCTCTCAGAGTGCTTAAAGCTTTCTCTCGAGATGAAGAAGCCACTGGCTTGTCTTGCCATTGATCGACTGCAATGCACAGTTACATCGTAAAACCGCCGAGTAATGGCTATTACTCGTAATATAAGGGGTTCTCTTAACTGCAAGTATCAGTGTGTGAATAAGTTTGTGAAACCGAAAGTTGGCCATCGTGAAAGCGTGTCACCTAAAGTGTAATTATGAAGTCTGTCACCAAATTACTGTTTCAACTACCTTGTATGAATTAACTTGCTATAATATTTTATGTCCTTCCGTGTTTTCAAAAAGTCCTAACTTCAAGGTACTGTGTACGACTATGCGTATTGGATTTGGATGGGCCGTACTTTACGTAAATAAACCCAACCAAGACTGTTTTTGGTACGTGCATAGATTCTTTGAAGGAACTGGTAACAGAGGATTGGGAAACAAATGATAGTTGTTTGCCGGTGGCACCTGTATGTACTTGGACTGTCTTATTATGTGTCTTATAACTTGTATACACATAGATGTCGACGTAAGGCTTCATTAATGCTCTCTCTCTTTCTTGCTTTTCTCTTTTCTTAATTGGGTTTAACTAAGACTGATTATGAATTACTGAGGACGGCTGTTGCCTATGGAGGTTCATTTTCTAAAGAACAAAATTTAGATGAGCAGTTGAGCTTCTATTGGCTTCCAGTAAAATAGGTGGTGATGAGCAGGAAGATGGCGTCGAATAAATCATTTATGAGAAGTTTTCAAGAGATGCTCTCTGGTAATTTCTAATCATCAGTGGCAAACTTTAGTCCCTGATATGCAATGCCCCGTCCACTAAGCAAGGTTTCCATTTTCCAGATGACCCATCATTCCATGAACCATTCTAAGGTCGCTGATTAGTGAAAAGGAGAAAGGGATAGGCTGGAGTGGAGAAGTGGGTGGAGACCTTCTTTACATAACAACACACCAGTTTCAACAAACCACTACATAAATATAAACCCTATCTTCCCTTGCGGAGTCTTTTTGGCTGAAGCATCTTCGATACAATAGAGTATGTCAAAAACAAAGGGCAGCGCTTTTTGTCGAATGTATATACATACGATGTCTACAAGTTTCTAACAAAAACCCCAGTAATCAAACAATAGTGCAGAATACCAAAAAAAGTAACCCGAAACTAATTAATGTATGGTAGGTGGTGTCTTTTTGCAGTTCCAATTATAATACTGAAGAGATTGCCAGTTTTCTTCTTCTTCATTCCCAGTTTTCACCATGTTCATAAAAAAATATAAAAAAGAGCGAGAAACCTCTTTGATGTAATGATGATAGAACTGAATTTTTACAAAGTAATACAGACTTCATTAATTTGAGACGCATGTCTGTACACCTTTTAAATTGAATACTTCCAACAAACACTGGAAGCCCCACAAAGTCTTTATTTCAAGTCATTACATTCTAAATGACCGGACGGACCAAAGTCTATTGCTTCATAAACTTGCGAATAACGGGCAGATATTTTGATGCAAAACCCCCTAAAGTTAAGGCTTTTTTAAGGATCCCAATCTCTTTCAAATGTTAAAAGCAACGAAAGGCAAAAAGTCTGCCCCTTTTTCTTGCACCTACCAGGACACGCACACATATAAACCACAAAATAACGTCAAAATGCTCCACAGATAGTGTTTGGTTGAATTGGGACCCCCCACCCACGCGAAATGTGCTGACGTGGTACTCTACTATAGATCTACAACTTGCACATCTTGTATAAAACAAGGAAGCTTTTGCTGCCAAATCATGCAAGTGGATCTTCAAACCTTGGATCTCTGTCCATCTTTTATTGGTTGGATGTATTATTAGTTTAAAATAAAGTTTACATAGTTTATGAAATGTCGTCATCTCTTATATTAGCCTTTGCATTCTAATATTTTTTTAAAATATTCGTATTGTTAGTTATAGTATCATATTATACTTTAATATTTTCAGAATTCCATTAATAGCATCTAACATTTTTTAATTCTTAATAATGGAGCCATTATGAAACTTATGTGGCATTACAACATTAAAGTATTTATATTAAAATATTGATCAAAGCTGCAATTTGCAGTTCAATATTTTATTGAATGTTTAAATAAACCCCTATTGTTACCACTTTTGCACCATAATCAGAGTATAATCAGTATTATTTTAGTAACATTAGAAATAACGGTAAGTCCTCGATATCATTTTAATAACACTAATTTGCCTTTGCCACTTCAATAAACAACCTTTTCTTGTTTAGAGATGGAACTTAGTTTTCAATTTGCAAAAGTTCAACGTAATGCAAGTCCCCATTTGGCTTAACAATCTTAACTTAGCTCTGAATATTAAACGACTAAAGGTTTGAGTTATAAAGCCAAATATCTTAGAAATACTATATGCTCATAAAAAGAGTAGGATATGCTCGCATCTATGTGCTTATAGATATTCAACAATAAATCCTTGATCACATTCCTATTATGTGTCTAGATAATAATAATGAACTTTACTAAGATTTAGTGAATATCTCTTATAAATAGATATTTGACATGAGGAAGAACAACTAAAAATGGCAACCAGTAAGGAGAGTTTTCGAAACAGGCTTCTCTAAAGAATTGTTAAACTGGAATCTCTTTAACTTGAAGATTAGTACTTAGGAGATATTTTGGAAGCAAATTTTGAAGTTATATAAAATACATCCCTTAAGGATCAACTAATGGGCTTCCCAAAGGCAGAGACTTATGAAGCTCCAACTGAAATAAACATGGAACTAGTACTAGATCTTATTACTCTAGGTGCCTCACTAGAAGAGGATCATGTGACAAAAATTACTTCTATCCCAACCAAGGATTCTTAGGAGCTTAGAAGGACTATCAAATTGTAAATTGAAGGAAGTTTAATCACAAGAGGAAAGGCTTTAAGTCTTCCCCCTAACCATGTCTTTCATCTATTGGAACATTGATCGTGGTTATCTCGATGTATGTAAATTTTAATTAATTAACCTCGATAATCCGCAAGTACACAGGTCGTTCGTGTAGTATTTAAGGTGTTGATCCCACGAGGAGGGATAATCTAGTCCTAAACTCTAAGACCAAAACAAATTGCAGAAATTCAAATGTAAAGAAACTAAAACAAGAATGCAATTCAATTCAAGAATCAATCACAAAAATATTAACAAATTAGCAATTGCAATGCACACTCAAGAATCAACCTAAGGAACTATCAATTGAGAAAAAGTGAGTTTTACCTATCTTTAACACTAACTTAATCAATTATGAATTACTGAATTATTGGCTCTAGACGATCCTAGGGTTGATTACTCTCTCTCGAGTATAACCATTAACCCTAATTTATAAACCCCAATCAGATTTTGGATGTTGTAATTTCTCAATTAACAATCTATCCAAAACCATAATTAGATCTGAAGTTGTTTAATAAACTATCGGAAACTATTGCAAGATCTCTTTTCGCACAATTTATTATTTTGATATAATTCTCTTTCTATTAAATCGCCTAACTCTCGTTAGCCCAATTAAATTATTTTTTACTCAATTCACCATCTCAATTTATCACCGAATTATGCAACTATAGAAAGTAAATCACAATAACTCTAGTAAAACATAAATAATCAAATTTCATTGAATAAAAAAACCCCGAAGGTTAGTTTAGAACACCATCAACATCTACAAATCCTATCATAGACTATCGTTCCAATTCTATACAATAATAAAATTGAAAATAATAGGAAATATGACATTGAATGAAAGATGGGAGGCAACGACGTCGGGAAACTCCTGATCCGAGAAGTACGTCGAGTTGGCTTTTTCTCGACTTCTCTCTTCCTTCTTCTCTTCTTCTATCTCTTGAAAATTCGCTCTAAGGTTTCTCTCAAAAGTTGCTGATGCAAAAGCTCTTCCTCTCCTTTGTATTATTCTTTAAATACCTTTTGTGTTTTAAGCAGTCCTAGGGTTTTTCGAGGTCGAAAAGATCCAAAAAATTTCTCGAAACATGACGATTTTGAGTGTTTACACGTCTGCCTGATGCATGTCACGATCATGTGCATATCAGGATTATGGGCCACATCCAAGCCTTTTGTCAAGATAGTGGCAAGCGGGCCACGATCGTGGGCCATGTCCTAGTCCTCTGTTAAGATCGTGGCGTTTGAGCCACGATCATGGGCAAACCCCAATGGTTCTATAACAATTGTGGCTTATTGTGCTACGATTGTGAGCTGTTGTTTCAGCTTGAATGTATCTGAAACTTCTCCATTCTTCGATGTTGCCTTACATGAAATGAATTATAAGTGAATATATCCTACCTTTGAATGTTTGAGAGGATGGAGAGTGGAGTGAGTGTCTATCACACTTTTTGATGGTTCTTTAAATTGAAGTACTTCTTGATTTTGGCTAAATATGCGGAGAATAGCTTGTTTATGGAGTATTATGAGTTTCAAGGTTTTATGTTGTATTTATTGAAATGATTTTTGATATCTTTTACTATTATTTGGGACATTTGTTGTTTCCATTATTTGTTCTTGTACAGTCTAGTGTTCTTTATTTTGCTTGAGGACAAGCATAGTTTAAGTGTTGGGGAATTATTGTGTCTAATTTATGTTGATTTTGCTTGCTTTCATATCTTAATTTTGGTTACAAATTCTTTTGTTTTAATCCATAGTTGAAATGAATTTAATGAAAATGGCATGAATATTGCATGAATGTTGAGTGGAGTGTCTTGTGAATGTTGCATGAAAACAAGAAAATTTATCCATAAAAGAATGAAAGATGGCATGACTTTTGCATGAAAGAGTGAATTGTACGTTAATTATGCATGAAAATGAGTCAAACCCGTGACCATGGAAGTCACGGGTGTGACAATGATTCACACTCGTGACCCTGGACTGCCACACTCATGGTTGTGAAAATGCTCACTTATTTTTATACACTCGCTTTTATGCTCACGTGTCAGATGACGGCACAAAAAGAAAACAACATTAAACCTATACTCTCTAGATAAATAGAAATTCTTTTGGAGGCTAGAGGAGAGGTTGGACTGAGGCTGGAACAAAAGAAGAGAAACAGAGGTTAGGAAGAGGGAACAATAGTAGAGAGGTGGAGCTTGGAAAAGTACCAGCAAGAGTTGAATATAATCTTCTAGCTGGGCATTGAGCAGAGGTAGAAGGTAGAAGGTAAAAGCCGACGCTAGAAAGGTTGAGTTTGACAGGAGATCTACTGCCAGCTTCATCATCCCAGAGGCCATTTTGTTTATTCGTTCCTTTTCATCTCTACTGTTATTGCGAAACTCATTTAATTTATGTTGAACTCATCTGTTGAACTCCTTTATCTTTTGTCTGCTAAACCTGTTTTCCTTTGTTAGGGTTTGATAGTTCATTTCAGTGACTGACTCTGTTATTGCTTTGATATTCATCTGTTACTATTAACTATGAGATTGAGGTAGATGAAGATGATTAACAGTGTTTATTCCATGATGGCCTAATTACTTGTTCTTGAGAATTAATGTAACCAATTTAGTCGATTATGCATGATGAAGGGACTGTTTTATTATTTTATTATTTGTTATAGTTTCTAAGCTTATTAGATGTAATAGTATGACCAAAGTTTGCATCATTTGGTATTAAAAGAATAATCGAGAGAAGAAGTTATAAAAGGAAGGTAATGGATTGGGCAGTGACTAAGCCTTAAGCAATACCATTTACAATATATGGATGGAAAGGAATCGAAGGATATTCACTAAGGAATTGAATGGTTTATAGAGCTTGATCATTACAATAGTGAACTTTACAAGAGAGCAGTTAATAACTTATCAAAAAAATTTGATTACATTAAAGAAAATGAAGGATTCTACAACTATCACAAGGCAGGTGGTAATGCAAGAAAAATAAATTTCAAGAGCTCGATGTAAGCATGTTGGATCAACTCAAGTAGATATGTGCATAATAGATTAAACAAAAGAACTTGGATTTCATTAATAGAAATAATTGAACCATGCAGATCTAAAACATATTCAAGAAAGGAAATGCTTGGATTAATGCTAACACTTATTAGAGCACAAATTTAAGTGAAGATAGATCAAATCTTTCATAAAGAAGAGATGCAACTTTTTATTGAACAAGTAAACACTCGTAAGTTGATCGAGGTAATCCTTCTTCAAAGGAATCACATATATTAGCCAGAACTGAATAATAGAAGAGCATTTGTGAAGGCCATTAAAAGATAACTTATAATGCTAGAGGGCATGAGCTAGATGATCAAACTGTTGGACCCCGTCTCCAAGGCCCAACATTCACAATGATGGACCCCGTCTCTGAAGCCCAACATTCGGACCCACAAAGCATAGAGGACCCATAACCGAACGCGAATCGACCACAAATAGGGGAAAACCTCAATTAGAGAATTTGCATTGGCTTTTTAATAAAATTGTTCCCTTAGTTCTAACGATTCCAATGCCACTAGAAGCACTCAATTTGAGTTAGAAATGAAGAAGTTATGAATAAAATACTATCTTAAAGAAACAGTGAAAACTGACCCTCTACCGACTTCGAGTCAAAATTTGAAAACTTTAGAGGCTAGATTTGGCAATCGGTCCTTCATAAGACTTGTAGATTTATGCCTCTAGTTTAATTTAAAATAAGAATCGCCTCGATCTGAGCTCCGTAGCTCTGGATAATTTAAAAATAGTAAAGTATGTTCAGACTTTGTCAACCGATCGTCATGCTTTGTTTCAAACCACCTTTTTCAA